>JBAWJQ010002376.1:0-600000 GCA_037783105.1 Bactrocera zonata
AGTTATGTAAAAGTTATGTACCGGTTAAGATGAACCGAATTAAAGCGTGTATTGTCTTTTTTTATGCCAGGAAAAATGTATTAAATTTTGGCCTGTTACTGTCTCAATTATTAGCTTTTGACCAGAAAAGTACTTTGCATAGTAGTTGAAAACAGTTACATAACTCTATAGTTCAACATACAACCACAGAAACGAATTAAATTTAGTTTTGTTCGAGAAATACATGTTTTTTATGAAGACATATTGATTCTGAAACAACTCGCGCGCTTCTTTTTTGAACCAGCTGTTAAAAGTTTGATATAAGTCTAATATTCCCTGACTAGTTCAACTTTAATCAAGAAATTCTACTTTCCTGACTAGTTGGAAGCGCGACTATTACTATATACTTACTACTGTGACCAAAAAATAAGGTGACATTTGAATTTAAACTGCGCGCGTCGAAGGATTTGGAGAATTATTTTTTTTTTTAGGTTGGTAGTACTATCAGTCACATTTATGTCAAATTTCATATAAAAATATTCATTAAATTTTGTTCACGGAATCAATTTTCTGCTGCGGATACGTTGAGGATAGTGCAGAAAGCCTTTGGTGATGAGGCTTGTTTACAAGTGGTATAGTGAGTTCCAAGCCGGCCGTGAACATGTCGAAGACGAAGAGCATCCAGGACGACCATCAACCTCAACTGACGAAACTCACGTTCAACAAATCAAAGATTTGGTGTTGAAAAACCGTCGATTAACAATTAGAGTCCTTGCTGATGAAGTTGGCACATCGAAAGGCTCAGCCAATACCATTTTGAAGGATGTTTTGGGCCTCAAGCGCGGCAAATCTCGACTGGTACCGAAAACATTGAATTTTTTGGAAAAAAAGACGTCGCGTTGAAGTGTGTGAAACGATGCTTTCCGACTACCAGGGTGTCATGAAATGCATTATAACTGGCGATGAGACTTGGATCTATGCTTACGACCCCGAAAAAACCGATCAATCGAGCGAATATCGTGCCAAAAGAGAGCCGAGACCAAAAAAATCGCACCAAAGTCGCTCAAAAATCAAGGTCATGTTGACTGTTTTCTTCGACTATGGTGGTGTTGTGCATTATGAATTCCTTCCAACCGGTCAAACAGTCAACAAGGAATATTATTTGAACGTTATGTGTCGTTTGCGTAACGCTATCCGCCTAAAAAGGTCGGAATTGTGGAAAGTCAATTCTTGGTTTTTTCACCACGAGAATGCACCATCCCATACTGCCCTCGTAATTCGTGATCACTTCGCCAAAAACTCAACCCATATCGTTCCGCAACCACCGTATTCACCTGATCTGGCGACTTCTGGCTGTTCACCAAGCTCAAAAGACCGCTCCGGGGACACCGTTTTTATGCGATAGAGAGATTCAAGCCGCAGCGAAGACGGAACTGAAGACCCTCACGGAAAGTGACTACAGCCAGTGTTTCGAAGATTGGAAAATCCGTTGGCATAAGTGCATTGCATCGGGAGGGGATTACTTTGAAGGGGATGAAATTGATTTGGAAGAATAAAGAATTTTCAAAATAAATACAATGTCACTTTATTTTTTGGGCACAGTAGTATATATTATTTAACATACTCCAATATACAAATAAAAATATACAAACTGAGATTTTTTAATATACATATGTGCATATATACAATAAAAATATATTCATCTCTCCGCCTGTGGAAGCAATCCGCGATTCGTTCAGGTCTGAAACTCGTTTCACTTGACAGCCTCTAAAAATGCTGTTTTTGTTTTATTGTTTTCTTCTATTCAATAACATATTTTACTATCTAGTAATAATTGGTAAGATAATATTGAAGCCTTTGCTAATTTTATTTATTTACTAATCCATCGACAAAATGCAAATACAATCGGCGTCAAAGTCGCTTAGCAGCTGTGCTGGTTCACGCTCGAGACAACCTGTTGCCAGTGTGCCCTACTGGACCGTTTGGCGTATATCAATTTTTTTACAGCGAGACACAATGTCGCCTTAGATTTCGAAACGCGCTTCGATAACACACACTCACATTTACATACATAAATACATATTATTGATAAATTTTAAAGCTCGGTTGGCGACTTGAGGTCTATGGCAGAGAGCTGTCATGACTATCCAATAGCTTTGGAAATTTGAAAGTGTTTTTGTGGAATTATTAAAAAAAAAGTGGTAGGTATGTAAATTAACACATGCATACATACAAACAAACATAGGCTTTCATAAAACATAAAAAATATGCAAAATTTTATTTGTTTAATCATTTAAGAGGTTTGACGAACAACATAAAGTTTATACGCTTAATTAATTAAAAATTAGTAGGCAAGGTTTTGGGCACAAAGCGGACCGCCTTTGAAAGCGTGTGTACAGAAAAATACTGAAGCTGTACCAAATATTGTCTCCATATATGTATGTATGTATGTAGATAAATACTTAGACGGCAAACGATCTCAGAGACGATCGAGACAACTCCAGCTGGACAAGTAGACCAAAAGTTTCGCGAAATTATTAATTTGATAGAAATTTAGTTATCTGCTTTAGTTAAGGCCGAGTTATTCACGGTTAAAAGTAGTTAGATGGACTTATAGGGCTTTCGGGTATCTGCAAGGCATCAAATCATTACCGCTTACAATAGGTCCCAACAGCATCTTACTCCAGTGATTATGGCCTTTTGTTAAACGCGGCACCTTGGAAACCTTTTAATTGACATTAGAAAAATTGTCCCGACATTTGTGAATGACAACCACCGGTTGGGCTGACCACAATGTTGCCATTATTGGTAATTTCCAAAAAAAAAGTTGTAAAGACTTTTCCGTTCTAATTTTTTAGATAAGTATATCCTAGGTTATGGTTTTTAGTATGCGTACTCTCTACATCCGTAAGTTGAAAAACGATCTTAGTAGTCAAGTTTCTACCCATTTTCAATATATGTACATATAGATGAATTCCGAACCAAACGGTTTCGAAGAAGTCGAAATACTATCCATTATTAGCTTATAGTCGCACATGCCCGAGCTTAGTCTCTACCCAATTCATCTCTCCAAGTAAAGTGAAAGCAAAGAACTTTCATTTCTCGATCTCGATTGCTTTTCAAAAAAGCACATCGTTCTTATAGTGGTCCAGAGTTCAAATTCAACGCAAAGAATCCTTAAACTTTAGTGTTAAGCTGTTTAGTCGAAGAGACCGAAACCCATGTCGTCGTCTTCCTCGGACTCCGACTCCTCCTTTTTGGCTTCTTCCTTCTTTTCGGCAGAGCAGCAGAGGCCTGCTGCCGCAGATATTATAAAAATTTTTATAAAAATTGAAAGTTATGAATGCCAACGATGACATATTTAGTTTTGGTCTAATTAGCTTTCAAGTAGTGCTTGATACATGATTAGGCTTAAACGCGGTTTTGAGAAGCCGAGAGGTCAAATTATTGATCCAAAAAATATTTTTGTTTTTATTAAGGCGCAATATTATTCTTTGGACTTCCAGAAAAACGGTGAAGTCATAATCAATTCTATTAGCTGTGTGTACTATTAGGGAGCACAGGGTCATCAGTTTTTCTACGGACCTCGCTGTAATCAACATAAGTACATACTATACATATTTCAAATTATATGGTATGTGTCTTTATAAGGTAAAAGAGTATGCTTAAAATATCTGACGAAAGCTCTCTCTCGTAAAACTGAATTGAAGTTATAGGTGGGGTTGGGAACCCGCTCCTTAAAGATTATATCTCTTTGCAGGTCAGAAAAAACGCGATTTTTCGCGAACTTTATTTGAACAGACAATTTTGAAACAAAAAAATAAAAAAATAAAGATAATGTGATTAGAATTTAAAGTATTTCTATAATCGGCGAATAATTTTGAAAATTTTTGGATTCCCTTGATTGGCTATGAGATCTTCAGGAGGATCTTCGAAGAAAGGTATCTGGCGGTGAGGTAGAACTTTGTGCATAAAATTATCTCAGATCTAAAAATCAAAAAGATTATTATTACAACGGCTGAATATACATAGATAGCGGGTTAGTCAAAATTTGGATACATACTCGCTCTTTTGAAAAAGTTTACACTTCAAACGTGACTTAATTATTTTCAAAAATCGCATTCCCTCGACTCGATAAATATTTTTTAAGAAAGATGTTTGTAAATTTGAAGTTCGAAAACTTTTCCTCACCGATTTTTAAAGTATCGTTTCGGGAAAAAGCAGGAATATTTTGGAAGGCGTTTCCACTAAGTTAAGAATTCTTACTTGCATATGCTTATATCTTCGATCGGGATCAACTTAAACTTTCGGATAATTTTTTCAAAAATATATACATAAGTTCGTTATAAAGGGTGATCTCTTTTGACGTTTCATACTTTTCTTTAGAAAAACAGAAACTTCAAATTTAATGAGGCATGTTGATTATCATTCGAAAGAACATTTTTTTTTTTTTTGAAGATTATCTTTTTCAAATTTTGGCCGCAGCTCCGTTGAATGTCGCCGAGATCACGAGCTTCAAATACAGACATCAAATAGTCAGTTATCACGGGGCGATAGCGGTCGTCAATGACGGTTACCTTCACACCGGCATTATTTTTGAAGAAATATGGTCCTACGATTCGTTGTTTTTTCAGGATGAAATGGTACCTCTTGAATTACTTCATGTTGTTCTTCGGACCAAACGCAGCAATTTTGCTTGTATATACCCACTCCCTATCATGCGACTTCTTCAATCTACTGCTGAAGAAAAGTATTCGAGCTGTAGAGCTAAATACAATGGAACAATCTACTATAAGAGTGTATAGGTGTTGGCGTTCGCCGATGAACTTAATATCAACAAACGAGTCTGGTAGTGAATGAGGGCAAGACGAAATATCTCTTGTCATCAAACAAACATTCGCACTAGCAACTTGGCTCCCACGCCACTGTTAACAATCGTAACTTCGAAGTCATAGATAATTTCGTCTATTTCCAGCCTCGAAATCCAACGCAAAATTATTCTTGCTAATAAGTGCAGAAGCTGGACGATGGCAACATGTGACAAGTGGGCGTTACTTGCTTTCGAGAGAAAGATTCTGCAATGGCGAATACCGCAGTCGATGGAACGATGAGCTGTACGAGATATACGTGGATGAAAACACTCTAGCTCTGAGAGTATTCGACGCACTACTTGCCTCGGGAGGCAAAGGAAGAGGAAGACCTACATTCCGTTGGAAAGACTAACTCCGTTATTTTTCAACATTTTTGTAAAAAAAAAAATCTTAAAATATAGCTGAAAACCTACCTTATTACGTTCAAAGGAGTTCGAAATATTCAATCGCGTACTTTCTTCTACAAAAATTCTCGAAAATCGTCTAATTTTTCATGTGTCACACTGGTATAGCCTCTTAATCTTTAAAAGCTAAGAATCTCTTAAGACAACATTGAAGAAAGTTCAAAACTTAGGCACACACACACAAGCAGACAACTGTATGTGAGCACCTGCATTGCTAAACTTGTTGTTTTTTATATTTTTTTATTGTTTTCTAATAATGCCAACAGAAAAGCTCCACGCATACAAAACGGCATTTCAATATTCGTTAACGTTTCATTAACATTGGCCAAGAGCGTGAGGCGGACACTCTATGTATACACACATACACATCTGCATGTATATTTGTATTGATGAACATTTGCTGTGACAAAGCCTGTGCTTGTCTGTGTACATATGTATGTGTTTGCTGGGGAGCAACGCTAATCCAAACACATCGAACCGTGTTAAGCGTGTGCCTCGTTTCATCTCTGCCGCTAAATTAGTGAGCCATCACCATTCACCGAAAAAAGCACCCATTGACCAGCAGGTATCATTGCCGACGCGACTCGATTTCAATTTAAAATACAAACGACTTAATGGACAGGTGTCCACATGGCTTACACAAGCATACATAAATACATACATACTTACATACACACTTTAACAAATATACATCTCAACATACATATTAACCCATCTATGCATATACAGGTTTACGAATATGTGCTTGTGTGTGTGCGCTGGTTGTTGTTTACACTCTCAGGTGTTTGTGTGCAGGTCAGCGACGTCAAATGGATCAGTGTGCGCGTCACACGCGCAAGGCTTTTAGCTTAATGGCGCATACAAGTGCAAACATATAATTACACATACACACAAATACATATGTATATGTACATATGCACGCTTAGTTGTAAAGTTGCGCGCGCGTGTGTGTGTGTGTGGTTTGACGCGGCAAAGAGGTCAATAAGCGCGTCATTCATTAATGAACTTTTAGTTTGACTTAATTGTTTTGTTGCTGTTGTTGTTGTTATTGTTGCTGTTCTTTTACATTTTATAGCTGAGTATAGCCAGCGTTTTCGATTTTGTTTTTTTTTTAATTTTCACTTAAAACCGAAATGTGATATTGATGGTTTCTGCGGAAATATGCAAATCAGTCAATTTATATATAGTACATATGTATGTATGTGTGTTCGTTTGTATGTGTGTATTTAAAGGGGAGGTAATCGCTTGGCTAAATTTAATACCGAGAAATGCCACAAATTTCATATTTTGCATGACAGTGCTAAGACCACACTGTATGTGTGTATGTATGCGTGCACGTGCGCTTATTTCAGTGTGTGTGTGGATGAATGTTTAGTGGAATATTTTCACGGAACATCAAATAAATAGTTTTTGGCTAGTAGCAACTACTTATAATTAAATTTTAAGCACTACGAACGACAAAAGGTTTTTTTTTACTTTTTGAAGGGAAATAAAGTAAAGAAAATAAAAAAAAAAACAAAAACAAAAAATACAACATAAAACATTAGCTTCGGTTGCACCGAATGTACAATACCCCTATTCGTAGGTGAATTTCTCATTTTTAAGCGTATAAAAAAGTATAAAAGGATCTTTCTTTTGATTATAATCGGCGAGTTTGTATGGCAGCTATATGCTATAGTAGTTCGATCTGCACAATTTGTTCGGATATTGTAGCTTTGACTTGGATAATCTTATATGTCAAATTTCGTGAGGATACCTCGTCGTATAAAAAAGTTTTCCATATAAGAACTTGATGTGGATCGGACATTTTGCATGGCAGCTATACATTGAGACAAAAAAGGAACCCGAAAATTGTTATTAAATTCCCGGTAAATGATATTAAAAAAAAAAATGTATTTTGTTGAGTTGGTAGCACTGTTCTTAAATACAAGGTGAGTTCCAAAGTAAACAGTACTTTTTGAATCTAGCGCCCTCTGGTAGCGCCATCCATATGTCTGGTGCGTTAGAATCTGCTATCTTTATCGATTGTCCAGTGAGAATTTCATGACATTGCATTGATTGGAAATGAAGTTATTACGTTTTAAGTGTCAGTATGTTTGTGTTATCGGTGCAAAAATGAGCTTCGAACAAATAGCTAACATTAAATTTTGTTTTAAAATTGGTAAATCTTTTACCGAAGCGTTTCAATTGATGAAACAAGTTTATGGCGATGATTAGACAATCAATCCCGTATCAGATTGCACGAGTGGTTTCAACGTTATCAAAGTGGTCGTGAGGACAAAAATGACGCTCAACATTTGGGCCAATCAAAATCATGATCACCGGAAATTCCATCGAAACTGTGCGTGAATTCATCAAGAATCGGCCGAAATCATCATTGAAATTCATGGAAATGGAATTGAACATCTCCTAAACATCGATTTATCGCATTTTGACCGTATATTTGGGCTGACGAAAGGTGTATAGACGATTTGCTCCGCAGAAATTGACTGACGACCAAAAATTGCTTTTAATCCAACATTCGAAGGACATCATTGTCATCGATTATTTGACCAAAAATCACATTTTAACGATTAACCACTCCCCGTATTCACCTGATATGGCACCGTGAGACTTCTTCCTTTTCGGAAAAAATGCATTTCCCTATGAACGGAAAGCGTTATGCAGACGTAGAGGCCATTTAAAAGGCTTGCACCGCCATACTGGCGGCCATACCGGCCAACGAGCTAAAACACTCGTTCGACATGCTTTTGAACCGTGCAAAAAAGCTGTATTGAAGCAGAAGGGGGCTATTTTAAATAAAATAAATTGATTGTGCCGAAAAAATCATTTGTTCTGTTTTTTTTTTTTAATTCCTGTTTACTTTGGAACGCACTTTGTACTATGCCAAATGTAAGCGCGATCCGTCAACCAGTTTGTTTACAGCAGCTGCTTAAGTCGGAAGACCTTAATAGCGCGTTGCGATTTTTACAATGGATAAAAATTCGAACAACGGATTTCTCACAAATTTTGATTTTCTAACCAAAATTCGTGTGCGGTAACGTTGCGAATATTGTAAAAAGCTTACGGTGACTCAGTTTTATCAAACTCACAAGGCTACGAGTGGTACAAAGCTTTCAAAGACAGTCGAGAGATCGTTGAAGATATGCCTTGCTCTGTATGACCTTCGAACTCTTCAACTGATGAAAATATTAAGAAGTGAATATAAGGATATAAGTAGTGCTTGAAAGTCGTCAGGCAAGTGTTAGAGAGATAACAAAAGAGCTCGACATTTTTCGCGAGTCTGTTCGAATGATTTTGGTGGATATTTTGGATATGAAACGCTCCACTCGTCCCGATTAAGCTGACTTTTTTTCAAAAATATTCCGAATTTAAAGCGAAAAATGCAACAAACACCATTGAATAATTATTCACCAGATTTGGTGACCGTGTGACTTTTAGTTTTTCCCCAAACTGAAATTGCCGATCTGTGAAACACGTTTTCAGTCGATCAAAGACGTAAAACAAAATTCGCTGAAGAAGCTGAAGACTATCCCAAAATTTGCTTACGAAAACGGCTTCGAGGACTGATGCGGACGTCTTTGAAGGCTACAAAATAAATATTGATGAATAATTAAATATTTTGCGATTTATTTAAAATTTTCGAGTACTTTTTGGTCACAATGTAGGCTATAATGGTACGATCTGAACAACATATTCGGAGATTGTAGCATTACCTCAAAATATCTTGTCAAATAAAAAAGTTCGCCATGAAAGGAGTAGTCTATAGGGCCTTCGAGGTTCCCCTCCGTGTGCTAAAAAATTTGTGGCAAACCGTAAATACCCTGTTCAGGGTATACAAAAATTTCCAAAAAGAAAAAAATAAATTTGAAATGATGAATGAATCGAAAAAATATTAAAAAAAAAATACCAATTAAAAATACAAAAACTAAGCAACAGTAACAACAAGTTTTAGAAATCGCTAAAGGGCAAAATTGACAGATTACTGGGTAGCATGTGTGACTTAACGGCTAGACACTAGTAATACGCATCAGCTTCTAGGTCAGATGTTTACAAGTGGAAATGGAAAAAAACAACGCACGGCACGTGTGGCCCATTAATTCGCAATATTACTGACTGAGCAAAATTTTCAAAAGACAAAAAAATAATAATAATCAATAATAATTATGAAAACGGCAAAGTAAACAACTAAAAAAGAAACCAACAAAAAAGCAAAAACAACACCATAAAAAAATGAAATAAAAGACAACAAAAAAGAAAAAAACAAAAATTAAAAATGTAATAAAAAATAAAAAAAATACTTAAAACAAAGCCGAAATGAAAAATACTAAATATTCACATTCACACTAAAACATACGAAAAGCAACAACAAACTTTTTTATGACAAATTTTAATGTTCTGTTTGTGATTTAGTTTATTTTGTTTTTATTTTTTCAGATTACATACATACTTTAGCTCATATTAATGCCAATAAACAATGAATTGGTGATTCTCAGGGTTTTTAAAAGCTTTTAGTCGTCATACGCGCACACTCATACATACTTGTACTATACATAATTTTCTTGTCCTGATAGCATTTGTCGGAATCACTCATCAGACATGTATTGTTCAATCATCACAATTATTTACTGTGAGAATTTGATAAAGGCGATCGCTTTAAATTTACTACGACAAGTTTCAGTCCTCTCGACAACTAAATGGCGATATTTGTTTGATTACTCATCTGCAAATTAATGTTAAAGATTCACAACAACGCTGTTTGCTATGTTTGAGATTTTATTTTCCATTAAAGAAGTAGCTTAAGTCAGCTTAACTTAGGATTTCTTCGATTCGCCAATTTTCCGCTCGTTATATATGGTATGGTTAGCTCTGTTATCTTGTGCAGACATTTTTCATATGCAAGTAACAATAAAGCTAACCGTTTGCATTCCATAGATGAGATTATGTATAATCCACATTTTCCGTATCGAGATCTTAAATTGAAAGCGTACAAAAAACAGTTTGTGTAAAAACTAAAGACCTTCCCAAGCGACATCGCTTTGTTCTATAGGATCTTGAAAAGTTCCAAGAAGATCCGACGTTTTCGTAAACAGGCGAAATTGTCGCATTTGGGACGCAGAGCAACCTGAAGATATTCAAGAGCTGCCACTTTATCCAGAAAAAAAAAAAATGGTTTAGTATAGTTTGTGGGCCGGTGAAATTATCGGTCCATATTTCCATAACCGTCAATGTCGACCATTATCGTGTCATGACAATCGATTATTTGATGCCTGAAATAGAAGCTCGGGATCTCGGCGACATTTGGTTTCAACAAGATGGCGCCACTTCCCACACATCGCATCAATCAATGGATTACTAGAGAGAACACTTCTCTAAGCAACTCGAAATGCTCGAACGAGTCATGTAAAATTAGACTCAACGGATGGACAATCTGAGACGTAGTCGCGGCTAACACTTGAAAGAAATAATCTTCAAAAAATAAATGCCAAAAAATGTTCTTTCGAATGATAATAAACAACAAGGGTTTCTGTGTTTTTTCTTTAAAAAAGTAGGAAACCTTGAAAGGATCACCCTATGCAATAACAAAACTAAATCCTATTGGACATGTCAAGACTACTCCGGTTTTCAAATCAATTTTTCTTATTATAGCATCAACATCAGAGTTCAAAGTAGACACTCTCTTATCAACAAGCTTTTCTTAGGATTAAGAATATTTTGATACTACCAGCTTCAAAAACACACTTTCGAGAAAAATGCGTTTAAAGACGGCGCACTTAGTCTAGCTAGCCTCGAGTGCACAAGTTCTCAAGGCTTTATCTTCAAAACTATTACTATTACTATTGAAAATTTAGCACAATATTCTATGTATAGAGAGATCTAGCGAGTAAAAATTGAGAGTCGAACAGCTGTTGAGACCCGAAGAAGAGTTAAGAAATATTCTTGAATATATCTCTGTCAAAGCACTAAAAAGGTAATAAGTTTTAAACCTGTTATCTAATCTAACTATATTAAAAAGTTCTTCAATAAGAAATAATGAAATGTAGAAGACAGTCTGTTAGAGCTCTAAAGATTTTTATAATAATTTTAATCTTGTCACTCTCATGTAAGACTTGTTTTTGTAGCCAGAAGATGATATTGACGATACTTTAAAAAGCACTGAACTCTCTCTAACGAACTCGCCTCAATCAGATCTTTTTTCCAGAGACATTTTATTTATTGGTTGCAGGCTTCAAAAAATCGAATATTTTTATGGTCTTATTAAATTCTAGAACACCTTTAGAACATTTTCCTAAATTTTCAAGTTGATCCGAGTAATAGTTTTGAAGATACAGCCTTGAGAACTTGTGCACTCGAGGCTAGCTAGACTAAGTGCGCCGTCTTTAAACGCATTTTTATCGGAAGTGTGTTTTTGAAGTCGGTTGGCAAGATTTCTCGAGAACTACTCAATCGATCTACATGAAATTTTACATAGGTCTTTGATATATAATTCTTAAACACCGATGGGTCACCGGAAATAGCGTCATAAAGGCAGAGATTAAAATTTTTTTCAAAAATTTCAGTATTTCTTTGTTAATGTTTATCCTTGCAACACGAATAGAGGGAATAGATATAATTTCGGAATTTTGGTCAGAAAAGAAAGGAAACGGATGAGATATAAGTTTAAATCAATAGATTTAAGGCCAACATGGGAATACAAGAAAGGTATCAAGAAGGAATGTAATAACGAAGAAAAATAGATGAAAAGTATAAAAACCAAAGCTGAGTCCATTGCCTGTATTACTGGGTCTATCAGAATTTAAAAAAAATAATGAAATAAAGACAATAGTATTCTGAAAACCCTGCTTGCCTCCCAAAACCATATTAAATGCAGAGACCGGCTTCAAACCTTGGACTCAAAACGGCAAAGTGCTCATTATGAGTAGTCAACTTTTGAGCTTCAGCAATTCTTGCAGCACTTCACCAATAAAAATTCAACTTTAAGCACGAATAAATTTAGTTTAACAATAATTTAATGGCCGAACAAGTATGTGAGTACAAGCAAGTTTTCTCCCGCCAAAAGTTTATAAATAACAGCATACAAGCGCTCGTTCGGCTTTCATTGCAAAAATCGGTGCATCTGTAAAGCGATCACGTACACCCGAGTTCCGAGTCATTGATATGGAAAACAACAAGCAGGTGGTTAATACCACACTTCCCACATATAAATCCGATAAACAAGATTGAACGGTAATTTAAGTTGTTTGTTTGTCGCGCGCATGCAAGAGACTCGTACGAACGAGCGTCGCGCGAATGCAAATATTTAATACAGAATATGAATTAAAATGCTAAAACAACAAACGTGAAAAGCAGATTTTTTTCTGGTGGACACATGTGCAAATTAGCCGCACTGATTAGATAAACGCGCATGCGACAAGTCGCACACACTTACATACATACATACATACCTACATAGAGCGAAAAATCTCGGTGATTAGGGAAATTCAAAAGATAATTAATGAGCTTTTTGCGTATGTATACATTTTAAATAATTTCGCGAGTCACCTGAATTTTTGCAATTAATCGCAACGTTGCTAAAACGAATAAGCGTAAGCAGATTGATAGATAAGAGTAGATTAAAATGAAATGAAACACGTGCGGCAGTTTTATAGCTTTGTGGTTCCAATGAAAGATGTAGTATAGTTATATAAAAGCTTTTTCGTAACACAATGTATAATATGTACACTACAGAGCAACCGAACGAACAAAAAACTGGTATAAATTACATAAACTGCCGTAATTATACTTAAAGAAGAGAATATATAGAGAAACCTAATGAATCGGGAGTAACAGCATAAAATAAGCAACTGGTATAACTAACTTAAAGTGGCATAAATATATAGTACAGAGCAAATAGAGAATAATGGTGTCAATTTCAGAAGCCATTATGTATCCCCTAAAAAATTTTCTAATTTTAAAACTGGTATAAATTATAAAAACTGGTATGATGACATATAAAATAGTGAAAACCTTAAGAGCCTAACGAATTGAAAATAACAACACCAAAAAACAACTGGTATAATTTAGTAAAACTGGTATAATCCTATATTGCATTGTAAAAAATAAACATGCTGTTTATATTAATGGTTTGTGGTTCCCATGAGAAATGTTATAAATTTACAACTGGTATAAATTGCAAAAACTGTTATAATCATACATATGTATATACATAGAATAGCGAAAGGATAAGGAGCCTAAAGAAAACTCCAAACAAACAACTGTTATAATTAAAAAAAACTGGCATAATCGTATATTACACTGTAAAAAATCTCAATCTTAGTGGTTTATGGTTTCCATAAAAAATGTTCTAAATTTACAACTGGTATAAATTACAAAAATTGGTATAATCCTATGTAAAATAGTGTGAAGAAAAGAAAGTTTAACAAGTAGCGAATAATTATGCAAATAATCATCAAATAATTGGTATAACTGTCATAGTTTAATTAGTATAATACAATATCACATAGAAAATAGAGAATATATAGCTCAATTTAAACAGCATTTATGGTTTATATGCAAACTGGTCAAAACCCACATAGATATTTCCTATAGTATCTAAAATATTCGCTAGAGAATAACGAATCGAAAAAAAACTGGTATAATTTCTATAAACTGGTATATAGGAACACACACATATAAGGTACACTTTAGCCTTTGCGAGTTGCAAATTGGACAAACAACTGGTATAAATCATATAAACATAGCGAACTGAGTAACATAAGAGATTATAAGGGAGAGAAAGTAAAATATTACTTCGAGCGGTTTTCATCCCGGAAAGACTTCCACTTGAAGAACGTTTACAAATCGTTCAACTTTATTACGAAATTTCATGCTCTGTAAAGAATGTGTTTCGCGATATTACTTCGCTCTATGGGCTCTTGAAAAGTTCCTAGAAAAAGCAAAGTTTTCTAGCCAAATTTTATTCATCGATGCGGCCCATTTCTGTTTCAATGCGTATGTAAACAAGCAAAATTGCCACATTTGGGACGAAGAGCAACCTGAAGAAGTTCAAAAGCCGCCATTTCTTCCAGAAAAAACAACGATTCGGTCTGGTTTGAGAGCCAGTGGAATCATCGGTCCACATTTCTTCAGAAATAATGTCGGTGAGAACGTAACCGTCATCGCGCCATGATAATTGACTATTTATTGCCTGAAATCTCGTGATCTTTGTGATCTTTGGTTTTCACACGACGGCGCCAGTTCCCACACATCGAATCCATCAATGTATATATGTATTGAGATAACACTTCCTTCGAATGATAGTAAACATTCCCCATTAAATTTGAAGTTTCTGTGTTTTTTCTATAAGAAATTATGAAACCTCGAAATGGATCACTCTTATTTTATAGTTACATACATATGTATGTATATACCACAATTCGTTCCATAGTGGAAGCTATCTGATTTGATCAACGTTAAAAACCTCAAAGGTCAGATAATGCTTCAAAATAACCGCCTACTACATAAGTATAATAACTAACTAGATAGAAGATTATTTACATATTACCTATAGTAGTCCTTTCGGTCGTCTATGCAAACGATAACTCACGAAAACATTGGGATTTACTGATCTCATTGCTTTACAAATAATTGCTCATTTCCCGTACTATTATTCACTCCGTCTTTAAATATTTCCTAATATTTTAATAAATTTTTTGAGTATTTTCATTACTCACCTTTTTCGCAACACGACCCAGTTTTTTGCCCATAAAGTAGTCACGTAGAATCGCAAACATAGACGCGCCGTTTCAATTTAACTTTGTTTTTTAACAAACACTTTTCTGCAGAATTTTAATCACTCATAGTCTCAGTCAGTGCCATGCTTACACTTTATTGCTTATATAACAATAGTTCTTAAAAAAAATTATACAGATTCAGATTAAACTGTAATCCAAAAAATATTGCTGCACATCACTTCAAGCGCTTCAAGACACAAATAAAAATTCAAAACTAACGAAAAAAATTAATAGTTTTTGGTTGCGTAGTTCGAATACAAATGTTTCTGCGATACTAGTACAGTTGCATGGAGAGTTTTTCAAAATTAAAAAAAAAAAAATTTCACCTTCTGTTTTAAAAAATATTGAATATATTTTGTTCACTTTCAATGCTAAAAAAATTCTGCGCATTGAATTTAGTAACTTTTTAAATTTTTTTTCAGCGAATAATTTTTACAATTTAATGCGCATTTCTAAAATATCAAAACTTTCACTTCAAAAATATTTCATCATCATTTCTAAACTTTCACTTCAAAAATATTTTTTTTTTATTAATAGGCATCCACAGCGACAATTGCGCCTTAAATTATACCAGTGTTCTAAAATAACTTCGAAGCGTTTTGGTTATTCACTCAATCAAAACCATTCAGTTACACCGCCTACTTGTTCTCTAAACTGCATTTTAATTTCAAGTTTGCACAATTTGAAACATTTTTTGAAGAATTTTAAATAAGCTCTTTAAATGCGACGCAGTAGGATCTACTACGCAGCAATAAATTAAAGAGAGAAGTTAAACCAAGCGGTGCATTGGGAATATACATTAAAATGCATGCCTGTACTCTTCTGTCAAATGTGGATATTGAGAGAGAGAGAGAGAAACAGATAGACACTTTTATGTCAAATATAGATTTTGAGAGGGAGATAGATTTGTGTACAGCAAAGAGCGCGAGAATAAATTATGTCTTGTTACAGACGACTTCGACAGTTTCCGTATAGCATTAACAAACTTCGAGTTCAGTCGGAAGTAACTGTACATATTATAGTTTAGACGAAACAAAGTTTTTGTTTGACATTTAGGGCCGTTTTCGAAATACCTGGTTGGCAGCCATCTGTCAGTAAAGTTCTGGTTAATTTAACCGAATTTCCTTATTTCGGTAAAGAACATTTTTTTCGACAGAAGGAGTTTCGGTAAAGAATCTTTTATTAACCGGAACTTAACTGACAGCTGGCTGCTATCCAAGCATTGAGAAAACGGTACTTAGTCTCTAAAGTTAGACTAAGTAACTTTTATTTGGAAGATTGACGTCCTTAAATTGTATGAATAACCTTACGTGCGACTCTGGGTTCTGGTTTTCTACCGCTCCTCCAGAGGCCCTTCGGAAAACTTGCTTGTATCTTGCTCACACGGTCTCGAAAAAACTATAGGACGGCTGTTGGCCTCTACTGGCATCACATGCGAGCCGAATGGGCATGAGTGTTGACGATAAATGCAGAAAGTGCAGAGCAGTTGACATGAGAGAGGCACTGGAACACCTATTATACATGTATCTAGCACTACTAGAACTCGTCTTAAGTATCTAGCAGCTTCGGAGTTTTACGGACTAGAAGAATTATCAAATGTAGATATCAAGTCGCTCTTAAAGTTTGCAAAAAGCATTGACGTCCTGTATGACGAATCTTCTTCTTCTTAATTGGCGTAGACACCACTTACGCGATTATAGCCGAGATAAAAACCGCGCGCCAGTCGTTTCTTCTTTTCGCTACGTGGCGCCAATTGGATATTCCAGGCGAAGCCAGGTCCTTCTCCACCTGGTACTTCCAACTGAGTTGAGGTCTTCCTATTCCTTTGCTTCCCCCGGCGGGTGATATGACGGATACTTCAGCTCAAACTAAACTGAACCGCCATCTGACATTAATATGAACCAGTAGGACTATGTATGGCGTGATAGCCGCCCAGTATAACTTAACCTTACCTTACCCATTTAGTAGTAAGCAATAGAAAAGAGGACTCTAATCTAAAAAATGATGGTTGAAGATCCGATGAAAAGTCTGTTTTTGCTGATTACAATGAGGCTTCATACTGTAAACCTGTTCACCCAGACCTTGAACAAAATTCTGAAATGTGCACTAATGCTTGATGAGTGTGAAAATATTGTCTGGGATTGTTAGCGCTAAGGTTTTAATAAAATAAAAGGCTTTAATATAATTGAATATATTTAGGTTTTTTATATTTTGAATATTGATTAGGAAGAATCAAACTGAAGATGACTATGACTAAGAACTCAGACAAAAAAACCTGATCAACCTAAGTAGGTATAAAAAAGTATGCCTCAGGCTTGCTCCAAATCTAAAATAAAGCAGTTAAAGGGTGGTAGAGAGAGAGCTGGAGAGAAGAAATGACTTTCTACTGTTAAAAAAAGCTTACTAGCTCGAATAATATTAGAAATACAGATAACGCCAAAAAAAAAGAAAGAAATTGGTATTAATGCGAATTATTGAATAAGAGAGCAAGAAAGAGTTGACAAGCAAATGGTTACTCCATTTCATTGTTGGAAATCTACAAACTAATTCTCGTCTCTAAAAACTGATTCTCGACACCAAAAATTTTCACGTCACTCAAGAACTCAAACACTCCAGAAACCTCTGGAGCAAGCACCAAGCGCTTATGCTTAAAAAAATCTTATATTATAGCCTCACTCGATGTCACTGAGCACAAAAAAGTCCAAAATTCGCCACTTTATTCTTTCTTTAAAAATGCAATCACTCAGTTCCCACAGCAAAAATAATTGTTTATTTGACACTTCCTATGCACCAAAGAAAAATTACAGTTATTATTTAAACATAAAATTTGTTCTTAAGCTTCCATTAAGCAGTTTATTAAACTCAAACTCAAATCAACTTTAACTATTAATCTCACTAAGCGAAAGCTCATTTACGACACCATGAAAGCTAGCAAAGTCCCCACTATGAATGCACTTTCGAGTTTATCGTTTCGATCGATTCTTCATAAACGACTGACACGTGTGCGAAACATTAACCGTTATGTATGACATTAAGTTTTTTATGTAACAACGCTGCTAAGAATACTATGTCAACGTAGTATTTCACAAAAACAAATAGTTTTAGCAAAATCAAAGAAACACAAACTTCTTATTTTCGCAAAACGCTGGCGCTTCAAAAACAAAAAAAAAAACAACCAGAGAGCACGCGATTAAGCGGGTCTTAACACTGCGATAATTTGCGACTTAAAACACGGCTTGTATCTCAGCTGACAATATCCAAACGCCAGTGAGTGTGACGAGGCGCGCTTTTCAAGTTCAAGAGCTTCGGCAAACAACTGGTGACCGACTGAGCCAGCGCTGGCGTTGAGCGTATAATTTAAATATCAACAAAAACCTGAATGTTGTTGAAGACTGAAAAATGGAAAACTACAAAAACAATAACACAGGCAGGCAAAAAAAAAAAACAGAAAAATGCAGCAACAAAGAAATTGCAAAACAGAAAATGCTCGATTCTCGGTGTGCGCGCAACCCAACAAGGCGCCACCCTCCGACTCTTGCGCCCACCGGATGGACATACATATGTATGCAACACCCCACACCGAGGCAACCTCACAACCACGGATAGACGTGTGCAATATGCACGAGTGCAGCGCGCTGCAATGCGGCCACATAGATGAGGACGGTCACAATTGGGCTGAGCCGCGCGCCCGAGCGGTGTCAGTGGGTGGTTGGTTGGCCGTCATTTGCACTGCGCAAAAGTACAATTATTCTATTGCGTTGCACTTCTGCACTTGCCACCGTACGGTACTTACGCGACACAGTTCAAATGGCTGCAGCGTGAGCGCCTCCACAACCCGAGGAAGCCGTTTAGTTAGCGTTGACGTGCCCACGTCTTTGCAGCTCTACAAACATATGTTCTTATTGGTCTCGTGGGTGGCGGAATTGTGTGTGTGTGTGTGGGTTTGTGAAATAATGACGACTGCATTTTGTGCAGTGCAGATTTGCTTTGCAGCCGTATTCGTAGTATGCAGGAGTCCTTCACTGCAATGCAGCAGGAGACCCCTGTGAGACATGTTCAAACATAAGGTTGGAGCACAGAACCACGGTGTGATCAAATTTTTTGTTAAGTTTAACTCCTAGTATCGCTGTTAGGTTTCGCTTAATAGAGTTCCATTTCTCTTGGGATTGGATTGGCTGTTACCACTCTATTCCAATATAGAATTAAATTAGAGAAACCGAAATTCGAAATCGAAAACGGTTAAGTCACTCACAACCGAGTGCCCTTAACTGATAGTAGTCCAGAGTATCAAATTAAAGTTTTCGTACAGTGAGAGGGCTCTGCATTACAGAATACTTCTGTAGATCATTACATGTATGACTACGGCTATGAAGCCAAGGAAATCTTGTACAAATCTTAATATTTTCCGATGTGAACACGTAAACTAGATTATAAGGTCTTTAACCAGTCACTTAAATCTATGTTTGGGTTAGGTTAGGTTAAGTAGATAGGCTAATATTCGTGAGACTACGAATAATCCCATTTAGGGTAGGTTAGTTTAGGTAAATAGGCTGATATTCGCGAGACCACGAATAGTTCCATTTGGACTGCTAGAGACGCTTATCCGTTGTGCACCGAACTCCTAAGTACGGAAATCTACAAGGTTTAGAGCCAACTACAAATTTAGTGAGCTGGCTAATATCTACACCAGCTAATACACCGAGTTCATAGAAAGTATGGAAACCAAGACGCTTCAACCTTAGTCTGGCGAAAGCTGGGCAATGAAGGAAAAAAGTCTCGATGTTTCTACCAAATCATCCTCCCTGCAATTTTGACATTGTCCAGTTAGGACCAGTCATTGTGGCCATGTGAACCTTGCTAATAGCTAATAGTTCCATGGATCTTTTGCGTGCCACTCTGGACCAGACGAGTCTCACAACTCCGCAAGTGCTGGCATTGACGAACACTTGCTGAGCTCAGGAGAGGTCATAAACCCAACGCCCGAGTCCACATCGATAAGGGAACACCTGCTTTTTCGCATCTTAATGGGATAATGGGCGTACTTTCTCGCGAGCTCATCGGCTTTATAGTTGCCCACGATTCCGCTCTGACCAAGCTCGGTTAAAGGTAATCTAAGCCGAATTTCGCGATAATATCTTGTTTAATAAAGAAGTTCCATAGAAAAACATAATTGTAATCAATCTGCGTATAAGGCCCATGTTCATATATGCTATAGTGGTCCGATCTGAGCAACTCGTTCGGCGATTGTAGGGTTCCCTTGGATAATAATTGAAGTAAAATTTCATGAAGACATCTTATCAGATAATCAAGTTTTCCTAATAAGAACTTGATTTTGATTGGTAGCTTTAGTATTACAGCAATTTGCTGGAATATGGAAAAGATCAGATCAAGATCTCAAAAACTGGTTAGCGTATATATGAAGCGACAGACGCACATGGCTAAATCGAGTCAGCTGATCATTTATATACTACCTATACCTATACCTACATACATATGTATATAGTTTATAGAATCTCTGACGTTTCCGTGTTGCTGTTACAAACTTCGTGGCAAACATAATATACACTGTACAGGGTATAAAAATCAAGAAGTTTATGATATTACTGGAGAAGGCTCTCTGTTTATCTATATCCTTGGCCTTTCACTTCCTACTCTCGCTGTGCCCACAGAGATTAACCGTAGGTTGCTCAGCTCAACCTATTGTGCGGCAACGAAGATTTAAAAGTGCCTGAAAGCTGACACAATTCTCTCACAAATCTGGCACACTCGTACGATGACAGCAGGTAAGCCTATTAACCCAAAATGAAGCTGCACGCCACACATTTCAGCGCAGCCGATTTTCCAGGAAATTAAGTGTAAAATTTATGATACACCTGAATGCCTACATACGTCACTTAACTAACTGTCTGCTTACGCAGTGACCTGTCGGCCTATTTAGCGACCCATCCCGGTTTGACCTGACCCCACTGCTCAAGAGCTCAACACAGAGACCAGCCGCTTTTTGCAATACAAAACTCACTAGAGCTTCGCAGCAGCCACGAAGTGTTGCTGTTGTTGTCGCGCTGCTTTGGCTGTACACATCAATGACGTCATCAGCTACGCTTGCGTCGCTACACTGGCACACTATGTAGTTCAGCAGCAGCAGCGGCAGTAGCAGTGTGGCAGGCGTTGAGGGTCGACCCCATTGTGACGTCATAGTTGACAGCCCGCAGCCAGCAACACCACCGAGCAGTCTGTGCAGACAGAAAAACGAGTTTACTCGTACACTCGACTCAATATACGCCAACAAATCGATATTCTCGTCATCGCGCACGATGTTGTTTTTGCTGTCAGACTTCGTCGTTGCCGTGTGTTTTTTTCCTATTGCTGCAGCTGTTCGCGGTAGAGCGGCCGATGTTGCCGCGGCATGGTGTGACCCACCTTTGTGGCTTTGCTTTCATTTCGGTATGTACTCGAATGTAGGCAGTTGTATTTGCTTTCGGCTGTGTATGCGGCGCGGCTGGGTTCTATGACTGGGCGTCTGCGAAACGAGGTCGCCGACAATAGGGGAGTTTGCGCGGGGTAACCAGTACGGCACGTGGCACGTGGGTGTAGCAGCGTAAATAGGTTACTACGTTTTCCCCGAAAACCTACTCACAACTACGACATATCGACTCACTTTTTGCGCAAACGAGTGGCAACGAGCGTATACGAGTGCAAGTACGAAGTATGAACCATCAACTCCAACAATCAGATGATGGATGAATGGTTAGATGGATGGATGGCAAGGAGCTGTTTGTGGAAACAGCAACAGTACTGGTATGGGGCGGCGTGCCGAATTGAGGGACGAGTGTGGTCTCTGGGGGTTTCACTAGTAGTTTGCAGCATTGACGAACAATTACACAATCGACAAGCGTAATTCGTCACAATCTACACTCATGCAAATGGTTGCGTCACTGACAGTCGAGTGGCTGTGTAAAAATATTACGGTAAATAGTAGCGAAAAGCAGTGCAACAAAAACAAGTTAAGGTTAAAGTAATATGATACTCGAAAGTCGTATGTTGCAACACGATGGCGTTGCATGGCAAGCAGCTGCGCGCCCACATGTTTCCGCACGCTCCCACAATGGCCTTTCAATTGCACAGACAGACACTCGCACACACATACACAGGCAAACGCACACACGTCGCTAGCTGGTGATAAGCTTCCACGTTGTGGCATGCGCCTCAAGCGTGTTTGAACGGAAAATACCCAATTCTCATACAACCACGCGCCGATTTAAATGACACTGGCTACTTTCGCCTTCGCAACAGCAACAACAACAGCCATGCGCGTGTTGAAGGACACAACAGCCAGCACTGAGGCTGCCAGAAAGTATCACAACATTCTGAGAATGGTCGGATGCCTTTGAGTCACAGCATATTTCTTTGCCTTCTTCCCTTTTTTGTGAGATGCGACGTGGGTGCGAACACTCGGCAGTCGTTGAGCTTCGAGAGGATTCGGTGGAATGTTGGCTCATAAATTGGATTCAATTGCGCGCGGGAGCTGAGCATATATTGTATATACATACATACATATGTATGTAAATACGTATATAACGAGGTTTGAAGACTCACATCTTTTATTCACATTTCCATGGTTAAAACTTTATGGCCGAGTAATGAGCCTTTTATTGGACCAATTTCCTTTAAACTTATTCGGTTAATATTTTGAAGCATCTTGTTGTTGTGGTGAGTATAAGAACATTTCACCCATATACATTGCCCGTATATAAAAACAGACACATTTCCGTAAAGCAGACACAGCTGCCTTGAGAACGGTATATCTATAATTAAGACCAGATCCGGTCGAACTCAAATGCTCCGTGGGTCGTCTTGTACGCACCGTTTCAACGGTCGTGATCAAATTGCGGTGCGTTGACGTAAACGGTGGCCCGAGTAAGCGTTTGCGATTTTGTGTTTGGTGGAACTGATAGAGAAGCTTCTACTATGAGCTACTCCCCTTAGACTCTGAACTCCGATCTATACTGTCAACAATTGGGAAGTCTTAAGGAAGCAATCGCCCATAAGCGGAGAGTTTTGGCCAATAAGAGAGGAATTTGTGTTTAAACAGTACAAGAACAAGCGAAACACATCGCCAGAAGCTCCTGCAGCTTGATTAGGAGCTTCTTAAGCGCCCATCTTGTAGTTCGAATCTGGCACTATATAATTACAACCCCTTCCTTTCCATAGTGGATGGATTTTTTGGTGAAAACTTTGCCTCAAGAGAAGCTTGTGAAATCTGTTCCGTCTTTTGCCAATAAGGATCGGATTATTCTAACAATGCTAACGCTCAAATTTAATGGAAAAATTAATTATTTATTTTTAGTACACTTGTACTAAAAGTAAGCTAAGGGATCAGCTGGTTTTCGGACATCCAGTCTCGGGCTGATCCTAAGTGCATAAAGTACCAACCAATTTGAGGTCAAACAAAGTTGTTCTCTGTACCCTGAGATTGCAAAGAATTTTTCAGAATTTCAGAAAACCTTTCCGAGGATCATAAAGCGATAAAGACAAAGCAGCAATCATAAAGTAATTTTAGTGTTTCTTTATTCCATTGGAATTCAGTTTTAAGCTTTTAAACTTTAGACATTCAGTTGCTTGAATTAAGAAGCTGTTTAATAGTTTTGTCTCTTGTTTGAATTATATCATAAAAATAGGTATATTGGTCATAACAACTACGCCATCAGCGAATGAGGGAACTGTCATGAAACAAACAGTCGTCGCATTCGCGGCTTGGCTCCCACGTTACTGTCGACAGTCATAACTTGAAAGTCATAGCTCTTAGAACAGTCAGCATTAACATCAGCAAGAACGACAGCCTCGAAATCCAACGCAAAATAATTCTTGCCAACAAGTGCTACTTCGAACTGAGTAGGCAAGAAGTAAAGTCATCTCTCGACGAACAAGGACCAAACTTTATAAGTCACTCATTATTCCCGTCCAGCTATATCATGCAGAGGCATGGACTATGACAACATCTGATGATGAAGATGGCGTCACGAGTTTTCAAGAGACAGGTTCTGCGGAAAATTTACGGTTCTTTGCTTTGATGGAACGATGAGCTGTACGAGATATACGGCGACATTGACATAGTTCTACGAATTAAGAGACAGAGATACCCTGGCGTCCGAATGAATGAAAACACTTCAGCTCTGACGGTATTCGACGCAGTATCCGCCGGAGAAGCAGAGGAAGAGAAAGATCTCCACTTCGTTGGAAAGACTAGCTGGAGAAGGTCCTGGCTACACTTGGAATCTCCGAATGTCGCCAAACAGCGAGAAGGAAGAACGCTTGGCGCGCTGCAAACTCGGCGATAGCCACGTAAGCGGTGTCTACGCTAATAAAGGAGGAGGAAGAGGAAAGTGATGGTAAAAATTTCCTAACACAAAGGATGTTTTGTATTGTAGTCAAGTGGTCAAACCACCACTAGTTACAACAATGACAAAAATAGCTGTAAGTGATGGATTTTTTTTAATTACAGCCACAACTCCACAGACCGCTTAGCACATCAGTCGCAAATTATTACTTCAGATTTGTTGAGTAATATTATTAAAGAATTGAAACTTCCAGAAAACACTATCCAGTTACGAATATATGTACGAATATACAAAATAAATCTTATACGATATGAAAGTGTTAAGCACTATATACGTAGGTTGCTATATATATTTCTGGACTAGGAAACACTAAGTGTTGCCAGGTGCAATCTGACATTTCCATTGGAAAGTTTGACATTTTTTAGCATAACATCACTCAGAACGTTTTGTCATTTAATCGTGAATTGTTTTATTTACAGGGAATTAAACAATTCATCTCGGCCAAAAAATGGAATTAACTCGTGAACATTTTCACGCGATCATTTTTCACAAATTTCGACGTGGATTATCGCGACAAGAGTGCATTGATGAACTAAACTGTTCGTATGACTATGATGCACCATCCTATAGCAGTGTGAAAAACTGTTACAACGAATTCAATCGTGGCCGACGCTCGCTCAAAGACGAATTCCGTGAAGGTCGTCCAAAAACAGCCGTTGTGCCAGAAAACTTCGATGCCGTACGTGAACTGATAATGCAAGACCGTAATGTCACATACCTTCAGATAGAGGCATGCCTATGCATTTCTCCCACCAGCATACATTCGATATTGCATGAACACCTGGCCGTAAAAAAGGTTTGTTCTCGTTGGATCCCGCACAATTTGACAATCGCTCAAAAAAAGGCTCGTGTGGATTGGTGTAAAGAAATGCTGAAAAATACGATCGTTTATAAGATCGTCACAGGTGACGAATCATGGATCTATGCGTATGAGCCCGAAAAAAACAGCAATCGACCGTGTGGGTCTTCCAAGACGAGCCAAATCCAACGAAAAAAAACCATTTTCGTTGATAAATATGCCTATTTTCATTATTAGGCCAGAAATATAAAGGGTGATTTTTTAAGAGCTTGATAACTTTTTTTAAAAAAAAAACGCATAAAATTTGCAAAATCTCATCGGTTCTTTATTTGAAACGTTAGATTGGTTCATGACATTTACTTTTTGAAGATAATTTCATTTAAATGTTGACCGCGGCTGCGTCTTAGGTGGTCCATTCGGAAAGTCCAATTTTGGGCAACTTTTTCGAGCATTTCGGCCGGAATAGCCCGAATTTCTTCGGAAATGTTGTCTTCCAAAGCTGGAATAGTTGCTGGCTTATTTCTGTAGACTTTAGACTTGACGTAGCCCCACAAAAAATAGTCTAAAGGCGTTAAATCGCATGATCTTGGTGGCCAACTTACGGGTCCATTTCTTGAGATGAATTGTTGTCCGAAGTTTTCCCTCAAAATGGCAATAGAATCGCGAGCTGTGTGGCATGTAGCGCCATCTTGTTGAAACCACATGTCAACCAAGTTCAGTTCTTCCATTTTTGGCAACAAAAAGTTTGTTAGCATCGAACGATAGCGATCGCCATTCACCGTAACGTTGCGTCCAACAGCATCTTTGAAAAAATACGGTCCAATGATTCCACCAGCGTACAAACCACACCAAACAGTGCATTTTTCGGGATGCATGGGCAGTTCTTGAACGGCTTCTGGTTGCTCTTCACCCCAAATGCGGCAATTTTGCTTATTTACGTAGCCATTCAACCAGAAATGAGCCTCATCGCTGAACAAAATTTGTCGATAAACACATTTCGAACCGAACACTGATTTTGGTAATAAAATTCAATGATTTGCAAGCGTTGCTCGTTAGTAAGTCTATTCATGATGAAATGTCAAAGCATACTGAGCATCTTTCTCTTTGACACCATGTCTGAAATCCCACGTGATCTGTCAAATACTAATGCATGAAAATCCTAACCTCAAAAAAATCACCCGTTATATAGCAGCCGTCGTATTTGTCCATTAGACCAAAGTGTACACATTTCAAACAATTAACTCGAGCTCAAGTATGGTCGTGGCTTCTATGTTATAAGTTTTAAACTCGTTGCTCTATGGATTTTTAACGGCTATACAATAAGTATGAAATCTGAAAGTAACCAACCAGAGTGCAAAAATAATGTATATAAGGGCAGTAATAAAATGTCTGAGAGAAAGTTTTTGTAAAACAATATATAATATTTGGACTTTTATTTGGCAGCATCGTCCATTTCCATAACGAATAATGAGTTATAATTCTATGTACTAAAATCATAAAAATACACTAACCGAATCAATTCAAAATACCCAGACTGAAAAGTGTTTTTGTTGGATTAAAAGTATTAGTGAGAAATTGTTTACACTAATGCTTCAAATAGGCTTAGTTTGAGAAAACAAAAGAAAAAAAAGCGCATGCCACAAACATGAAACCGTCACGTGAGAAGAAACAGAATTGAATACAAAATCTCAGTAAAATGCAAATTAATTCGTAAATGCTACATAATATTAGATAATCCATATAATATATACACTATTCAATATATAATATATTGAAAAAAAATGAGAGGAAGTGAGTGAACTTAACACGCATTGTTAGAATGCCAAAGGAAATTACTAAATGCCGTTAAACTAGTCGTAGAATTTCAAGATTAAAATCAACTACATATATAAAGTTGATAAAAAAAAATTTGAATTAATGGATTAATGCGCCATCCTATGCGCCTTAGCCTTATCATTGAGCGGAAGACGATTTTCCGTTACTTGCTGATAATTGCGATTTTCAGACGATTAACTTGTCGGCGCAAAACATAAACGACTGTTTCAAAGCACAAGTTTTACTGCTGTTGTTGTTTTTACTACTTTTTTTCGCATGCTCGAGTTAATTGTTTGCATAAATTAGACCTATTACAGAGCAACCTCCAACGGAAATGGAGGGTTAAGTAAGTCAAGTGCATAAAATAATAAGTCTAATTTTTTAACAGAAAAAAAATTACATACAAAAGTCCATAAGCAAATTTTTTCTAGATCAGAAATTAATTATTTTTCTGAATGCAGCTGTAACTAGGCCTTTGCAATGGCAAAAAATTTTAGTCGCATATGGCAACCATTGGAAATGATATAACCCTGTTCCGGCTTTCGGACGAGAACGAGAACGAAGTTAACAAAAAAGACAACTATAATGATAATTTGCTTGGTTATTTCTGATTTCCGATATTTTATCAAAACAAAGCGTAGAAATGGCAGGCAGTTTGAAAGCGGTTGTTTTTATTAGAGGGTGTTACTATAATTGAATGCTAATGTTTTTTAGTTAGAACTCACATATAAAAAGTATGGTGGTCAGTAAATACTTTTCGTGGTTGATTGATGGTATTTATTACGTTTTTGGCTTTAAATTTGGTCACAAACGTCGCTCGATACGATGGTGCATAATCTCATGTTGAATCCATGAATTGTTCTACTACTATTCCGGCCGTACTCAACGGATATACTCACGCAAATGCCTCAATACGACCAAATAGAACTCCTTATTGACCGACTATCCCTCTGGAACAAATATACGATGCACCAAACAACGAATATCAAAAAAAAAAAAAAATATATATATATATGAGCATCACCTTGATTTGTGAGTGGTTTTGGCGTGGTGGTTTGGTTATAGCTCGTTTTTTTAACCCGATTCCAATGTTGGTAGCCGATTTGTTTTCATGTCAAACTCATAAACTCATGAATGTAGATCGGAATTCACACGATCAAGGATATCCAAAGAGACCTGTTTACGGCACTCTTTATGGAACACATTCAGATTTATGGGAACGAGTTTAGTAAATACGGGTTTCATACACAAAATATCCATCAAAGTCATTCGAGCGGACTCCCGAGAGATGTCGAGCCCTCTTGCCAGCTCTCTAACTCTTGCCTAATGATATTCAAGCGCCATAGCCTTCACTTTTTTAATATTCTCAACAGTTGAGCAGATCGAAGGTCGTACAGAAAGAGGCATGTTTCCAACGATCTCTCGAAATTGCAGACAGTTCTAGTGGCTCAAAAAGGTTTTTGAGTAAATTGTAGAAATGTAACAGTTTTTACAGTAAATACTACTGTGCCCAAAAAGATGACATTGTATTTATTTTGAAACTTTTTTATTTATTCTTCCAAATCAATTTCATCCCCTTCATAGTAATCCCCTCCCGATGCAATGCACTTATGCCAACGGATTTTCCAATCTTCGAAACACTGGTTGTAGTCACTTTCCGGGATGGCCTTCAGTTCCGTCTTCGCTGCGGCTTGAATCTGCTCTATCGTATAAAAACGATGTCCCGGGAGCGGTCTTTTGAGCTTGGTGAATAGCCAGAAGTCGCACGGCGCCAGATCAGATGAATACGGTGGTTGCGGAACGATATGGGTTGAGTTTTTGGCGAAATGATCACGAATTACGAGGGCAGTATGGGATGGTGCATTCTCGTGGTGTAAAAACCAAGAATTGTCTTTCCACAATTTCGGACTTTTTAGGCGGATAGCGTTACGCAAACGACGCATAACATTCAAATAATATTCCTTGTTGACTGTTTGACCGGTTGGAAGGAATTCATAATGCACAATACCACGATAATCGAAGAAAACATCCCTCAAAATGGTATTGGCTGAGCCTTTCGATATGCAAACTTCATCAGCAAGGTCTCTAATTGTTAATCGACGGTTTTTCAACACCAAATCTTTGATTTGTTGAACGTGAGCTTCGTCGGTTGAGGTTGATGGTCGCCCTGGACGCTCTTCGCCTTCGACACGTTCACGGCCGGCTTGGAATTCACTATACCACTTGTAAAAAATTTTTTTAGACATAGGCTCATCACCAAAGGCTTTCTGCACCATCCTCAATGTATCCGCAGCAGAAAATTGATTCCGTAAACAAAATTTAATGCAAATTCTTTGCTCAACAAATTTCGACATCGCAAAAAACGAAAAACTCACTTTTAGCAGCTCACAAAACGCCACGTATCTCAAACACTAATGAATATTTTGACATTTGAGATAAATGTGACTGACAGTACTACCAACCTAAAAAAAAATAATTCTCCAAATCCTTCGACGCGCGCAGTTTAAATTCAAATGTAGTAATAACCTCTGGATCTGATGCGGTTTCAGCTTTTGCAACATAAAATCCGAGAATATGAAGACAACGTGTATCCATGAATGCCGAAATTGAGTTTATGGTAGGAAAGCTTGTTTTTTCTACACTCTCAAATTCAACTAGATTGACAGTTTTATTGTTTTATTGCCGTTTGGAACTCCAGTTTAACTTCTATGTGTCCACCTGCTCATCACCCACTCATCGTCGTTGCTAAAGCGATAAACCAATTTAAATATCTACGAGTTGTTATTCTATAAATATCACAAGCAGCCTTTCAGATAGTCTGTTCCAGAAATAGATTTTTTAGTAATGAAATTTGCTTTGTACGCGTTATTCGCAACAAAAACAATAGCAGCAACAGCAGCGGCAGTTGGAGGCGAGTCCATTGCTGCAATTGATGTGCAAATAAATTGCGAATTCATCAGGCGTTCGCAATGACGCAAATGCTCGCGTTCGACCATATGGTCACACAAGTGTTGCACAAACGCTCGGCGTTCGTCAGTGGCAAGCAGCGGCAGTAGCCTCGTTAGTGCATCATTTGCAACATCAATAATGACTATAGGAAGTTCGCAAGCGCTTGGGCGAAGCGACAACAACAAGCGTTGCGCCATATTTTTTCGAGCCCATATATGTGTGTGTGTGTGTGTGTGCGGGTGTGGAAAGCCCACGCATAAAAAGTGGACGCGCCACAAAATGCAATTTCAAATCGGCATTTGCTGGACCAGGCACCCGCCCACGCACTAATCCAAAAGCCATCAGCTGTCGGCCATAAGCAAGTAAATGAGGCTGTGAGCCCTTTATTGTTCTTATTATTGTGCTGCTGTCCATCTGTTCGTTAGCAACGTCAATGGTAAAGCCAATCGGAATGCACACCCATATTGGGGTGTCAAAAACGATATATTTTCCATTGTTTGTTGTTATTGTTGGTATTGTATTTTTTATACGCCTAAGCAGCTTTCCGTTTTCACGACTATTTCATCATTTGCGCCCACATTAGTGAAATGTTTCCACTTTCTGTCGTGATTGCTGCGTCTAAAAATACATTATAAAGGGTGTTACAGTAGGGTAGGTTGAATGTTGATTTGCAGTGAAAGAAACTGCGCTATTATTTGTGGGGTTCGTGCCATTAATTACATACAGGGTTTGCCTGGAAAGAAATAGGACTGAGTCGATTTAAAAAAATTTATTTAACCAATCCTTGCAATTCTTTAAAAACTTTTAAAATAGGCTCCTTCTGCAGGGATGCAGCGCTACCAGCGCAATTTCCAAGCATGGATGGCGTCACGGAAGGTATTCTCCAAAATATCCTTGAAGCCGAGGCTGCTTGTGTCCCTTCTGTCGTCTTAAAATGCCTGCCTTTCATCGGCCTTTTCAGGCAACGCGAAAGCGTTGGGATGCCAGCCTTGGTAAGTTAGCTCTTCACTAGAAAGGCGGTGTGAGCCAGCAGTGCAACTTCCAATGGGTTGCGACGTCTTGTCGAACCCGATTAACCCTTCGTTTGAGTCTCTTGAGGACTTCACGTAAAACTTGGCGTTGACGATTTGTCCAGGAGGAACATATTCACGGTGGACGATGCCTTTGATGTCAAAAAAGACAGAAGTATCGTTTTAACTTTGGATTTGCGCATTCTTCCAGTCTTCATCAGCGACCTCTTCCCGGCCACAAAAGGCCTGGTGCCACCGAAACACACCACTTCTTGCTAAAGCAAAATCTGGGTAGGCCTACTTGATCATATTGAACGTCTCTATTGCAGATTTACCGAGTTTCATACAGAATTTAATCGTGTATCTTTGCTCGAACGAACGTTACATTTTCGGCTTGCACCACTCACAGAAACAAGTCGAGCGAAAATGTTTGTCCCGACTCTCCAGGTGCTTGGAGACAACTGACCAGCCGCTCGTTCATTGGCTGGGAACGGCCTCTACCGAATCCAGTCGGTGAGCGCACGCCCCGAAGCACAGTCGCGGCGGAAGAAAATCAGTCCTAATACTTTCCGGGCAAACCTTGTACAATAAAATGCTTAATTCAGATATTTTTTTCGATGAACCACTCGGACTTGTTTTGAATATTATGTCGAAATCCGCCAAATTTTAGGTTATATTGTTCGCAAAAGTATTAGCTTGTTACAGGCTGTTCGTGTAAATCCAGGTCTTTCATAAACTCGAACAAATCTATATTTCGAGGTCAAGACTCAGGCTTTTCTTGAGAAATTACCAAGATTATACGGATGGTAAACATAACCTCAACATTTTTTCACGAAAAACTCTGAGGCAAGTCGCTTCTTGGTGACTTGCTTAAATCAGATGCTATAAACGATTAATATGGGAGAATAATGAGCATATTGATGGTTTAAGTAAGGCATTCAGAGATTTTTAAAACCTCTCTTTTAACCAACTAACCATACATGATCCAACTGGGAAACCCTTTATACTTACAAACAAATACATCCATATACAAACAGATGCCACAGAAAAGTTGTTGTCAGCTAGACAACAGCAATGTTGCTAATAAAAAATAATAGCAGTGAAAATCTTTAAAAATAATAGCTCATACTTTGAGTTCCTGCTAAGTTCGTAATGTGACTCTTCAAGGATATAAAAGAAATTATGGAAATGTAAGTGTATGCATTACTGAAAGACGGCTGCCAGGAGCTGCGCAATGTGCCGCGTTGTGGTCCACAGTACACGGAAATCCCGCAAGGGGAAGGCTGATGGTCGCTGTTTCGAGCGACGGAAGTGGCGATTTCATGGCATATTAACAAGGTTAGCCAATTGAGTTATTCGGGTGCAGTGATGATAATTGGGTTGAAGGAATGATGAAAGCGAAATGTAATTACATTGAAGTGAATGGGAGTAACAATAACATCCTTGAAATGGAGATAGATTTTCATTTCAGTGGCCAAGCGTCAATACTTTTCCAGAAGCTATTGTCATCAAAGTAACAGTGGAGCTTTTAAGGGATGCTCTGGTTACAGATACTCCTTGAAATCACGGTAGTATTAGAACCGAACCTTCGAACTGGTGCGCCAAATAAGTTTCTTTAGTCAGTTTGCGGGTTTTTTTCCTCCTCAAGCAACTGGACTAATCGATACTCTGGGCAGGAACAAGATTTTGGCTGCATAGATCTAATTTTGCGAAAAGTCGACTCTATCGGGATTAAAAAATCGTCACCGAACAATAATATATGTACATAAAAACTTGGTTACGTTTGATCTCGAAATGATTTTGACTATATACTTATAATGATAATGTCTTAATGGAACCGGCAGGCAATCAAATCACAAAGCTCCCGCTTAGTCTTCTTCTTTACTGACGTAGACATCGCTTACGCGGTTATAGCCGAGCGCGCCAGTCGTAGGTTCTTTTCGCCATTTGCCGTCAATTCAAGATATCAATTGTAGTCAGGTCCTTCTACAGCTGATATCTCCAATGGAGTGGACTGAAAACCGACTGTCCCGCTTTTACCTTCAACTGGATATCGATGAAAGCGTTGCATATTTGACCTGAATTAAACCATTCCAACTATGATAGAAAACCCCGCAATTAAATGCAAAAACAATATAGTTTTTTCAACCAGACCCATGCATTATTAGACAAAGCCAAATTATTTTCCTGATTGTGGTGAAATGTCTAATCGAGTCTCAATAGTAATACATAATAGTACATACTATATTCAACTATATCGCTGATATGACACCAGACGTGACAACTGGGTCTTCTTCACATAAGTCAAAAATAAATTACGTGCCTAAGAACCCGTTAATGCACTGAAAAGCCATGACTTAGTGCATAAATGCTGTTGCGGAGTATTTTCGCGCTGGTTCATGCGTATGTGACTGGACAATTATTATTTATTTATTTACTGTTCCGTATTTATTTAGTTTATTGTTATTGTTCACTGATAATTTTCATTATTTTTACAATCAAGCATAGAATATTGTCTAGACTCTGCAGTATTCGTTGACTGTCTTGGACGATTGCCAGTTTTAATATAAAGAGATCGCGGTGTTTGTATTTGCATCACTCATATCATATTTACCAGAGAGGCAAAACGAATTCGTAGAACAATATGGCGGTTCCGACAAATGCGCAGTTTATTGGGTAGAAAAAGCCGTGAGCAAAATTTCAGAACGATAACTTAAAAAGTGATCGACTAGACGGACGGACGGACGAACACGGCTAAGTCGACTGAGTTCCCATGCTGATCATTTATATATAACAAGTGATCCAAGTAGAGATACTTTATTCAATAGCCTTTTTTCGATAGATCACGGATGAGTAGTGTCAAGCTGTCATGTTTTTTGTTTTTTTGTTCAGTATTGTTTGGGATTACATCATGGAAAGACTTATGAACAACGTTTAAAAAGTGTTCAAATTTATTACGAAAACTCACGTTCTGTAAAGAATGTGTTTCGCGGAGATTCACTCAACTATTGGTCAACATAATCGGAGTACTGAGCGTACTATTCGCAACGCCATCAACCATCTTGAGATCGAGCATTCATTACTGAATAATATGCGACCGAATAGATCACAACCAGCACGCAGTGAAGAAAATATAGCAGCCGTAGATGAGAGAGTAAACGAAGACCGTGGAGAGTCGATTCAATCCCGTTCGCAGCAATTCGACTTGACGTATGGAACGACTTGGTACATTTTACGACGAGATTTTAAATTGAAAGCGTACAAAATACAGCAAGAACTGAAACATCTAGACCTTTCCAAGCGACATCGCTTCGTTCTATAGGCTCTTGGAAATTTCCAAGAAGATCCGACGTTTCCGAGACAAATTTTGGTCAGCGATGAGGCCTTCTTCCGGCTCAATGGGTATGTAAGCAAGTAAAATTGCCGCATTTCGGACAAAGAGCAACCTGAAGAGATTCAAGAGCTGTCATTTCATCCAGACGGTTTAGTGTGATTTGTAGGCCGGTGGAATCCATATCCAAAAATAATGCCGATGAGAACGTAACCATCAATAGCGACCGTTGTTGCGCCACGATAACCGACTTTTTGATGCCTGAAATTGAAGCTGGTGATCTCGGCGACATTGAGAGAACACTTCGGTAAACAGATAATTTCACGTTTTGGTCGGTCGATTGACCACAATGATCGAGTGATATTACGCGGTTAGACAATTTCCTATGTGGTTATATAAAGTCCAAAGACTATGCGGACAATACCGCTTCGATTTAGGGCTTGGAGTAAAACATCACTGTGTCATTCGCTAGTTACCAGTTGAAATGCTCACACGAGTCATGAAAAATTGGACTGAACGGATGGACCATCTGAGACGTAGCCGTGGCCAGCTTTTGAAAGAGATAATCTTCAAAATATAAATGCCAAAGGATGCTCCTTCAAACGATAACAAATATTCCCCATTAAACTTTAAGTTTCTGTGTTTTTTCTTTAAAACAGTAGCGAATCTCGAAATGGATCACTCTTTATATTTTATAGGGTCTCCGACGCTTCCAACTGGGTGTTGAAAACTTGATATACCTTGTTCAGAGTATAATTACCTTTAACTCACTTTTTAGTTTTTGCGTTTCTGGCAATACGACCCTCTTTTGTAACATTATTTCTGCGACGGATTAAAAAAATTGTACACGAAAAATGCCTACTTGGAACCAAAGTTTTTCTAAACTTCCTTCTCTGATATAAGAACACTAAACCTTAAATTCAAGTCAATATCTAGTGCTACAAAAAGTCAAGGCTTTAACATTATTCATAAGAAATTATATACTTATTATTAGTTGTAAATATTTTTATGAATTCCTGATCTGATAACTTTTTTTTCCCAAAATCAAGTATTATGTTGAAAAATCTTATATTTAGAGTTACATTCTTCATGGTCACTTCCCGCCCAGTAATAGGCGCGAATTTGCAGATAAGTATTTGTGGTTTCATGGAAAAACATTTGTGGTTAAAAATGCCTAACAAAGGCGCACACACACACACATAACCCCAAAACGTTTCACAGTTGAAATATTTCAACTAAGTAATGTAACAACTAACATATGCGAGCGCATGGCGTACGCTATTTGTATTTTTGTCGATTATCAGTGAGAATTTTAAGCTGTCCAGCATACGCGCACGTAGCACAGCTGAGCTTAGCATAGTCATATGGAAGCGTTGCTAAGTGGATGAGTCCATACGCGTGGCGAATGGCCAGTGAATGCATTCCAAATGATTGCGATAGCATTTGAATGAGTATTGAAGTGACAAATATTTGAGGCAGACAACATACATAGTATTTACTATTTCCGCACACACTCAGGGGCGACGACATAAGACGAGCTTAGCAATCGGCCACTTGTTTGCGTGGCGCTTTAACGAGCTTGCCAGCCGACAGCCGCAAAGACTAGCAATGGAAGGGAACTAATGAATGAATTAATGAATGAAATTAAACCGCAACGAAAGTTGCGATAGTAAAAATGTGGAATTCAGCACATACATATGTATATATAGTAATCTTGTATGTACATATGTATATTTGTCTGTGCTTTTGCTATGCCGTGGGAAGCCATGCGACCGAAAAACCCACCGTACGTTGAATGTAAACCTAAGTCTCTGATAATTCTCACACCGAAAATTGATAAGACAACTAATATTGAATGGAATTTTTTTGTAATGCGCTGTGTCAAAGCCCAGCGATAAGCGTGAAAACACTGTGGCTGGTGGTGTCTCTGTGTATAGTGTGCGAGCTAATGGAAAATTTAATCACTCGTCGTGCCGTGGCTGAGGCATTCTATTGAAGCGGAAATTTGTTTACAAAGAAATATGGTCGCATGTAAGTAAGTACAGAGTGACCATGAGCAGTTGGTTGAAACTATTGCGACGCAGCTTGTGGAAAAATTAGTGATGGGAAAAGTACCCATTGTCTTAAGAATTAAAGTCCGTGTTATGAAGCTGAAAGCGTGGTTGCACGCAATGTCACCGCAGATTGCTTTGCCGAGCGGTTTTATTTCCAAAGGAAACCAATATTATAGTATTATACCTTTTGAAGTATGAGAAGCTTCAGCTAACACTCTTTTAAGCTGAATAAGTGTTGTAGTTGAAAAAGTCTAAAAAAGTCTGATGCAGAATTGCAACATTAATTTTGGGACTTATTGTGTATGTACATACATACATATGTATATTAGTTGGTACATTACGGTCAGAATATTTTCAAAAATCATGAGGTGGTTGTGGGAAGCCGTTGAACCCGGAGAGTTTTTCAGCTATGGCGGGATTATCGCATACATTTTTACATGTCAAGCGCTATCTATGAAATATGCACCATAAAGACTGACTGATTCATTACCTTTTAATATCTGACGGTCTCAAGGCCACGTGAAATTCGATGCCGTGGGTGTTTTGTTGACCAAATAAAGGTTGTCAAATATCTCCCTTCCGTGTTTTTTTTCTCTTTATTCAATGCTTTATTAAAAGTGTTACAGTGGTTTGTTCAAATATGCGCCGTTTCTTTCGATAATCTGTTTCCATTTAGACGGCAACTTCATAATACCCCCTTAGTAGAAGCTCAGACAGCCACTTTTCACAAGCCTCTTTTAAGTTCAACTTTACACCAACAAGGGTATTCGCCATGGACAGGAACAGGTAGTAATCACTTGGCGCTATGTACGGGCTGTATGGTGGATGCGATTAAACCTCCCAATCGAGCTCCCGTAGCTTCTGACGAGTCATCAACGAAGTGTGTGGTCTGGCGTTGTCCTGGTGACACACCACACTCTTCCTGTTGGCCAATTCTGGACGCTTCTGGTCGATCGCCTGCTTCAAGATGGTAGAATTAAGCGTCTGGTCATATGAGAGCAGCTCATAGTGGATAATTCCCTTCCATACCCACCAAATATACAGCATAATCTTCCTGGCCGTCAATCCCGACTTGACCACTGTTTGGGGCGATTCACCGATCATCGACCGCTTTAGTTTTCGCTTGATATTATCGTATGTGATCCATTTATCGTCGCCAGTCACTATCCGCTTTAAAAATGGGTCGAGTTCGTTCCGTTTGAGTAGCATATCACAGGCGTTGATTCGGTCCAGAAGGTTTTTTGCGTCAAATCATGCGCCACCCAAACAGCAAGCTTTTTTGTGTATCCAGCCTTGTGTAGATGGTTTAAAATGGTTTGGTGACTAACTCCCTTTTTCTAGGCGATGTCATGAGATGCCACATGCCGGTCTAACTCGATGTTTTCCATGATTTGATCGGTATTCGTCGTCACAGGTCTTCCGTCGGCTGGCTTATTTATGGTGTCGTTTTCACCCGCTTTGAATCGTTGAAACCATTCCGCCGCAGTTCGAAGTGATAGAGTACCATCTCCCAAAACACCATTAATCTCACGGAACGTTTCTCTAGCGGATTTGCCTTTAACCAACGAAAACTAAAAAAAATGCGAATTTCGGCGTTAGTGAACTCCATGTTTACACGTCTATAACTGTTGAACGTAATTTCCAAACTAATCGTGCATAGCGTCGTTTTGTAGGTTATGTCAAGACTTTTCAAAGATGTATAGTATTGCCAGATACGAGCAGGCAGATCAACTAATACTGCTCTGTACCAGTTATCTTCGAAGATACAGAGTCCTGTGTATGAAGGGGATACCAAGATTCGTCTCTTCACTACAAGAGGCTGTCCACAGGGTGAAGTGCTAGCCCGCACAACAACCCCAAATCAACAATCACATCGCCTCATTGGCACCTAGCAGTATATTGGAATTCATCAATATGCTTAGGCTAAGTGGCCGTTGTGACTTAAGAGAGGGCACAATAGGCCTTAGGTCGCAGTGCAATCCTCAACTATTGATCTTATCTTATATTATTCTTAAATAAATTTCAAAATTTGGAAGAAAACACACGCATATAGTTATCGATCCAATTAGAAATTACAAATAACTACGAAGCTCGAAGGAAATATAATAAAATTGTATCCAAGCTGTAGATAGCTTTAATATTTAGAACACCTTTGCCATAGTTTTCGAACCGTCGGGCTACACATGTGTTTACGATTAGGGTTTCCATGGATTTTAAGCATATTTAAAAAAATACTTTTCCGTAATTCTCAACCGAAATTAAAATATGAGTTAGTTTATTCGTGGAGTTCGTTTGTAATGATTGACATTTAATTACAGTCATAATTTAGAAATGATTGATGAATCTCCTGTCCAGATATGATTACATTGACTGAAATCCTTGAAGTATGTCGTCATGTGTGTTCATTCCAATCAGTAATTCAAAGCATTTTAATATACGTGAAAAATTATGCTAATCACGGTAATACTATGCTGTCCTTTGGTTCTGTTTTTGTTGTTACTCCACCTTGACCTCCATAATGGGACGGTTTTTTCTGTAGGCGTGTGAAGCCGTTAGTATTGTGGACATATAGTAATATGTGCAAGCTATTGTTGTTACTACAGGGTGACGAAGTAAAACCGCTAGCAGGAAATTAGAAAAACCACAGCTGTTAAGACAATGTTATTATACGGAAATTATTGCTTGGTTCATATAACTTTTTTTAGTCGCTTTCACCTCAAATATGAATAGTTTTTTTGCTGTAGCTTTTTACAGAAAAAAATTCTCCTGGAAGTTCATTTTTTATGTTCAACGACTTTTGACCGTTCATCCAATTAATCATAATTTCTATATTTGCAATGGCCTGATGGCCAATATAGAGAGGGCGAAACTGATAGACTTTAACTTCAATTACTTTAAGTTTTAATGAGATGGTGCAGCTTGCTACTCGGTTCAAGGTACTTATGTATGTATAATCGTTATTTTAAAGGTTTTTTTGTAAGGTGCCGACCCAGGTTGAGCGAACAAGGCCGCTAACGATTTGAAGATTCAATCGCCTAAGTCTTGGTGACAATTTTGGCTTTTGACAGAAATATATATATTTTTTTTTAATTATTCATAATTTAAACTACTGTAGGAACTTTGGTGTACATTCCCGAAGAGCTTTCAATGCGCATAGCTATTCACGTCTAATGCCTTCAATTAACACAAAAAGGTTTCCCCGGAGTGGTCGTTTGAGTTCCCGGAATAGTCTAAAGTCACACGGAGCTAAATCAGGCGAATCACGAAGAATCAATGCAGTTTGCGACGGTGCATTATCGGGATTCAAAAACTGAGAGTTGTCAGCCCATAATTCCGGTCTCTCCAATAGCTTGGCGCGAATGACGCATAACACTCATATAGCACTCTTAATTGACAGTTTGTACGGTCGAAAGGAACTTGAAGTGCACCACACCTCGATAAGCGAAGAAAACTGTCAACATAACCACGACTTTTGACCTGCTTTGACGTGGTTTTTTCGGATCGGTTCGCCTTTGCCACGATATTTGGCCAATTTCGATCATCTGTTTCGGGGCGTAAGCATAGATTCAAGCCTCATCGCCAGTAATAATACGTTTCATGACATCCTGATGGTCGGAAAGCATTGTTTCAAAGACATTAACGCGACGCTGTTTTTCGAAGAAACTGAGTGATTTCGGAACCAATCGAGATTCCTTAGACCAAATGATGTTTCAAAATGGTTTTCACTGATGCTTCCGATATTCGAACGATGCCAGTAAGATCTCTGACTGTTTATCGTCGATTCTCAAGCACCAATTCCTTTATTTTATTGGTGTGTTGATCTTCCGTTGATGTTGATGTCCGTCCAGGGCGTGTAATATATAATTTTAGGAAACTACCTATGCTTGATAATCTCCTAAATGCCAATGGCTATGTCGGTTTTTTCTTTAATAATGGTTTGTCAAAAAAGTCTTGCGGTATTTTTTATTGAATCCATTCGTGTGGCACCCATACATTGAGCTTCTTAGTGACTCCAAGCTTTTTCAAATGGTTTAAAACGGTATGATGACAACTATGCCAGTTTCTTTCGACCAATTCAGCGATTTTATCGCAATTTTCGACGACAGGCCTTCCGGAACGTGGCGCATCTTCGACCACCTCTACACCAGAACGAAAACGTTGAAACCATCGTTGTGCGGTGGAAATGGAAACTGTATCGGGTCCATAAACTGCACAAATTTTATTGGCGGCTTGAGATGCGTTTTTGCCTTTATCGTAGTAGTACTGTAAAATATGCCGTATTTTCTCATTATTTTGCTCCATGTTTGCGACGCTATAACTCACGAACGACTTAAAAGAAACGACCTTCAATATATATAGCAATGCAACGAATAAAACTAGAACTACGCGCTTTCAACGCCAACTAGTGAAAATACCGCAAGACTTTTTTCACAACCTAATTGAATCAATACAGAGATCACTTGCAGAGCATTTTTTTACGGTCCTCGAATGGAAGCATTAAGATACAGTGACCGGGTATCACCATACATGGATCTGTTTTGAAAACAGAGAAAAGTCAATGAGAGTCAAATCTAGCGAATATGGTGATTGGGCGATGAGTCTGATTTCATGTTCGGCTAAAAAGTCTGTCAAAAACAAGTTGGAATGTGACGGCGGATTCAGGCCTTTTGGTACGAGTCTCGATTGACTCGCATCATACCCAAAACATTAAGCAAAATGTGTTGAGTCAAACTACGAACGAGCTATTCACATTAGGAATATTCGTAGAGTTTAACCTCATCGTAGCACAATGACAAAGTCTCACTCCGGAAAATATAGTTCGGCGTGCGTCCGCAGTTTATATGGACAAGTCATATTCGAACCTGAGTGTTTGTGGTTCTGTTGCAAAACTAACTGATATGGTGGCTATATATTCAAAATATCACATTAATCCCTATTTAGTTCGTAAATTACGGTGGAAGAGAATGTTCTTAAAATTTTCTGAGGTTAAAGATTGAAATCGGGACGACATGTGACAATGATCTTATCTAATAAGATGCACACACCTAAGGTGGAACTTCAGGAATTGTTACAAATTTGGATGCCAGAGTTTAACGGGGCATCGAAAGAACAATAACTCCTATTTAGGCATCCTTTATAACGACCTTAAAGTAAACTAAAATTATGCAACAACCAAAGTGGCAGTTTTTTATAATCAATATTAGAGAAATAATCTCCGAAAGTGTACTTTTCCAAACTTCCACTCTCATCAAATCGCCATCACTTGTGATATTACAAATTATTGTCGGTATTGAAGTGAAGCCTCACACATTAGTGACACCTTTCGCCAGCTTCAATGAAACTAAATAAAATGTTTACATTTGTCACGCAGGGACAGACAAACCCAAACACACAAACATATATACATACATCTATTGTATATTCCTATCGGCAATACCGCATTCTCTAACCTTTCCCACAAAAGCAGGCAGCGCGTCCAACTGCCTCTCAGACGATAAGGCTACGCTCGTTGCACCTCGCCGTCCTTTGATTCAAGCAGTTAGTCGGTTAGTTTGTCTGTCCGTCCATCAGAGAGTCAGTGAGTTAGTCACTTGGTCGTCCGCTGTTGGCTTAATGGTTTCCTGCTGCTGCGACTTTGATATTATTCAAAATTTGATGTAGTAATATTGTCGAAATGCGAAAAATCATATGGTGCACAGTGGGCTACATTTCGTATAATTAAACTAAAAAAAACTTAATTTAAAAGTAAGTAAAAGTAAAAAAATTAATTTAAATTTTTTTTAAACAAATTTTAGATATGTATATAGATATGTATATGTATATTTAACAACTTCATGCGTATTAAATTTGAAAAATTTTAAAAGAGTTGCCACCTAATATTAAATTATGACGACAAAAAAAAATAACGAAATTAAACTCTTAACCTTTTTGTGGATAATTAAGAACTATTTATCGCCTATTTAATTCCATAAATTTAAAAAGAGTTGCCACCTGATTTTAATTTATGACTAATTCAAAATATGAAAAGTTGCAAATTTAAAATAATTAATAAAATTTCAATAATGGGTTTAACAAAATTATTATTCTTCAACTCTTTTGAATAGTGTTGCCACTTCGTAGCGAAAAAAATAATATTGAAATTATATTTACTTACTACTTATGTACTTAGTTTTTCTAGAATATTTTAAAAATTTAAAAGTGTTGCCACCTAATTTTCAATTGATGAATAAGAATATTAAAATTTACGAATTTAAAAAAGTTACCATACGATTTTTCCAAACCAAAAATAAAAGAAAAACAGAAACATTTAAGCTCTACAAACGCACGTCTTTGTTCCACTGTGCGCCGCTGAGAAGCTGTGCAAAAGGTGCGATAGGTGGTGTGAAGTTAAAAAAATGAACACGACAAGCAATAGATCTGCGAAAGTAGTGGGTGGGCGCCCTATTACGTCAGACAGTCGATGGTGTTGGTGCACTCGTTGTTGCGAGTGGCGCATTGGTGCCACCAACTAAACAGGAAAAGTCATCGTGCCGCAACGCCAACGCGGCAGCGCCGACAAAGTTCGCAACTGTGACACCAATCCGCAACTTTGGGCGCTCACAACAAAAATTACAACAAAAACAAAAAAATTGCCGAAAAATAATTCAACAACTTCCTTGGCTTTTCGCTGAATGATGGAGATGGTGTTAGTATTGTTGCTAGCGGGCTGGCTGTGACAGCTAAGTCACAGGCGAGCAGCCGTGGCCACGTGGGTGTGAGAGGCAGCTGGGCGCAGCGCGATTTTAGTGGATTATATTTCAGATGTTGTTGTTGTTTTTCTTATTGTTGGTACTAGCAATCGCAGCCGCAGATATTCGCATCCGCTTTGGTGGCATTGATGGCAAGCTGGATGTTGTTGTTGGCCGCTTGCAGCAGTTGTAGTGGGCCATGTGCTGGCCTCGGATTGTGCAATTCTTCTGCACAAATGCAAATGAGCGGCAAATATGAAATTTATCGTTTCAAGACGAAATTTCGCTTTCCGCCGAAGAGTCATACATTGTTGTTTGTATACTAAAAGCTTGTTTACGCAAATAACTGTGAATTTATATTTTATTTCTGATTTTTAGGAATTTTAAAATTGAATGAAAACACAAGTTCTTGAGACAATTCCAAGAATATTAACATTTGAAGGTCTTAATCTGAATAATTTAATAAACATTCGGGGTAGCGTTTTTTTCAGATTTTTTAAGAGCTAAGTTCAATGAACTAGACCTTGGTCGAGGGTTGGAGAAAAACTCACAAAAGTTAGATAGATGATTTAGGGATCCAATTAAAATGCTTATAACCAACACCGTTATCCAAGCTCTGAGCACAATAAAAGTGTTTTGATAAACATTTCGATGTTTGAAGCCTACCTTTTCAACAATGCTTTTTTTCTTACTTACAAGTGCTTATAACCTTTTAATCCTAAGCTATTCTTCTCCGATTCGCATTTTTTCTCAAGTGAAGACTCCTCAACTTTACAAATAAGGTTCTCTCAAGCTTACTGTGTGGACGATTAAAGTCCACTGTCAACAAATTATTTGGACCTGGAAAATTAACAACTAACTAGATGTTTACCATGCGCCAAATCTTGGAAAAGACCCGTGAGAGGAGAGTCGACACACATCACCTCTTTGTCGAACTCAAAGCTCCTTTAACAGCACGAAAAGAAGCTGTCTTTATGGCGCTGTGTCTGAATTTGATATCGCTACAATGCTAGTACGGCTGTGTAAGCTGACGTTGAGCAATATCTAAATCTCCGTCAGGATCAGGAAGGACCTCTCCGAACCACTTGATACCAAACCAAACAAAGGTTTCAGAGAAGACATATCGAGAAACTTCTTCAGTCTACTACTGAAAAAAAATAAATCGAGCCACTGAGCTGAATAGAGAAGGTAAAATCTTCTGTAAGAGTGCCGATGGTATTGATATTATTGGCCTCAAACCCGCCGTTAGTTCTGCTTACTGCAGGTTGAACAAAGAACCGAAGCAAATGGGTCCGGTAGTGAACGAGAGCGAGACGAGTAGTCTCTTGTCATCATACAAACAGTCCTCACATTGTCGACTTGGCTCCCGTCTATGAATTTTTTGTTAGATAAGCTCTGGTTCGAAATTACTTAGGTTTAAACGTCATCAGTAAAGAGAACAGATAGAGAAGGGAATCACATTGTAAGGTGTCTTGAGATTTGATAAGCTTCCATAACAATAATACGATCTGTGAATAAGTTTATCAATAATTTTTTTTTGAGCAACGAAGGCACATTGTGAACTTTATAGAGCAAAGCTTGAAATCTTTGAGATCCCAAAACTTTGACATAAAAACAAATCATTTTAACGTGCTAGAAAATACTGTACACTCGTAATTCTCCATCTTGAAAAATCGCAGTTTTAAAGAGTTGCAAAAATACCCCTCTATATGTAGGCGCCATCATAAGCAAAACTCGCAAGGCCGAATCTATGCATAAACAGAAAAAATTCGCTCACAAATGTGAATTGTGTTAGCGGATATCCGTAAGAGAGTAACGGAAAAAACAATAAATTACGGTAATTGCCACAATCGCGGCACAGACAGCGTCGATGAAGCAGAAAGTATTATTTGTGGGGTTGGGGGTATGCGAGGCGCTTAACGATAGCGTGAGCCCTAGCAAAGTGTTGGCGCTCACGTTTATTTTCTTCAACGGCATAATTGTTGCAATTTTCACGCCTTTGCACCACACAGCCGACTCAAGTGTCTGCGACTAACGAGGGCGACTAGCAGTTGTAAAGCTCGTAGCTGCTACACTTGCAACGGTGAGTGTGGGAAATAGTGTGAAGAAGCCACCGTGTACATGTCGTTAGTGGAAGACCCTCGGCGGAAATGCGTGCACTAGAAGCGCTGTGCGAAAGTACCAAAGGTTGGAGGCATAAGTGCGTTCACTAAAGGCTTGGATGAATGCGTGACTAAAGTAGTGTGAGACATATGCTTACAGAGGTACATATGTATGTCTAAAAGAGTTCATGTGCGTGTTTTCCATGACGCAGGAATCCATAGAAGCGCATTGACAAGTGAAGTTATTTAATTTTAGTTAGTTTAAAGGTAATACGGTTATTTCACAAGCAAAATGAAACAACGTAGTCTGCAGATATGCCTAAGTTATTATCCAGTCTTCGAGTAGCTCATAAGTTGTTTAAATTGTTTGTAAACGACCAAAATCAGAAGAAAGTTTATGGATATCTATTTATATAACGCGATTGCGGGACATTTTCTAAAAAGTACTGAGAGATATTTTTGAAGATCGGATCTTGAAAAAGCGGTCGATGGTCTCGGCAATTTAAATTGGCGTCTGCAAGTCCGCTAGACCTTAGGACGAGCTTGTTCTCTGATCTTTGAGGTATACATTGAGCACAAACTCAAAAAGAGATCTCCAAACTTGAGGTAATCACCGACCTTGCAGAGTTTAACTGCCTGGCAGTTAAATCAACGATACTAATCATCCTTTTACAAGTCACGGTATATCAATCCGTCTAACATATCCATAGACTATAGTTATGCAACAAAATCTGTTTAGGTGAGGGTTTGTAACTAAGTCGACTGTCTACTACTGTGAGCTTACGGAGGATGAATGTAGAAAAAAGATGAATTTATGAGAAAGAAACGAAGACTGAAAATTTATATGATACAGCGGAATTCTCGCAAGAGGCTCCACACTATGCAAGGCGCTGATGGGTCTGTCTGGAAAAAAAAATAGAGATATCTAAGTTCAGCTTCCAGTAACTACTTTCTGTATAGGAAACGAAAAAGGGATTTGGGTTCATGTCTTAAAAGGACATCTTATGAGAACGTAAGGCTAGAAAGAAGGAGGATGGAGTCATGTGTAGAAGTTCACGCAAGTGAGGAAAGTTCTCTGATCGCCATTCACTTGGGAGTGGCCAGAAACGATTCTTTTACATATGACTCAAGCGGCTCCCGACTTCCGGTCTTTGACCAAGTATCCTCTGGGTAGCCTAAGAACATCCGTTTGAAGGCGAGCTAAACTGAGAAGGCGAAATATTCCCTACTTAGGGTTGTAGGCTGGGTTTGGGACTCGCCACGTAAAAAAAAACACCCCCAATGAAAGAAAGTAACAAGCCTGCTGTTGTTGACTCGGCTATAATCGAGTAAGCAGTGTCTACGCCAGTAAAGAAGAAGAAGAAGAAGGCTAGAAATTTAACAGAGGCTTCAGTTCATGATCAAATTGTGGTTAAAATCGGCCAAACTCTGTACATCTCTTACTAAATCGAACATTTTGATACTATAAAGGGCAAACTAAGAAACGTCTTCGAGGAAACGAGCGGTGTTTTTAGTATTGTACTTATATGTGAAAACCAGCAGAATTGCAAGAGGTGAATGCTAGGCGCGAATGAAAGTTGAGTCCGGCGAAGAGACTAGCTAAGATAAGCTTTGGAAATCCCGCAAGATGTTCAACTGTTTCCAAATGATGTCCGCGAAGTGGGCTTCAACCTGACAGATTTGTGCCCGGTTGATTGAAATAACCGCGATGTGTTGGATCCATATAAAGGAAAAGGAAAATATGAAAATAAACTCAGCTTATAAGGTGTACAATTTTGAGTTTAAAAGCCCTTTTTGGATATTCAAATTTAAGCGGGCTTCTTTGAATTTAATCTTCTTTTGATAGCACCAACAACACTTGCATACCATGAAACCAATAAAAATGCTTTTATTTTCAACAACAAGAGACCGCAGCGAATATATTTCATGCCACCTTGAGACGACAAAGCAACCTGCTGAAAATTACCGTTATTTGCAATATTATACTTGCAAATCCCCGTGCATACTGTGGCTACTCGTGCATTGTCAAGTGGCGATCAAGCTGACAAAAACAACAGAAGCAACAACGAGCGTCGCGTCCAACTGGGCGAAGGTCAAATTGAGCGCGCGCGCGCGAACACAGACGGACAGATAGCGGCAAAGGCGCTGCAGTGGAAAAACGCCATTATTTCTCGAAATAAAAACGCACTCGAAATGGAATGCAAAATATTCCGCACAAACGGGCAAAAGGTGCTACCGGACGCGGTCTGTCGGTCCAGTCGGTGCAGGCGCACTTTCCATTTTGATTATTTTCCACTTATAATAAACGCGCCAAGGTTCACGCCGCTGCGGGCCTTTGCTCATTTCAATTTTCGCACCTTGTAAAATGTATTTAAAAATGCAACAACAACAATAAGAAAAGCGAAGTCATGACAGTGCAAAGCAAAGCTTCAGATAACTAAATGCAACGCTCGGAGGAAATGTGAACAACTTAATCCACGCGAACACGTGACATAACGGCAGTACACAGACAATGTGTAAACAAATGTATTTATATGGTCGTCTGTATAGGGGCCCCAGTGCTATCTGCTACATACAAGTCACCTGTCTGTCTGTCCGACGCACATTCACCTCAGACGTCACACGCGCTGCGAGTAGTCTTGGACACGCGCTGCTCTCACGCGCGCACAATTTCTAGGTGTTGTTGTTGTTGCTGCTGTCATGCATTTTAGAGGTGTTAAGACTGCAATCAGCACACCTTTACCGAAAGACTTGCCGCACAGCGCAGCGTAATCGACGAACGCGTTCAAGCATTTGCATAGACACGTGACAAAAGTACGAGCTGAGTTGAGCGGCGGTCGGGACGGAACTGAGTTGAGAATTGTAGTTGCAAATGCATACGGTTAATAAGTGAGTTTCCCTGTAGGAAAAAATAATCACTACAAGTTGGATTTTGGCGCGCTTGAGAATTAGTAAAGTTAACTCTTTTGTCTCCGAGTTCGCAAGCGGGAGTTTTCGGCAGTTGAAGCCCACGAGTAATAGTAGGTAGTGGGATCGTTCCCACTGCATTCGGGGCTACAAAACCGAAACGGATTGAAACCGAAACAGTTGAAAAAATGCTTAGGTTAATATTTCGGATCCACGAAACTTTATTTCTTCACTCCATTTGGTCCATCCAACGTGGCGCCATCTGTGATCGACTGTTGTTGTCTTAACTAAATGTGGTTTCGGCAAGCAGAGTTTCGCATTTCGAAAACAAACTTTTGCATTTATGGAAATGAAGTTTCGCATTATAAAGAGTAACTTAATAAAGTAAAGATTGTGCTGTGCTGTAGCACAGAAATTTGTAGCTAGAAATTTGCAGCTGGAAAACAGACCCTCAAAAAGCTCAGCGGAGTGTATATAATTATCGAAATTAGATTCAGAAATTCATAGTAAGAAATACAAGTTCAGTGCTTGGCGAGTCAAATCCGGTTAAATTTTGGTAACGAAGATTGGCCCGTCGTGAGAAGAGTAGTCACTTCTTTAAAGGCAACTTGCTTTCTAGGAACATCCAAATGTCATTCCTGCAGACGACGTAACATCTTTGGTCGGCTAGACTAATCCATCACATTTTGACATCCATTAGACGTCATTCAAGGAGTTTCATAACGAGTTTTTCACTAAGAGTGCGTTCACAGTAACGTGTCGGTCTTGATCATCACGAAAGAAGTACGGCCCAATTACACCGCCGGCCCATAAACCGCAACAAACCGTAATTTTTTCGGGACACAATGGTGACTCATGGAGTACGCGTGGATTGCTGCCTGACCAATAACGCATATTTTGCTTGCCTCATCGCTGAAGATGATTTTTCTATGAAAATCCGGATCATTTTTAAGTTGTTGCTCAGCTCAATCCACGAACAACGACGATTCTGGTGGACATAAGGCTTCAGTTCCTGCGTCATATAACTTGAAGTCGTAGATAACTTCGTCTATCTTGGAACCAGCGTAAACACCACCAACAATGTCAGCCTGGAAATCCAACGCAGGATAACTCTTGCCAACAGGTGCTATTTCGGATTGAGTAGGCAATTGAGAAGCAAAGTCCTCTCTCAACGAGCAAAAACCAAACATTAGGCTTCGACGATGACAACAACCGATGAGTCGACGTTACGAGTTTTCGAGAGAAAAGTTCTGCGAAAGATTTATGGTCCTTTGCGCATTGACCACGGCGAATATCGCATTCGATGGAACGATGAGGTGTACGAGATATACGACGACATTGACATAGTTCAGCGAATTAAAAGACAGCGGCTACGCTGGCTATGTCATGTTGTCCGAATGGATGAAAACACTCCGGCTCTGAAAGTATTCGACGCAGTATCCGCCAGGAGGAAGCAGAGGAATAGAAAGACCTCCACTCCGTTGGAAGGACCAAGTGGAGAAGGACCTGGCTTCTTGAAAAGAAGAAACGACTGGCTCGCTGTTGTTAACTCGGCTATAATCCCGTAAGCGGTGTCTACGCCAGTAAAGAAGAATAAGACATGCACATATTTGTCTCACTGGCACGGCAATATTTTATACTGTGCCTGTGGATTCAAACTTTTCCACTAGACGCTCAATTGTTGATCTGGGCGGACAATTATGACGACCATAAATTGAACGAAGCGCTCTTAAAGTTGAGGCCACAGACTATGATTTTTATGAATTTTAATAATTTCGACTCGTTGTTGGATCATATATCCCGAGATTTTCGAAATAGTGCCAGAAGACTACCAATTTCTACAACCATTAGGTTATATTTTCTCCAAGCACGTTTCAAGTCACAACTTTGGAAGATCTATGATAATTTATTACTTTTTGAATTTTCAGCTCACATTATATTTTATAACCGAAGCAAAACATTAAGATACACATGTGCATATTAGAGGAAGACTTGGTCATGTGACGCTCTGCTTGACCATTATATCACTAAACTCATGAAGTATAGTATACATCCGACTCTGTCTGGCAATTATTGTGATGTTGACTTTCGGCACTTTGTTAGTCCCAAGTGGTAGTGGACACATTGTTTTAAATATTAGCAAACACTCGAGTCTCGAATCTCTAGAAGCGCATATGTAAATCGTGGCTGCGGCGCTTTTACAAGTTCATGGCAGGTGACTGATTGCCAGCGCCTACCTATCTGCTTATGTAAGCGTTTGGCTTCGTCGTGGAGGATGGGGCTACGAAGCGCGTGCCAGCACGTTTCGTGAGTGTGAACAAACGCGGCAGCGACAAAAGCGTGCAAGCTAAGTGTCACAGAGAACGTGAGAGCAGTAAACTGATAATTGAATATAAATATGTACATAGAATTTATGAAGAGTAGTTATCTAATAATAATGACTTTTTAATTTCGCAAATATTGTCTTAACTACTCCAGACATAAAGAGAGTGAGTTTGAGATGTGTGAGGTTAGGTAAGTTTTTAAACAAACTTACGTAAGTATATAACGCACGATTGAACTTTTCGTTGAGAATTTCGCATGGGTAGTCATGGAATAACTTGCATTGTGGGGACGAACTTGGTTTACTGTTATAAGGAGGGTTTGAAAGTTCCCAAGTATTCTTCTAGCACAATCGGACTGTACGCAACACATCATCAGCCATCTTAAGTCACAGCATTCATTATTGTATTATATAATAAAGTAATAGACCATCACTCAGTAAAGAAAATGTGTCAGCGTTAGTTGAGAATGTACACGAAGACCGTGGAGAGTTGATTCGGCGTCGTTCGCAGCGACTTGGACTGACCTATGGAACAAATTGCCGTATTTTACTCGATCTTAAATTTAAATCGTACAAAATAGAGATGGTGCAAGAACTGAAGACGCTCGACCTACCCAAGCTACATTGTTTCGCTCTATGGGCTTTTGAAAAGTTCCAAGAAGATCCGACGTTTTCAAACTAAAATTTGTTCAGCGATGAGGGCCATTTTTGTCTGAATGGGTAAGTAAACGGTCAAAATTTGCCGCATTTTGAAGGAAGAGCAGCCTGAATAGATACAAGAGCTTCCATTTCATAAAAAAAAACAAAAACGGTTTGGTGTGGTTTGTGGGTCAGAGGAATCATCAGTCCATAATTCTTCAAAAATCATGCTGTTGAGAACATAACTGTCATTGGCGACCGTTATCGCGCCATGATAATCGACTACTAAACAGGAGACCGGAGTTTCGTAAAAAATTCTCCTGAAAGTGAATGTGTAGTGTACGCGGTTCCATTAAAAACCCGACTTAAGCTTGATACTAAGCGGAGCTTTTAACCAAATTTATAACACCCACACTGCTGGACGGTTCCGATAAATCATAGGACTAATAAATTTTGAGCCAACTTTGCACTAAGATATTTTTTGAGAGATTTTATTAGATGGTTCGCCATTGCATGTTGAAAAGCTATTAAAAAGTCTATGCAGGTTTGTAGAGAGATGCGATGGAACACGAAGACAGTCGATCGCTGATGTGCAGTCTTTATGCTGACAATTCCTTTCATTATGCCAATGAGCAAAATCAAAAACTAACGAGTAAATAAAAATGGCTTCAGACAACCTGGGTTGAAGTCCTAATGTTAACTTAAGTAAATAGCATTAAGCCGAGGAGATATACCAGCCTCGAGCTCGCTAACTCTCAAGATCAGACATGGAGTCATGACCTCATTAGAAATATGTAGCTTTAATACTTTCCCATATTACAATTGTATAGGTACCCGATTACTGCGGAATCGCCGGAATCTGTAAGGCCGCTGAGCTTGAGTGCACCCTTACTTCAATATCAATTGGAAGTGAGCATATTTTCCGAAGTCCTCTTGCGTTCTAGCACTGGACCTTTGGTGACTTCGACAAGCCCTGATCAACACCCAGAACTTGTGCGATTGTCAGATCCTTCTGCCTCAAAAGTGAACCGTGAGAGGTGCTCCGAACTACTTGTGGGTCGTCTGACTGGACATTATCCAGTGTGTACACATACAGTCCAAGTAAATATTTTGTCGAAAGCTCTCTGCCAAAACTATATGAAAGAAGGCAGGGTGGAATCTTGTCACTTTTTTCTCTATTGCCAGGCTTTTACCAGACTGAGGTTAGAAATATCTCGGTGGACACACCTTTGGAGACAGTTAGGAATCTATTGATAACCTTAAAGGTCTTCAAATAGTGTAAAACATGTTGCTCGATGTTGAAAACAAAAATCCGAAGTTTTAGTTCTGAACTACTTATTCAGGTAAAGTGTTTGCACATGGCGTAAAACCCAATAAGAAGCTTACAGACTCCTAGCACTTTTAAAGTTGGATCCCTTATAGCTGGTAACTTAGCATCAAACTGGGATAAGAAAGCAGTTTTAAACTGGAAGGATTTTATCTTCAGTTCAACTTCTATTTTTGTAAATCGTTAGCTTCGAAAGTCACCTGGTCGAGCAATCAGTCTTCATGAAAAAACAAATAGAAAAATGTTAAAACTTTACATTGGAATACCACAAAATCATAACGAAGCCACTTACGCGCTTACAAGCTGTCGTGCTTTTTCAACTTCCTGGCACCTACAAAAGTGCCACCGTTTCCCTCTCACTATTGGATTTATGTCATTCATTATGACTTTTCTACGCAATATTTCGCCGCAATTTGTGCGAACTGCTGTCAGTACAATCACTGGTGTCTGTCACATTACGGACGAGCTGCGACGGCCGCTATCGGCAGTCGACGGACTGCAGCTTAAAGTGAATGGGCTTGCAGTCGCGTACGCGTACGTACCATAAGTGCTTACACATGCACGTAATTAAGTGCTTAAGTGCGTTTTACGCGGCCGTCGCACTTGTTCCAAGCACTAGGCCACACTGGCAACTAACTAGTGGAAGGCCAACCGGCAGCCCAGTATTGGCGACGAGGCGACCAGCCCGGGTATTGAGGCATTCGGCAGTCACGCATTTGGTGTGAGTTTGATTTACGGCGAATATTCAATTGTCGCTGGCCGCTACCATTGTTGCTGATCGCACACAGGCAGAGTGGCAGCAGTAGCAGTTGGAGCTAGAGTCGCTGGGAGGCTTTTAAGACAACACACAATTTGTGGCGGCAATAAAAAATACAGTTACTGCAGCAAATATCCAGTCACAAGACAACGTGAATAGCAAATGGTGAATGGCGAGCGATGGCCGATGGTCGATGGCCGATGGACGACTTTCAAAGTTTCTATGCCAATTGATGGCCGCACCCAACGCGCAATTCTCAGGCGAGCTACAACTGCAAAAATATTATAAAAGTACACATGGATAACTGTAATTTTGGATAATGCATTTGCAAGGTACTCAAGGAAAACAGCAAACGGACTGAGGCCGTAAAAGCATTTTCTCATCAATATTCAAACTGTTGTATACGTACATGAGTACATGTAAAGGAGTATTATGATAGTTCCCGTTTAGAAATTGTTTTGTATAAAATTGAGAGCGTCCAAGAGCGAATTTTAGTTGCTGTCATGTGATCTAAACTTTTCAAAAAATGTGTGAATTTCGAAAAAAAATGGTTTCCGATGATTTTTATAACTCAATGGAATTTAATTTTCCAAAAAAAAAAATTATGGTGTTTCGAAAAATTTAATAGTAAAGAGTTGCTACCTGTTAAATTATTTTTAAAAAATTTCAAAAATAAAGCTTTTAAACATAGAATTGAGGAAGAAAGTAGTTACTAAGCTTTTATTAAAAAAAATTAATAAGGTTGCCAGACTATTGCCTAACGAAAAATTTACTGATACCAAAATACACACCTTATAAAAGAAATACGAGTAATAAGATGATAAGATTTCTTTGCCCATTGTTTACAAATTGAATGGGGTTGCCAGACACTTGTCTGATTAAAATTATTTCAATAAATTTGGGAAATAATTATTGTATCTGGTGTTTTTTACAACTCAATGAAATTTATTTCTACTTTTCGTAAAAAATTTTGGTAGTGGATAAAGAGTTGCCACATGTTAAATTATTTTAAAAAATTTTCAAAAAAATAAAGTTTTTAAGCAAAGATGGAGAAAGTACTTATTAAGCTTTCATTAAAAAAATTTAAAAGGGTTGCCAGACTTTTGTTAAACTAAAATTTTCATAATATTAAAATACACACTGTATGAGAAAAATACGAGTATTAAGGAATCTATAATGCATTGTTTTGTTTATTATTTACAAACCTTTCAGGAAAAAGTGAATTCAATGGGGTTGCCAGACATTTGTCTCAGTAAAAATTTAATTCTATAATTAAAATAAAATATTGCAATACGCATTAGTTTTAAACAAAAATTTTGAATACTTTAAAACATTTTTTTTCCAGAGATGCCACTTAATTATTTTCAAAGAATTTATTTAATAAATTGTCCATACAAGTATTTCATAAAACCATTTTAAAGTGTATAGTATATAGTATATGGCAATATTGGCCATTAATCGAAGGGTGTTGGAAACACAATACAAAAAAGCAATATTTATGGAAATAGAGCTGCCACCTATCTGAGGAAACTAAAATGCAAATGTTAACAAACTTTTTTATTTAAAATTCGATTGAAAAAAAAAAAATGCTTTAATAATACTTAATTTAATTTTTCAAACTTTTCTGGCAGGGTTGCCAACTATATGTTAAATTTAAATCAGCAACAAATATTATTTATTTACATACATACATACACATATTTATAAAAATGTAATAATTAACTGAAAAAATTAAGAATTTTTCATTGCAAAAATATTTTTGCAGAGAGTTGCCACCTATTTGATGAAACTAAAACGCTAATGTTGACAGACTTAGTTATTTAAAATTCAAGTGAAGGATATTACGTTTAATATCAATAAATAATTTTTTTTATAATTTTATGGTAGGGTTGCCAACTATCTGTGAAATTTAAATCAATAACAAATATTGTTTATTTACATAAATACATACATACATACATACACATATTAATAAAAATGTAATAATTAACCGAAAAAATTAAAATTTTTCATTGCAAAAATAATTTTGTGTAGAGTTGCCAATTATATTGAAATAATTTCTATTCAAATTATTTTCATACAAAAATTTACATTTAACAGCAAAGTAATTAAAAGAAATGCAATAAAATTTTGCTTGAGCGTTATTTATGATAACAGAGTTGCCACATTTTTATATGAAACATAAATCCAGCGAGTAAGCTATATTTTATTATGGCAGTTTCAATCTGCTGTATACTTACCAGATTTTTGTCACAAAATGTTGCCACCCCCCTCCACTATAACTAAAAATTTACATATATTCAAGCCATTAGTAGTTGTCAAGAATTATTTTTAAGAGGCTTACCCACGCATTAAGACTACTTAAATAATCAACTGTGGATATTGTCAGAAATGATCATGGAAGCATTCTAATTTGCTTTCGAAGATATTCGAAGTAAATTCGATTTCGAATCCACATATAAATTTTTTTTAAATTATAGCTGACTTTACCACCGTTTTAAACATTTCAAAATCATTAAAACTCAGCTGAGAAAAAATCTTAAATTTCGATGCCAAAATTTCCTACTGGGCACTTTCTTAAAAACATTTCATCGTACTCTTCTTTTTACAGCTTTTACAACTCTTTTATGGAATTATTTTCAAGTGTGTTTGTACGTATGTATGTGCGCACATGCCTCTTACATTAACCAACACTGTATTTTGTTGCTCTTTATAATGTTGCAACACATTTCCATTTATTTTGAGGCCAGCACAGACGAATTGCACATGTCGAATTGATTTGAGGCGCCAAAAGGACATTTTTAGATTAGACCAGACTGACAGAGTAGCCCAACAGCCAGACACATACACATACATGCATGAAAGGGCTAAGAAATTTTCTTGACTTTTAATGCTACTACATTTGAAGATGACTAAGGTTAGGGGGAAAGAGTGTGAATGTCAATATAAAAAATCTCATTTCTTCCACAAGCATACATTAAGAGATGTGTGTTGTAATCAAAAGAGCGAATGTTCCTTTGCATTACGAAGAAATTGTTAACTGCAGATACATATGAACCAAAACTTTGTATCATACCAAAAGATTGTTTAGAGTAAAGCAGCCAGGTACATGTTTTTTTCGCTTAAATTCTTTTAATACAGAATCGTAGAAGAAAAAATTTCTTAAACCCAAATAAATTTTATCTTTCTTTCATTCATCAGCTATAATCCTCACAATCCCTTAAGGAGTGCCTTGTCAGTGGCCTCAAATAACTTCTTGGCTGGGATCTGGGAGCAATATTTAGATGAACTTACTGAAATTCTTGACAAACTGTCTCGATTTTTTCTTTCAGCGTTGTGAGGTCACATTCCTATTATCAGCTTATTCCGTTTGTATAAAGAGGGGTAATAATTGTGTTGGTGGCTATACACCACCCTCAGTTTTCTCTCGGTGTGCTTCGGTTTTCTAGAATCCATACTGCTACTTTAATACTTGACAAACCATCTTAACCTTTGCTTCCTGACTTAACCTTCCTGTTACCTGACACACTAGAAACGCTCGGTGAAACTTTCTATGGCCGGAACCATTATTTTTAAACCAAATTAGTTTGGCATTTCGGAATTTCGAAAGTTTGTTTTAATCATATAGTAGTTTTTAAGTGCACTATGGCGTATACGCAATATCTCGAATCCGACGAGTCGATCAGGGTTGAGACAATAGGAAACTCTTCAAATATAGTATAACCCCGAATCGCGCTTTGTAGATATCTTCTTCAGCTTCGATACTTCATGGCCGATTCCAACAATCGTTATAAGGGTGATGTCTTTAAAAGGATGAACTGTTAATATATAGTATAAACTTCGATCTTTCCAAAAATTCGGTACTTTCTGAAAATTCGGTCTATTTGCTCCCGAAAGTGAGATAACCCTGAAATCAGGTTATATACCTTGAGAATGTGGCTTTATATTAGATGATTGATACGCGCTCTGTCCTGGTTCCTGATGGCGATTCCCAACAATGCTTGTAAGTATGGTGCAGAAAAAAACGATCTGGAAGTATGTATCTTTTCGGAAATTCGGAGTATCATAGCTATTCAGACAATTTTCGCTCCAAAGTGATATAATCTTGAAATCCGACTCTGAACTTCGAAAATATGTATTGCTGCGTGTAATTAATACGCGTTATGTGTTAGTTCCTAATGCTCAGTCCCAACAAGATTATCCTTTCCTTTATATTGCGCACCATAATGCCCCTGTCTTCCGAAGAAGGGCCGCTTTTATAAAAAAAACTTTTCGGTCGTTAATCGGAGTAGGGAATCGAAATCAGAATTTCATTTATATGAAATGACTGCTCGGTCTTTTGGATTGAAGTTACGATGCTGAATAATGGTATTCAGATTCAAAGTTGCCTAAAGCCCAAGGAGTTTTTTCGATGAGGTCACACAGCTCCGATGTAGAACACTTTCAAGAAATGGCTGTATAACGTTTCTGGCCACTCCTGAGTGAATGGCAGTCAGAAAACTTTCCCCACTTGTTTGAACTTCGCCGAATACTTCAATCGATGTGTGTAACCTGCTATCAAGAACCAGTCCGTTGGAGATGCCGAGAGTCACAAACCAAAACCGCTCTAACGGTTTTTTGATTTTTGTGCAGAGGAACTCGTGGTTTTTTTTTTTAAAAAGCTTGCAGGATCAGTGCCGTATATCGTTTTTCTCATGAACATTTGAAAAGGTCATCGACTTATCAAACAATCCTTGTAACATGTCACTATGTCCGGCCAATAATTGAAAACTTCTGTAACCCCTTAATGGCCAGCGACACTTCGTTACCCACTCACTCAGTCCAAATCAGCGTCGCGTCTTCTGTGGAATAGTGATTTCTAGCAATATTATATTTTACGAGCAACTTTTTAACAGTGACAACACTTTTCGCACATCGCAACACTCGCGTCCACTTGTTTCACTTAACGCGCTCGACATAACCTCACTTCCTTCTGTGTTTGTTTTGGCACACAGTCGCATAATTTACATTTTTTCGACGGCGTACGAACTTCTCGTATTTATTTACATGCGTGCCGACAAACTTGTACGAATTTTATGTTTACAACAACAACAATGGCAACAAATGCGAATTGGAATGATTGTTGTCGCTTGATTGAGTTTGTGCCAAGGGGGGTTGTTGAGTGACAGCGTTGTTACCCTTTGAGGGCAACGCAACAAATACAACAATAATAATAATAATAATGTGTCGCGATTTGCGGAACTTGTTTTTGCTTTTGTAGCAATGTAGCAACAACACAGGTCAGGGAGGTGCGCGGTGCCGACGATGCGTGTCTGTCGAAATTTGTCAAATGCGAAAACGTTATGTTGTTTCATTGTATTTTATGCTAACAAGCGTGTGTGTATGTGTGTGTGTGCGTGTGTGGAAAGGATCATGTCCTTGTAAACACTCTATAAAGGATGTCAAAACATTTATGGCAATTCTGTCGATGCGAAAGCACATTTTATAGCTTGTAGACCATGAAATACTACAAGAGGTGGGGGGTTACGTACACATTCAAACACACATACATAGATAAATATAAAGTTAGTGGTAATATATTTTAAATTGTGCGTGTGTGTGAGTAGCCTGTGTGCCACCGCCGGATTTCTGGCTGCTTGAGTGCGTAACTAATCATAAATAATTGGCATGTGGCATGCAGTTACAGTTACACATGACATACACACTTCACATACTTATAAATAAAGCAACTTGACAGAAGTGTTTGCCAAACACTGGACGCCAGTGGCGCCACACTCATATGCAGTTGTTGCACTGTTGTGTGCAGTTGTACCCAGCAGAAAAAGCGTGAAGAGGAGATAAACATTTTATATAGCGGCAGCACTCAAAATATACTCTGATCAAATTTGACCCGGACTGGACCCTATATTCCCTTTATGTTCGTGTGAATTCCATATGTTAATTTTAATGTGTTTGACAGCTGTTGCAAGAGTGTTTGGAGGAGTTTACCACAAAGCATTCAGTGAAGGTCGTGAAGTCATCGATAATTTCTTATGCGAGTCGTCAGTCAATCCACTTCTGTTCTTCTGTTAATGGCGACAACATCGAAAAAGTAAAAAAAAAGTTTTTGAAAATCGATTTGCTGTCATGAGAGAGACAGCAGCTGATCTCATCATGTCTTATGTTTGGACCCATTTTGGTTCATGTTTTGGGTATGGAGCGTGTCAATGCTAGACTCGTACTAATAGACCTGAAGCTGTTGCAAATACGATGTCGAGTTGATTTCACAAAATATATGCTTGACAACGTAGCTGGGGATTCTACATTCCTCAAACGCATCAGGTGACGAGACGTGGGTTTATGAATGTGACAGCGAAATCATCCTACATTTGCTGAAAGCACTGAAGATCATCCAGCCGAGTCTTACAACAAGTGTATGGAAAATAAGCATTGTCATAAAATAATATAGTAATACTATAAAGATTTGTATCGAAATTCGAGTGGTTAAAGTGGTTTGTCGTCCATTTCTAATTTCTACATACTGTAGAAACAAAATTGTATTAGAAAATATAGACCACAATACTATAACACTACCTAAATATATCTTTATTAAACCAATCTCAAAATGGAAATCTTTCAGTCTCAAGTAAGTCCTTCGAAAGCTGCTGGTAAATCTTTTTGGAGGAGAAATTGTTTTTGTATTAAAGAATTGGGGTCTTCAGCGCCACTTGCGATGTGATGACGCTAAAAAGCCCAAAGATCGCTGAAAAACTCTCACCGACTTCGATTTCAGCACGACTAGTTTCTTCTTAGACAAAGGGGTTATATCCAAATGCAAGTGCTTGACATGAATATAGGTTACGATTGAAGAACTAGTAAAAATTTTAATTTTAAATAACGACGGGGCTAAAGTTAGAGGAAAGGAGTTTTTTGTGAAATAAATTGTTGTTATTAATTGTTATTTTTTCTCGTTCATTCAAGAAGGTCGTGTGGATTTTCAAGTCGATCGGTTCAGCCTTTCCGGTGAAAATTTTTTCGCAGATTCTGAAAATAGTGTTTCGAAGGATATGCGGAAATCTTTCCTCGATTTTTTTTTTATTTTTTTTATTTATTTTTTTTTTTTTTAATTATTAGGTTATGCACGCTTTCATAAATATTTTAAAACATTTTGGTATTTTGTAATTTCATTTCGAGTTCTCTACAATTTTTCATTAAATCGTCAAGTTGCGGTCGACAGAGCAATAGAAATACAAAGAGGATACTTAGGCATTGTTTTAATCTCTAAGAGAATATGTTTTTTTATAGTCACTTACTTTTATATTGTATATTTCCTATACAACTAAAAACTTCTTTTACTAATTAACAAAAGAAATTATGAAAACAATAACATGACATTGGCATAAAAACATTTGACGATTTGCGTCATTTCACTGTGTCAACTTGTTGACATCTTGTACCATTTTTTATTGTAAAAAAATGATACATATATTGTAAACAAGGAAATGACAAAATATTTGACAGCTGGCGCCGGCAAAATGAATAACATAGATATAAAACAAATAAACGTGAGTAAGCCATTCTAAGCTGAATAAACGAGAGACTCACCGAACAAAAGCCGCACAAGTGGCTTCATGAAAGCTAAAAATTAGTGCAGATTCGTGGTGTTTACCTGAAAAAAGTAAATACAAGTTTTTTATTGTTAGCATAATAAAGTTTTAATTTTAGTAAAAAAAAAAAAATAACCTAATTTATTGACATGCATTTAATATCTGTAGCTCGAATACTGACGGCAGGAAAAGAAAAGAAAACGCACTGCCCTTACACAAAATTTATTAACATAAAAAGTTTCAGGCGTTATATCTAATAAAGCAATAAACTTCAAAGTTTTTCTTCCAAAATTTTCCAAAAGGTTTAACAGACCAATTGAAAATAGTTCTATTGAACATTAATGTATCATTATTGACTCATTCGGTGCTATTTAGAAACAGCGTTTATATGATTTTCTGATTTAATGGTTTTAACCCCAAGTAATGGTATATCTTGACCAATTATTTGGCCGTTAAAATTTGTGCTGGGTATACTAACTTTTCGGTTTCAGCATCTCATGACCATCACCTCTCTTTATGATGGGTTGCATGCTGCGTTTGGATATATTGTAAGGAATATGTAATATACATATCTACATTTAAAGTGCATATGAATGGGGTTACAGAGATAAAAAATAATTTATTTCTTGTAAATAGTAAATTCTCATTTCCTTACACACACTCACATATAGTAATATTTACTTATATACATAAGTAGTTTATTGTCGTATTTAATGGCGGCCAACAAGTAAATTGCTCCAATAATATATTAGCGCATTCGAGTTAATGGCGATTATGTGGAGCGATTTGGTAGCGATTCGGAGAAAATTTAGCGAGCCAACTGTCGCCACTGACCAAATGAGTTGTGCATGCCTTATATCATTTTTATTATCAGCACTTTTATTACATGTGTTGCAAGACAAAGTTCTTTTATTTTTTGAAACAAAAAAAAAAAAAAAAAAAAAAAAATAGCGAGCGAACAATATAACGGTTGAAAATTTTATGGTTAAGAATATTTCGAATAAATAAAAAAATGTTTGAAAAGAAAAATGTAAAAAAAATGCCAACTAGAAAAGCCATAAGGATGAAAGGACTACAAAAGCTAAGTCTCAATTTATTAGATTTACAAAGGCTTCTATGTGATATGAGATTTTCAATGTACTCTGAAAGAATGTAAGTAAGTAAGTGTTAAGCTTAGAACCTCGTCACGTAAAACCCATCATATCCGGTTTCTAATCAATAGTACTAGAGCTTATTTGGTTCTCAAGATCAAAGACTGACGAAGCTTTACAAAAATTTCAACAGATAGAAATCTTATCTCAATAAATGTAAATAGTTCTCAGTTCGTCTTCACAGCAAACTATCTTAGGGGTACTCCATTTCAGGCAGTATAAAATCTACAGGTCCCAAAAATAAGGTGACATTGTATTTATTTTGAAAATTCTTTATTTATTTTTCCAAATCAATTTCATTCCCTTCAAAGTAATCCCCTCCTGATGCAATGCACTTATGCCAACGGATTTTCCAATCTTCGAAACACTGGTTGTAGTCACTTTCCGGGATGGCCTTCAGTTTCGTCTTCGCTGCGGCTTGAACCTCCTCTATCGTATAAAAACGGTGTCTCCGGAGCGGTCTTTTGAGCTTGGTGAACAGCCAGAAGTCGCACGGCGCCAGATCAGGTGAATACGGTGGTTGCGGAACGATATAGGTTGAGTTTTTGGCGAAATGATCACGAATTACGAGGACAGTATGGGATGGTACATTCTCGTGGTGTAAAAACCAAGAATTGTCTTTCCACAATTCCGGCCTTTTTAGGCGGATAGCGTTACGCAAACGACGCATAAAGTTCAAACAATATTCCTTGTTGACTGTTTGACCGGTTGGAAGGAATTCATAATGCACAACACCACGATAATCGAAGAAAACAGTCAACATGACCTTGATTTTTGACCGACTTTGGCGCGATTTTTTTGGTCTCGGCTCTCTTTTGGCACGATATTCGCTCGATTGATGGTTGTCTCGGGGTTGTAAGCATAGATCCAAGTCTCATCGCCAGTTATAATGTATTTCATGACACCTTGGTAGTCGGAAAGCATCGTTTCACACACTTCAACGCAACGCCTTTTTTCCAAAAAATTCAATGTTTTCGGTACCAGTCGAGATTTGACGCGCTTGAGGCCCAAAACATCCTTCAAAATGGTATTGGCTGAGCCTTTCGATATGCCAACTACATCAGCAAGGTCTCTAATTGTTAATCGACGGTTTTTCAACACCAAATCTTTGATTTGTTGAAAGTGAGCTTCGTCAGTTGAAGTTGATGGTCGCCCTGGACGCTCTTCGTCTTCGACACGTTCACGTCCGGCTTGGAACTCACTATACCACTTGTAAACATTTTTTTAGACATAGCCTCATCACCAAAGGCTTTTTGCACCATCCTCAACGTATCCGCAGCAGAAAATTGATTCCGTAAACAAAATTTAATGCAAATTCTTTGCTCAACAAATTTCGACATCGCAAAAAACGGAAAAACTCACTTTTAGCAGCTCACAAAACAACACGTATCTCAAACACTAATGAATATTTGACATGAAATTTGACATAAATGTGACTGACAGTACTACCAACCTAAAAAAAATTATTCTCCAAATCCTTAGACGCACGCAGTTTAAATTCGAATGTCTTATTTTATTATTTTTTGGGCACAGTAGTATGTTCCCATCAATGTTCTGTGGCCAAAAATATCAACAGGTTACTTATATTTTTCGATCCTCTCGTTAAGCTTTAGAGGTTTAGAATTCAATCTCTTACATTGCAAATTGGCTTGGGTTAATTAGACGACTTAGCTGCTTACCCTTGAGCGCATAAATTTCGACTGCTTAAAACCAAAAAATCCAGAATTAACAGGCTTTGCTAAAAGATCTCACACGAAAACCAAAAATCTTCAGATATCTGTTGAGACTAAATGTCTGCAAGGCCGTGTCACGGCTTTAGCTCAATTTATTGGATTTAATCAGATAATTTGAAACTTTGTAGCTCTGTGATTATAATTTGTTGAATCTTTCAGTCAGTCAAAACTCGTAAAATTATTGAGTAGCTCTAGTTCCTGTGAGATCTAACCAGAACTCTTTGATTCGATATAAAACTGCACCTTTGTATAATAGTTCCTACGTAACCGGAAGGAACCTGGTATTTTAACCGGTAAAGAACTATAAATTCTGTAGTATTCTCCACATTACTTCAGGGATGTTATATGTCCCTACAACAACCAAATCGATTACTTCATGGGTTTGGTTATTATACTAGTCGAATACCAGCCAAGCTCAGTACAAAGTTTGGCATTTTCAAAATTTCCCTTCTGATGAATATTTTAAACGGAGGTATTACTAGATTGTCGGATTTACCGAATCATGTTCCATTACTGGTCCAGTGACCCTTATAAACATTACTCATGCGCCGACGTTTAGTTTTTACAAGTTTCTTGCGGCATTTCTCTCATTTATTATCATTTATTACCACATGGATCATACATTTTTCAGACGTTTCTCACCAAGAAACTGCTCATTGTCGGAGCAACCAATATCGGTTCGAAATAAAATTCTTATATGGAAACTTGCACTCAAGTAATTTCTGAAAAGTTTATACTTCGAAATTAAGATTGTTAGTGAGTTTTGATCTGTGGGAAAATGTAGAAATTTATACGTCAAGTCTTACTATCGAGGTATTTACCCCTCCAATAGCTTAATTAAAAATTAGTTAAAATAAGTCGAAGGAGGATAAGAGTTGAGCACTTACTTCCTGAAACTCCAATATTTCGCAGTCAAAAGCGCTTCTCGCACCATTAACTTCCATTACAGAGAATTTATGCAAACATTTCTCCCAACAAATCACTTTCAAGTGCTCCCCCATCGCCAAATTGAATCGAAAACTATTTATACGCAGCCAACTCACGGGAGATAACAATGTGACGCCAACAGCTTATCGCCACTTGAAACTGTCAGCCACCATTGTCCACCGTAATGCGCAACTAATACCCAGAAGAAATACCAAGAAATCTTAAAATAGGTGCAAAGTTATTAAATACATAAAGCATACTCTTTGTTCAAAGTTGAAATACGAGTATTCATTCATTCATAGGAAATTCCCGGTAGTGGCACATGACCAATAAACCTTTTACGAGCCACTTAATAAGAGTCGCCGGTGACGCTAAAGTGTCGCCAAACAGTTGCCAGAGTGTGTGGGCAATGTAGGGGAGGAGTGCAAGCAGAAATATTTGAGAAAGTCCGGGAATTATTTGCCGTTAAATATTCGTTAGAGAAGAAAAGTAATTGTTTAATAAACTCATAAAATATATATGGATATATATATATATGAAATTAGCTAGAAACTCACACGTATTATATACAAATGTGTTTCTTTTTTCAAAGGGTGAATCCTTCATAGATACTGATACTCAGTAGTATGCAGTATGCACACCTCATTCGGGACCACGCCTAATCAGTGTTATCTTACTTTATTGAACTTGCGAAACAGTACCTTAACTCCCAAGCCCTTAACTCCGTCATCTGTGGATTTGTGGATAGGTGTGCTTATGTATGTCTATGATATATTTGGTCTAGGATTTTGAAAAAATCGATATTTTTTTGCATATTTTGATAGTTTAGACTTTCAAAAGTATGACCTTGGAAGGATTTTTCAAAATTCGACTTATTTTCGGAGATACAGCCGATTTTGTGACGTGGCGTCCGTGTTCACTAGAATTGTCTCCTAAACTTTAAACGCGTTTTTCTCGAAACTGACTTTTTTGGAACGATACCCACGATTTCTCAGGTTCTACTGGACCGATTTACTTGAAAATTTTATGGAGTATTCTTTATAGGATTGTCTATGCTTGGAACTAGCCCCATTCCCAAATTTTTATTTTTATTATTTTTAAAAAATTCGAAATAGTCAGAAAAAGTGATCCAAAAAAACTTTTTTTCAGGCAGTCGCCATTTTGTGAAAAAAAAATTTTCCCACTTTTCCGTAGTTCCGGCCATTGCGACAATATTCTAGATTTAATTTATTTTTTTTTTGGTTTCAGATAACTTGGAGGATTGAAAGCATGGGTATGGTCAAGTGGAAAATTTTCGACACCCCCCACTACGTCAGCTCATAATTTTTGAAATTTTTTACTTTTTTTAGTTTTTAATTTTTTTCTGTACTCATCTAAAATTAACAAATAACTAATAAAAAAATGGATGGTAAAAATATTAATTGCCTTTTTTTACGACACTTTACATTTTACCTGAAATTCCTGCTTCTAGACCAAATTTTCCACCGTAAAACTACCTTCGAGTGTAGCTTTAAGCATTTAATTTGTACTTAAAAAGCGAAGAATACATTCTCAGAGTCTTCAAAGCACTCTGAACACGTCGTTCTGGTATCTGTACAGGTAGCTTCTAAAGCACCCATATCCACCTAGTATTTGGGTTAGATGGAAATCCAGCTTCCCATATCGTCTGTCTATCCACGAATGGATGTCTAGTATCAATCTGTGGGTCAACCGTCCTTTGAGTGAGGTTTGCCACCGCTGCTGCCATATTGTTAGGCCTTTGACTCTCTCTTCTCTTTTGACTCCTATAGACGTTTCTGTTAACTTGTATATCCGCTCGTATTCGTCACCCTGGATGTCAACGGGCATCATATGGCTATTACTTCAGCAGCATCGCTTGATATTGTTCGGAAAGCACTGATAACTCTTAGTGCCGATCGCTTTTGAACTATGTATGCTTAGCTGTGTGGCGTTTGCTTAAAAGCCTAGTATCTTGGATCCATATTGGAACCGCATATAATACAACCGATCTAATTGCCTTTGGGAGTAAAAATGTCAACTTTTTGTTTGCCATCATTCTTGTTAAGGCGTTAAGGATTTTATTTGTCTGGAGTGTATTCCAAGTGATCCTTAAATTTTAGACTTGAGTCTATTATTACTCCCAGATAATTTAGTTGTGGCTGTGAATGAATCTCACACTCCCCTTTACCCTAGGGATATACTTTTCTCCACTTTCCTCCTTCCTGATGAGCAAGACTTCTGTCTTTTGCTCAGCCAGTTCTATACTCATTGAGGAGAACCATTGACACAGACCGTTTATGCACTCATTGCATTTGCTCCATAGGTCAGGTCTAGGTGTTTAGCCACTGTTACCAGAATAAGTTCGTCTGCGTAGGCAATTAATTTAACGGCTTTTGGTTGGCGCCTTCTTAGCACCCCATCATATCTCGTCTACGATATTTATTTATCGTCATATGTTGTCAAAACACCTTTGGTCGCCGTAAAAACAAATTATCTCGGAAAGAGAGCACGCGTGTACACAGTTGAATATGTACGTACATATGTGTGTATGTGTGTATGTATGTATGCTTTGCAGGTGGTGTGCACTGTAGATATCCGTGTGCGTGTGTAAATAAACAATTTTATTGTGTTAAATTCTGAATATTGCCCCGTAGCTCAAAATTTATTGACGTCAATTTGCAATGAGTTTTTTTTTAATATTTTGTTTTTTTATTGGCGGAAACAACAAAAATTGTAAAAAACGTCATTTGAAATGAAATTAAATAAATAAAAAAAACTTAAAGTAAGTATACTTCCTGAACAGCAACTCATATTGATTTAATATGCTGATAAACATAAATAAGCAATAAGAAAACTAATAGTAACGAAATAAAAAGTACCACTTCCGTCTGCCTACTTATGTATGTAAGGGCACAAAAAGTTTGCTCAAATTTAAGTAATTATTTGTTTTTGTTCATATAAATATGTTTTAGTAGAAACAAGTAGTTTTATTAATCATATTATAAAATAACAAAAAACATTTACTTCGACTGCAGCGAAGCTAAAATACCCTTAACAGGTGCATTTCTTATAGCACAAAAAGGTAGAAAAAGATCCTCAGCCTGATTTTGATCGTTCAGTTTGTATGTATGGTAACTATATGATCCAGTTATCGGATTTGAGCAATTTGTTCGGTTATTGTAACCATTCTTTTGACAACAATCTATGTCAAATTTCGTGAGAATATCTTGTCAAATAAAAAAGTTTTCCATACAAGAACTTGCTTTCTTCTTCTTTACTGGCGTAGGCACCGCTTATGCGATTATAGCCGAGTCAACAACAGCGCGCCAGTCGCTTCTTCTCTTCGCTACTTGGCGCCAATTGGATATTCCAAGCGAAGCCAGGTCCTTCTCCACTTGGTCCTTCCAACGGAGTGGAGGTCTTCCTCTTCCTCTGCTTCCCGCGGCGGGTACTGCGTCGAATACTTTCAGAGCTGGAGTGTTTTCATTCATCCGGACAACATGACCTAGCCAGCGTAGCCGCTGTCTTTTAATTCGCTGAACTATGTCAATGTCGTCGTATATCACGTACAGCTCATCGTTCCATCGAATGCGATATTCGCCGTGGCCAACGCGCAAAGGACCATAAATCTTCCGCAGAACTTTTCTCTCGAAAACTCTTAAGGTCGACTCATCGGTTGTTGTCATCGTCCAAGCCTCTGCACCGTATAGCAGGACGGGAATTATGAGCGACTTATAGAGTTTGGCTTTTGTTCGTCGAGAGAGGACTTTACTTTTCAATTGCCTACTCAGTCCAAAGTAGCACCTGTTGGCAAGAGTAATCCTGCGTTGGATTTCCAGGCTGACATTGTTGGTGGTGTTTACGCTGGTTCCAAGATAGACGAAATTATCTACAACTTCAAAGTTATGACTGTCAACAGTGACGTGAGTGCCAAGTCGCGAGTGCGACGACTGTTTGTTTGATGACAGGGGATATTTCGTCTTGCCCTCGTTCACTGCCAGACCCATTTCTTTTGCTTCCTTATCCAGTCTGGAGAAAGCAGAACTAACGGCGCGGGTGTTGAGGCTGCTTTAGATCGATAAATTTGTACGACAGCTATCGGTAGTTCAAACAATGGAACAGCTTCTTGGGGTAAAAAGAACGTACGCAACGTTTCAGATCGATTTCTCAAGAACTGGTATAGTATTTCGCGTACATAGCGACGGACAAACAAGGTTGAATCAACTCAAATTGGAACTCAAATCTACTTTAGATTGCCTTCCGGTATACCTTCCGGACAGCTGATATGTAAGACTAGCCCCATCAATCCTCACGCAGGAATTCAATCTAACAGCTACGGCCCTCTGTCATTTCTGTGATGCTTGTTAGGTGCATTCATTCTTGACCTGATTGTCATACAGCGTGTTATTGCATTCAGGCTAAGAAGGGGGTTGACTGATATCTAGGGACCTTCTAGATGATGGGGACAGGTGCATTTGGCAAGACCGTTTGAACAAAAGTCCTAGCGGTCGGGTGACTTACGAGTACATCTGGGACGTTAGGTTTGTTGAGGGTAACCCAGACTTCAGATTCTGTCTGAAACTTCAGATTCTGTCTGAAACTTCAGATTCTGGCTGAAACTTCAGATTCTGTCTGAAACTTCAAATTCTGTCTGAAACTTCAGATTTTGTCTGAAACTTTAAATTCTATCTGAAACTTCAGATTCTATCTGAAACCTCAGATTCTGTCTGAAACTTCAGATTCTGTCAGAGTCTGGGTTTTCTGCTTACGGGGCAAGGGCCCGTGACGGCATTTTTGCATCAGAGGCACCTATCTGACAGGTAGATATATTTGTGTGGAGCGCGGATCGAGGATTGGGTGCATGTTATTGCAGAATGCCCGATGTATTTGGGTGATAAACTGAACTGATGCAGGTTTAGATATTAGCATTTTGATCTCCACTAGTCTGAATGCCGAACTGTTAGGGTCGTATGCGTGTGTGTTGTTTAATCGGCGAAGGCGTTTAATAGGGATTTATTGTTAGTTTTCTGTATGAGTGGTGCGTGTATGAGGTCCAACCTCTGGACATCAGTCTAGAACTGTATGGAGGCTCAATTGATAGTAGTTTCGGCTACGAAGTCTAAACTCTGATACCCTAGGGAGCAGGAGCTATTGGAGTTCGCTGAAACCTGCGCATGCGTACTGATCCCTCGGGGAGTATCGTAGTGGTTTTTATTTATACCTAAATGTGGGTAGGACTGACATTTTGTCAGTTCGGTATGGAGTAGCATTGGAACCGGGTTCCGACCCAAAATACGGTAGAGATTTCGGATGGGCCTCGAACTCTACCAAGGTGGTTAGTGTGCCCATTTCACACTATGAATTGGTACTAAAAACGCATTGATTTAATCGGTACGTAAAATACTTGACGTTGTTTCTTTCTGGGTGTTACAAACTTCTTTGCAAACTTTCTACACCCAGTTCGGGGTATAAAAATAACCAAACCTAACGCTTTACTTTTCTCATTCAACCGAATCTTGCTAGGTATGAGTATTTTAAATGACGCAAGTAGAAAAGTGACAAAATACTTAAAGTCAATAAAACAAAAAATAAGTAAATATTTTTAAATTGGCATACAAACAAACAGACAGAATATGCGTTTATGCACGAGTTTGTACATATAAATGTAAATTTGTATATACATATGTATGTATGTCCACCGTCATTGAAAAATATACATATTCTTAAATACTTAATACATACATACAAACTTTTATAAATAGTTCCGAATCAGCTCAGGTGCCTTTTGTGGTATTTTTGAATGGATGCTCTGTACTAGTTTACAAATAGACATTAATACATCTAAATATATTGAAATACACACAATCATATGTACATATCAACCGACGTAGTTAAGATGATTGATGCACTTGTGACGTGACATTAAATTGTTCAAATGAAGTTTGTAAATATGCAATGCCATAAATGGGACAGCATCGCACAGTGGTCGAGGCTGACAATAAATTGCCAAAAATATTATATTTTGGCTGTTATTTTACTAAGCGTTTAATATAAATTAGAATTTTATTCTTTAAAAATAGAAAAATATTCTTCAAAAGCAGAATTCTTAAAAAATATTTTAAAAGAGTAATAAAAAAAATATTATTAACAAAAATATTATTAAAAATATTTTTTTTAAATAATTTTTTTAGCGCATAGTTTGTGAAATACATTTTTTGAATACAATTAAAACTCTTTTCATTTGGCATACATTTTGCAATTTTTTTTTCTTTTCATAATTTTTAATTATGTGGCAACCCCACACTCAAATATTTTTTTATATGCAAGTCGTTGCGTAACACTTCAACTCTCACATTTTGGCCCACAGTTTGTAAGGTATTGGTCAGTTTTACTTTCTTCAATACGTGGCAACTCCGTTTAAAAAAAAAAAATAATAATATGAAATTTTTTTCTATACATGCATTTAAACTAGCAATATTGTATATAATATTTGTAAAATCTTGCTCAGTTTTACTTTTTTCTGTAGGTGGCAACTCCATTTTAAAATGTGTATTTTATAATTAATATCTTGCTGCATACTTTCCGGAAGGCTGATTGTTTGATAAACACTTGATAGTTGTTGCTTTGGTTTATTTTTCTGATAGATGGCAACCCTATTAACACTATTTTTTCTTAACTCGGTAAAAAATATCTATTTTATATTTTCATTCAGGAGATAATGCTACAACAAATATTCTTTATTCTTTTCCAACGACTCATTCCTCTGTTTCAACCATATCCTCTTGTTTTTCTCTCTTTCCCTCTCTTTTAGTTGAGTATTATCGCTATCGTCTTCCGCAAAGAAAAAAATGTGAAAAGTTCAGAAGGAAATGAATGCACTATCTCAAAACCAACCCAAACCTTATAGCTTAATAATTTAAAATACTAGATAACTTGCTGTCTCCTTATACCCTGAAAAACAAGCCGCTGACGGGGCAGATCCTAGAGCTTGATAATACTGCTAAAAAAGTATATATTGTAGTGTCTCCTTAACAACTGAAAAATCAAAAACTTGTACGTAACTCCACTCCTGTAAAGCTTTAGGAGAGTGGTGTTTGTGGTAAGCCAAAACAGTCTAAAGCTCTTCCCCGGAGACAAAATCAATAAGGATATGAATCATCAGATCAATCTGATCATTGTAGAGGATATTTCACTTCAAAGCTTCTCTTCTCTTCTTAAGGAAAGAACGTTGGTAAAGTAGGACCTTAACTTAATCCAGAAAATCGGTAGCCAACTATTTGAGACTAACCAACGCAGTCTGAGCTCACACGTCTTTTCCCCCTTCTAATTTTAGGTAGCCATCCTCTCATAAAACATAACGTGAGCGAGCATCTCCTTAATTTTCCACCACAAATGCGCTGTTCAACCAATTCCGTGACATTTTTGTATTGTACAACTCGAGAGCACCTTTCAGTCTTTGCCAATTTCCGAACACAAAACCAAATACATAACGAATCAAAGCAAATAAAAGCAGAGCAAATATTAGCAAAATGGCAGAAAATTAACTCGACAAGCACACTCCAGAAACATGCAACAACAATAATAATACAACTGTAATGAAGAACAGCAACAACACAATGGACTTCGGACTTCATTTCGATTTTGCTTGTTGTTGGTGAATGTGATTCGACTCGTATATTGCGGCTCGTTTCACCTCAGCAACGTGGCCAAGTTGGAATTTTAAACAGACTTCCGACACTAAATCGCAACGACTGTATTTCCAACAAAGACGACACGCTTACACACACACACACACGATCGCATTAATTTCGAAAGTTCCACGAGCTCCTTGCTGTCTTCCTAGCAATTATTTTCGGTTTTGCCACGCTGCTCGGACGGCACCCAGCTGCTTGTTATTGGCACCGCGTAAGCAAGCAGCACCGCACACTGCCGGTTCAACCACTGCCATCTTGTTGTTGGCATTAAATTGGAAAACAATTGTTGTTGTAGCAACGAAATAGTAATCCACAATAACCAATAATGTGTCAATGTGAAAATGTCATTGCACGCGCGCGCTGGCTTCCTCGGTATCCAACGGATTTGCAGCTTTGGCGTGTGCTCGGTTAAGCAGGCCTTGAACTGCGAGGAAGTCACTTCTTGCCACGTGCCACATTGGATGGGTACACATGCCGCACCAAACGCACACCTACCTATTCGCAAAAAAGACGCTTGGAGTGCAGCGCACTTGCAACTGCCGTTGGCTACAGTTTCAGCTTCGGTTTCGGCCTGCAGCCAGCTCGAGCAAATTTCCCGTGGCGAAGGATTGAGATTGTGAAAATTACCTTCTGCTCATTGTTCGTAAAATCGTTAAGTTTTGCCGTTGCACGCAATGCAAACAAATGCGAAATATAATATTTGCAGAAGTGGCAGGCAACATTGATTGGCCACCGAGCGTTGCCACGTGGAGCCAACGACGGTGCTATGGAAAAGTCTAGAGCGTCGCATGCCTAGAAATATGGTTTGAAAAGTGGTGCAGAAGGTGGTTATTGTTTTTCGAAATACTGGTAAGACATACCATTGAAGCGGTCGGCACTTTTGCAAACAGAACTAGTGAACATTCCGAAGCTACGAAGCGGTTAAGGACTTCACACTGCTGCCAGAGCTTGCTGGCAACCAAAAAGTAGGGTTTTATGTTATATCTTGAACATTGTTGGGAAGGATCGCTAGGCCGCGTGTCGGGAAAAACAAAATATATTGAACATTCACTAATTTATCTGAAAACAGTTAGGTTCATACATCTCCCTCATACAGGAAGTCCTCAACCAAATATATTATATATCGACAGCATAATTATCAGTTGACAACGTCGTCACTTTGCTTCGATTAGCTGTGTTAACAGAAGATCCCTAGATAAGATCAGTGTACCCAGCTAAGGTCTGGGTCCGTTCCGGTTACGTAGACCAGACTGTCGTGGGAACGGCGACAAAAGACATCTCGTGGTTTTATCGCCTCAACAAAACATTGTATAAGTAGTTTATAAAAATGGATGTCATGACTATTCGTTTGGTTATGATCTCTCTAGATTCGAACTTGTTTCGGGAACTTCTATATAGTGTTTAACCGAAGTTGCAGTAAACCTAAATTTAACAACAGCTTGGGTATTTTAGCCAAGCCACTACTTTATTTCTTCCCATCTACTTCTTTACTTAAGCTTTAAATTTTAAAGCAGGACATAATTCTAAATTCTAATTCTTCTTCCAAAAATTTAATATTTTTTAGTCCGTGTGTAGCCAACTCTTCTTTTAAAACCCCCACTCTTCTAAGTAATCTAGGTATTTGTTTCAGATTTGACTCTCATAACCACTATTTCGGAAATTGCAATCAACTGCAAACTACAAATTGAAATCTTCCATTCTTGCGCGCTCATATCCAACCCACTCTCACTTTCGCGTTCTGTAATCTTAGCTACCTCATTGTTTTTTATTAGCAAAGCTATTGCTTTTTAGTGTTCGAAAATAATAATACCGAGCAGAAAGCAGAGCATATTAGTATATATATGTACATACAGTTTATGAACCAAACCCAATTTTCCTGTACAAAACAAAAACCTCGAACTTTAAGCTGTCTTATCGGGATTTCAAAGCGACATTCTTTTAGATTCCATTTCTTATATTGGTTCACCTGTTCCGAGTGGCGTCAGCGGCAGCTTCATTGAAAGAAATACATACATACATATATTTAAATACATATGTATGTATGTACGTCTAGCGGCTTAAGGGCTTATAAGTAATCAATCAAATGAAACCAACTGATCAATCAATTGTCGTTTACCTTCGATATATTGACTGTATCACAAAAGAATGATATTCAATTAAAATTACACCGTTATTATCTCAAAAGGGGTTTAACACACTTCCGTCTATATACTTATGTATATATATAGTGATGATTTCTTTTCCGAAGAAAACTATAAAATAAACTAAGCAACCACTTTCCAAAAACACAGAACTTATTTATGTGATCTATTAAATGTTCTTACTTGAGAAACCCATAAATTTTGCTTCTGGAGCACTTGGGGTCAATTATAATTAATAAAATATTCAAAGCAATCTCACAGCAATTATGTTATCCATTCATAGAAATAGAATCTACTAACTGGCGTGGCACGCCCGCAGGATGAGGCTGGCAGATCGAGACGACTAATTGGAAATGTCTAGAGCAAGGCACCACGGAAACAATGGAGTATCTCTGGTGCACTTGTTCCACTGTTAAAATTTGTCAAGGATGACTACTCATCTTGAAACTAGTAACTCTACAATCTGGATAGAGACTATCTTTGGAATGTTGATGGATAGTTCCTACACTATAATCAAGCCATGTTTTGTGAAGAGTGTGGAGCGACACAAAAACCTCAACTATTAGGACTAATACCATCGAGTTTGTCTCGTATGGAAATCTACTTTATCGAACAGAAAGCATATCTCAAGGTATTAACTACAGGAATAAAATCGATTTTCAACTTGCTTGAAGCTTTAAACCTCAGCAACAAATTTAAGAAAGATATAGCCAAAGAAATACCGAGGACTTTCAACATTATGATACACTTTTGGCCTCTATGTTAGTCAAAAGGAAGGGTATTAAGTGTGCATAATATGTATATACAAATAGAGGTTAGGTGTCCCTGCATCTTTACTTATGGGGATCACACTCATACCCAGTGATATAAATATTTCGTCAAAATTATTATTTTTTTTTAAGTTATTGAAGGTTGAAATTTAGAGCATGATAAAATTGTAAAATTTTTTTCTCATGAACTACTAAAAGTAAATCGATGAAATTTTGTGAAGTCAAAGAAAAATGGTCGTGCTATATTACACATATTTTTTCACGATCCATTTGTTTAAATAATAATATTTTACATAATTTTTTGTTAAATAATTGAAATTTTTAAAGTGTTCTTCACGCTAAAAAAATCGAAAAAAATTTAAGACAACGCAGAAAATATTCACCTTCAATAATCTGCAAAAACATTTTTGTTCATTCAAACCATTTCCACCGCTCTTAAAACTCTTGAATTACCAGGTCGCTGAGCCTAATTCTGACTCTCATTTCTCCGTTCAAGTATCTTCGAGGAAGGCGTGAAGGAAGGGACTCACCAGGGGGGCAGAGACCGTCAACTTTTTTACGCATGGATCAAAGCTTGCTTGCGTCTTCTAAGCGGAGCTCCGGATCGCAACCTTCTTTGTATTTTTCAAGTAAAATTTATTAGATTTTCCGTAGAACTATTATGGGGAGGGTTAGTGGATGAGTATACTGTCGGGAACTTTGCTTGCGCTCCAGTTTTAGGTTTCCTGAGCACTGCAACATCTTCCAAGCGGAAGTGGCTGCCATAAAGTTAGCAGTTGATTTATTGCTCCGTATCGCAGCCCCCTTCATAGTAGTGACTTTCCACTCCGATAGTAGGGTGGCGATATTAGGATTGAGCTTGCTGACTGTGTGCTCAAGACTAGTGAAGCGATGACTAGAGTCCTTATCTCTACCAACGATCTTTTTCAGGATTTATGAAGTAAGATTGAACATGTCTGCTGCACCCAGTGTTTGGAAGAAGATTAAAGCGAATCATTTAACACTTCCTTTTCGAAAGTCTCACTTTTGTCAGATCAAGGCAAAAACACCTCGGATCTCATACTTTTAGACATCCAGGGGAAATAGCGAAAATGAAAATAAAACACTTAAGAAGGTTTGTGATAGGTTCGGGGACTTTTACCGATGGCTTATATCAAAACTCTTGTGGTTTTCGTCTGACTTTACAAAGAACCGAACATAATATTACAAGTGTGACCCTCTCACCGTGCTGAGGGATCCGCCTTGTAACCGTACTTAACTTATTTAAATAGTGCCCGGGTTTACAATCTCCCACATATCTTGACTTGACATACATACATACATACAACAGCTGCCGCTCTCGTTTTCCGAGACCGCTTGATCAACGGTTGGGGACAGCTGTGTTAGTTGAATGCAATACAGTCAAAGAGAGTTATTGCATGAAGAGTATAATATTTAGAGGTGCTAATCACTGATATCAAAGAAACAAATATTAAGCGGATTTTCAAGAATCGAAGACTCTAAGGCCTATAATATTTTGGTCAGTCACGTGTCTGCAATGGCTGCAAGTCGGTCTGAAATTGGCGCAGCAATCGCAGAAATGTCGCCAACGTGCTGCAAATTCAACAACAAACCGAAACAACAACAACAATAAGTATGTTGTTGTTGACTTTTTACAATTGCAGCGCTTCAAAACAAAGAAAACGCGCAATTTCGCAAATTTTGAACTTTTGCGCAAACGAATGTGGAGGCCAAAACGGTGACCTTCTCACCATAAATTAACTTATCGAATTTTCGCAAAATTTTTGAATATCATTTAGAGCGTATTTTTAGTATAAGCGACACACACGGGCACACAAACACACACACATGCACAACATTTGTTTACCCGCCTCGACAGACACGAATTTCACAGATTTTTGTGCGCGCAAAATTTCAAAACAAAAAGTTTTTTGCAATTTTTTTTAAGTTTTTTTGCTGTTGTTGTTTTGCTATTGTTTTTGTATTATAATATTTAGTTAATTAACGATATGAAAATATTTAAATGAAGAAAAAGAAGAAGAAGTTTGAAAAATTGTCATTCCAAAGAGCAAAATTGCAATATTAATGCCAGCAACACCAAAAACAACAACAACAATAAACAGAACAACAACGTCGGCAGAGATCGCTTGAATACGCTGAAAACTGCGTAATTTCGAGATTTATGCGATTAATGTGTTAAATTAGCTAAAGAGGACAACCACAACAAGTACAACAACAACGCGAAATAAATTAATAAAAATATGCAAATGCGTCAAACGGCATTTTGTTGAATGTTCAATGCTACAAAAACAAGAAAAGAATGCAACGCACGAGCGTGCAAACTGTAAATAGCAGCAGCGAAGAGAAGAGGCATGCAAAGCGGATAGAAGAAGAAGAAGAAGCAGAGCGAAAGCAATCGCTGGTCAGAAAGTGGCGCAAAAACAACAAGCGCCAATGCCATTGCTAAATTTGGCTGACAGCGGCAGAAAAATTGGTGCAATAAAGTATAAACAACAACAACAATTTTTACAGAAATCTGTTAACGCTGAGCAAACAACAACAATGAAAACAACAGCAGTTGAGTAGTAATAAAAGCAATGACCTGTATATACGACGAGTAGTTGTTGTTGTTGCTTTCGGTAAACAAATCACAAATATGGCAATAACAAAAGCAACAAACAACAACAACAAGAAAATATCATCATCACAGCGTTGTAAACAAGCAACAATTGCTCACAATCATTATACTGAATTAAAATGGCAACAACAACAACTCTGATAGTTATTGCTCTCTTTGTTATTGTTGTTGCTAGAAAGCTGCAAGTAAACAACAGATAAACGATTGCGAAAAAACACGCAAAAACAAAAATATTTGCAAAACAACCAAATTATGAAGCAAATGCGAACAACAAAAACAACAACAACAACAAAGAAATGACATTTGAGCCCTGACGGCAACCCCACCAAATGAGTTTTTGTATGCCCTCAAGTGGCTGGCGCATTCTAGAAGCGGCCAACTGTGCCGGCAATGAAATGTAGCGGTAAATTGTAAACAAAATAAACAGGTGACACGTCATCGCTTTCTGGTGAAATTTCCATACAAACACACTCACATATGTACATATGTATGTACATGTTTACGACTATAAGCACTTCGGTGCAGGTAATTTGGGAATTGTTTTTCGACGGAATATTTCGAGAGTTGATGAAATTCATGCGAATTCTGAGAATTCTTACGTCATAACGTCATAAGACGGCAAGGATGATCGAAATTCGGTATTTTTATGATTTACGTCACTTTATGCTGACGTAACTATACGCCCTTCCTTTAGACGTCTGTATATCCGACATCGCCTGTTGGACTAACTTTCACTTCGGAAGTCTCTACCAGGTCCGCACTTCCATTACCTCTAAGAGATTTCGGAGATTTTAATTTAAATTGGGTTGAATCTCTATTTGTCAGATCATACAGGAGAAGTTCGATGTATAATCTACATACTTATGTACTTTGGGTAGATGCGCCAGTTTTATTAAAACTACCACAAACAACAACCTATCTTGGGATGAGCCCCAGAGTATAAGTATATCCGCGAAAGATATACATGACAGACATGAGGAAAGGCCCTCCCTCGAGGAGAGCTTTTTTACAGATGAATCAAATTTTGCGGGAGGGTTAGTGGATAAGTACCCTGTCGGAAACTTTCTATCTGCTCCAGCTTTAGGCTTCCTGGCAGTTTTAGTGTCTTCCAAGCGGAGATGATTGTCATAAGGGGGTATTCTGGTCTAGGATTTTGAAAAAATCGATTTTTTCTTTTGCATATTTTGATAGTTTAGACTTTCAAAAATATGACCTTGGAATGATTTTTTCAAAATTTGATTTATTTTCGGAGATACAGCCGATTTTGTGACGAGGCGTCCGTGTTTACTAGAACTGTCTCCTAAACTTTAAACGCGTTTTTCTCGAAACTGACTTTTTCGGAACGATACTCACGATTTCCCAGGTTCTACTGGACCAATTTACTTGAAATTTTTATAGAGTATTCTTTATAGCCTTATCTATGGGTGGAACTAGCCCCATCCCCAAATTTTTATTTTTATTATTTTTAAAAAATTCGAAATAGTCAGAAAAAGTGATCCAAAAAAACTTTTTTTTTAGGCAGCCGCAATTTTGTGAACATTTTTTTTCCCCCACTTTTCCGTAGTTCCAGCCATTGCGACATTATTCTAGATTTATAATCTTTTTTTTTGGATTCAGATAACCAGGAGGGTTGAAATCATGGGTATGGTCACGTGGAAGTTTTTAGAGACCTCCCACTTCGTCAGCTTATAATTTTTGAAATTTTTTACTTTTTTTAGCTTTTAATTTTTTCTGTACTCTTCTAAAATTAACAAATGACTAATAAAAAATGGAGAGTAGAAATATAAATTGCCTTTTTTACGACACTTTAAAAATTACCTGAAATTCATGCTTCTAGACCAGAATACCCCCATAAAGGTAGCAGCAGTTCTACTGCTTCGGATAGCAACCGTCTTCATAGTGGTAACTATCGACACGGTTAGTAGGGCAGCAATATTAGTTTTGATTTCGCCTATTGTGTGTTCAAGACTAAGGAAAGGATGTCTCGACTCCTTACCTCAAATATCTTGCTGATTACACTGGTTTGGGTGTCTAACCACAGCGGTATTGCAGGAAACTATAAGGCTGAGGAGCTTGCTAGAACAGCCACTTAAGTTTTATTAACTGCGAAGTGGAAACGGGCTTCTGAGTTGACTTCTTGTGACTATTTGACTGTTGGATCTCAGACCAGCTCAACAAGCTGTAACTGACTACCAGCAGCTGTGCAGTCGCAAGGTTCTTCTGTCCCAGAGTAAAGTGGAAGAGGCCTAGGGAACCCATCGTTCTCAGCAAGTTACACCTTTCAATGGTTGTAAGAGTTGTAAGTGAACATCTGACCGGATGTCAGCTGCATCAGCTGTTTAGAAGATGAGACAAAATCATCTCAACACTTCCTCCCGGAATGTCACTCCTTTGTTAGATTCTTAGATCCCATACTTTTAGAATCCAGATGAAATAGATATAAAAATTAAATACCTAAGCAGATTTGCGTTAGGCTTTGGACTTTTTTGCCGATAAATAGCTGATTTCCTATGGCTTCACAAAAGACTATACATAACATTTTTTAAGGTTATAACACGTCTTGCTAAGGGATGAGCTATTTAACCGAAGTTAAACGGCTGTCATCTTATTTTCCGCTTCGATCTCCGATAGTGTTGCCTATTTTTCGGCTTTTAGTTCATACTTTTGTGTCTCCGATAAACAACACTTCTTCGTCGAACTCCTTACATTTTTGAAATTTCAATTTGTTTCTGATCTACGCAAGCAGAACAAGTAAAATTTTTAGAGTTTCTCTTGATGAAATAATCGAATTTCGACTCCGATTAACTGAATATGTGGTTGATATAGCTGAAAGAAGTCGTTTCTCAAATATTATTGGTCAGCTCACAGAATCTTGCCAAGAAAAAGACCTGAACCTCTAAATTATTATGAAACAAGTCCGCCTTGACTGTTTACCTTATCTCCTTAAACAGAAACCTGAATCAACAATAAAATCAAGAATGATCATTACGTGAATCCGGATATATAGTATATCTAGCTATATATGGGATATTGCTATCTATCCAAAATATATTCTTGAAGAAGTGTGGACTAATATTGACAGAGCCCTCGGTTAACCGGTATCCAAATTGTAAGCATAGTATATAAAAAAGTAAAATTTTCATCTTCAATAATACCCTACGACAGCTTGGCAGGTAGCCATAGAAAATTTTACTTAATATTCTGAGTACAGATTACCAACGGAGTCTGTTTTTTGCCAATTTTGAAGACACTAGAGTAGAGTAATAGCTTTTAGCTAAGCAGTTCCAATTTATAACTTCTAACAAAGCCGAATGAAGTCTCATAAAGCCTCGGTATGCTGTTCAACGAAAGAAGTCTGTTGAAGTCTGTTTTATGCCAAGTTTGAGTGAATGGCTAACCGAAAGTTCCTCACCGATCCTACTAAGTATGTACCGAAATATCGGTACGTGTCGAGAGTTGATCGCAAAGTTAGTTTTCCCTCGAGTGCAAGCATTATAGCATCGAACAATCTATAGCCGGTGCTACGTTACTAGAATTTATCCGGCGTTCATTCGACAAAGCGCTGTAGTGTCGCAGATCTAACCGAGCAGATCTGTTGGGGTAAGACTGAATAAAATGTCATTTATGGGGCTCAACTAAAGAAGAATCTGTTGGATCTCAATTTATCATACTTTTCGAAACTCAGAAAAATTCCACCTAACCGATTTGACTGCGATCGGTGGCTAAAGCTTACTCGTCATTTAGCGATAAACCCTGTAGTGACGGTTGCAACGTACAGAGGCTTGTTTTTCACACTTTATCAGCTGCGTTGTTTACACTTCTCTTTTGTGCTATTTAATTTTCCTTTTTTTTTATGATTTTTGTAAAATTTTCCACAGGTGTGACAAATAAGGCCGCAATTGGTGGACAACAAAAAAAGCAAAAAATCAAATACGGAAAAAACCGAATGCAATTCAAGTGGATACTTGATTTCTGTGATTGGCGCTTTCGTTTTGGACTCGAAAAGTTACGCGTTATGTGGGGCATTGCTGAGCGATGATTTAACTTGTTATTGTTGATTCGGTTAATCAAGATATTTTTCATCGATAATTTGCAGAAATGAAAAAGGCGTGAAGCAGAAAGAAAGTAAAAACCGTTATCAAGGTATAAACATGCATAAACTTAAGAATACTCATGTCAATAAGTAAAAAGTGTATATACGAGTACATATGTATGTGTGTGACTACTCACGAGAATTCAGTTAGTTAACTGCTTTTCAACGGAATTGGGTAAAATACCGAGTGTGTCGCACAGGAATGCAAATTGTCAATATTTCGTCGAATTATGCGAACGATCAGCGCGATGAGTAGCGATTACAAACCCACGCACACACATACGCACACTTACGTAATATGAGGCGTGTTTGCTTGTGCGAAGTCTGGGAACTACCTCAAGCGGTCGCTTATCGCATTGTGACGCGTAAATATCGCAAACACCAGCAACCAAACATACATACACATAACAAAATATACATATAAACAGATAGGCATACGTACGTGTTTGTTGATATGATAATTGCCAATATGTTGGCACACAGGTGAAGACAAATTGTAGTTGTTTCAAGAAATTACTTTCATTAATTGGAAAAATATTTCTCGTTGAATACATATTTACATTCTGTAGGAATGGATATAGAAGTATATGAGTTCATATGTGTGTATGGTATATACATATGTATGTATGTTTTAAGTACTTTTGTAGGAATGCATATTTTAGCAATTAAAATGGCACTTGATCAAGCAATCGCGTCATTGAACTCAATTTAGGTCAGGTTGCCTTGATAGAGGATAGAGAAGGTCAGAGTGTTCACAAGAAAGTGTAGAACATGTCAGAATTTCACTTGTAAATGGAATATCGACTAATTGCTTCGATCGCAAATGGTCTTAAGAAAGATTCTAACGAAATTAAAATCCAACTGGCGATCTCGGGTTAACACCAGAGAGTCTCCGCGGCGCTCAAATCCTTACAAGTATCTAAAATGGGTTCCAAACACATTTTATATGGCAAATTAGGCAGTCAACGCGGATAGCTACCGTTCCCGCGACAGTCGGATCTATGTAACCGGAACGAACTCGGATTTTTTCCTGGCCAAGATTGTGAACTCGGCAGAATTCTGCCGCTACAACAACAACAATAGATACCAATAAGTGTAAATATACTTAGTAAGAAATATAAGATTTTGAAACTAACTTTAGAGAGTTTTTCTTTCAACCAAACAAACAAGACAAGAACTGATATTTTTCGGGAAAACTTTCCCTCGAAGATGTAAATTTTTTTAAATCGATTTACAAAATTTTGGAGCCAACTAATACCCTGTTCAGATAGATAATTTAAAAGATTAGATTACATTTAAGCATTTCATACCGCAACAGTGTTCTCACTGCCGTTAGAAAGATCAAAAAACAGCTATTATTGTCATTCAAGAATTCACATCGCTTAATATTTATCAAAAGAAAAGATTGTCATATAGTATTTTGAAATAAAAGCCGTCTTTTTTCAAATATTTTCCATGTAATAGATATAATGGGTGCATTTTTTCATTTGTTAAGTCGATTTTCAGGTGAAATTAGTTTCATTGCTTTAAAAAAAATTTGTTTGTTTACGTTTTTTCCCTTTTTAGTGTCTAAATCAGCTGTGATAATATAACAGATTTCCAGTGCTGACAAGTAGATTGCGCAAAATCAGAGTCGCACAGAGAGATTTAGCGTGGATCAGTTTCAAATCATTTCAGTGAAGTGATTTGGTATTGTCATTTTTGTATGGCGAAATTTTGATAAATTTGTAAGATTAGTGGGATAATCCATTCAACAGCCGAAATCGTGTGATTAAGTGTCGGTCTAAACATTGTATAAGAAAATAAAATTTAATTATAGGATGGCAAGTCTCATTCGAATCCCGTTTCGCCGTTATTATTATTGCTTTGGAAGAGATTAACTTCGAAAGCCAAATGAAAGGAAGCTAGAAGACTTGAGAGGTCCTTCTTTTTCATAAGTTCAAACCTTGTAATTTATTTCCCATCTGTAAAATTAAACTCGAAAGATGACTACGCTTTGATAATGGCAAGGATTATAATAGTACTCTCTATAGATCACATCTTTAAAAGTAAAATACTAAAATTTTAACTCGATTTTTCAAATAGTTTTTGAGTTATAGTTTTCTAAGTATGAACGTTCAGTTCAATCAGCTCCATCGGTATATCGAACTCGATGCACTAGTTGGAGACCTTTTTTTTCTTATCGCCGGAGATCTCTTACAACTCAAAAAATATTTAATTTTTTGTTCAAAAATTTCACTGTGTACTCTCGAAGCATGCAATGAAAAAGGTGAAAATTTTAAAACAATCGATTCAGTAGTTTTTTTGTCAGTTCCCAACAAACGACGGTTCTTAGGCTGTCATACTGGGTATGCCTGCAAAAAAATCCATTTGTCGGGTTATCCAAGTAGAAGTACTTTTTTCAAAAGCCTTTTTATGGCAGATCACGCGTGGTTGGGAAAATCTTTCGAGAACTTCTTCTACAGTCACTTCAATGTCATGATGCGTGTGCAGCAACGCCAGGCCGATGAATCTATCTTGAAGCATGTTTGTCCTCAGCCACGTTTTCATGCGACAAAGTGTCGAAAAAGAACGTTCAGAGCTCGTATTCGTCACAGGAAGTGTGCAGAATATGCGAAATTAACTATGAATTATGGGATATATGTAAATATAGATCGCGTTTCCAATGCATCAGTTGGTAACTTGTTGTCTTTTGGCTTTCCTTCTGCCGATGCCCCCATGGCCGATAGCGCTGGAGGTAATGTTCCCCATTTCCCCCCTCTGAATCCTCCACTGGGATATGTAAAGTCTAAAGTCTATGCGGACTATTTCTCTTCGATTCAGGCCTTGGAGCCAAACATCACGCGTGTCATTCACCAGTTATCACCCGAAATGATCGAACCAGTCATCGAAAATTGGGCTCAATGGATGGACCGTCTGGGAAGTAGCCGCGGCCAACCATTTGAAGGAGATAATCCTCAAAAAATAAATGCCAAAGAATATTCTTTCGAATGTTAATAAATATTCCCAATAAATTTGAAGTTTCAGTGTTTTTCCTGTAAAAAAAAGGAAACCTCGAAATGGATCACCCTTTAGCTGCCTTACAAAACGTGAAACAAGTGCTTGTATGAAAAGATTTTTCATTTGAGGAGACCTCGTCTCGAAATTCGGCATGGCTTAATGATGCAATCGCCGAAGATTTTGTTCAGATCGACTCACTATAGCATATATGTAGTTGCGGTAAAACTGGCCGATAAAAATTCCTATATGGGAAATTTTTTATTTGCGAGGGATATTATACATGGAATATTTCACATGTATGTATGTATTATATGTACATACATGTACTACAGAACTCTTCATATGGTGTATGTATGTATGTATATCATAATTAGATCATTATTAAACACACATTTTCAGATACCTTTTCTACATTTAAAAGCATCCACATGAATATCTAAATGTGTTGTTTACAAGAAACAACATTGCGCTGTCCTCATTTACCGTTAAATGCCATGACTTTTCACTCGCGCATCCCAATTTCCAATTATAGACTAGATAGTGTCTGGCGTCTAGACATTTTATTTGCGTAATCAAATGTACATATTTATGTTTATATACATAAGTAAATAAATACATATGTGTACATATACTATATACATATGTACATATGTTGATCATTATTTATGCTCGTGTCTTATGCCAGAAGAAAGCGCGCCAATATAATTTAAATTTTTAATATAACTTTATACCGACGTCTATAATTTTTAATTCACCATTTTTGCAAGTCACATATATGTATGTAAGTATGTACACAAATAGATGCATTAAGTTGTTGTTGTTGTGATTGCGGCTGCATGCAATGTGTTGCTGCACTTTTCCTTCGATGTTGTATTTATAATTTCAAATTTTTTTTTCCAACAATTTGTCGAATTCTCATTTTAATGAGTGGTTTTTGTTGCTGCACATGCCACTCTATTTGTATATTTGTATATGTGTATGTTTGTGTGTGTGTTTATTTCGCTACGTGCCGTTTAATTTCACTTTAAATGCACATTTTAATGGCCGTGGCACTATCAGCGCCATTTCAGTGTGAATCTCGGCAGCATTTTTGTTGTTGCGCTGTTGTTGGTGTTGTGGCGTTGCACACTTAATTTAGACATTACCGCTTGGGCAGAGGCAGCTCATGCGACCGTGTGCGCCCATGTTCATTGCCAAGAAAGTCAGCCACGTCAGTCTATCACTTAGCCACTTTGTCTGAGAGCCGCTGCGGCTGTTGTTGCGCCGCTGTTGTTGTTGCTGCTGTTGTTGTGTGCGGCGCTAAGTTGTCTGATTTTTCGTTGGCGCACTGGGAAAGCGCTTTTAAAGTGTGCGATAATCGCTCGATGGCAAATAATAAATGGAAATGGGAAAAATTTGCAATAATAAGAGATATTTTCTATTGCTTCGATGTGATGAGAGAGTTCATATTAGACATAATAAGTACTTCATTAAATTTATTTTTTTATTAAATTGAAAAATGCACAGCTGAGCTGTGTACACAGTAAAACTGAGGGTGTGAAATATGAATGGATTCTTAATTGAAATATTTTACTCGGATTTATGAGATCTCCCGCCGTTTTGAAGGACTTTTGGATTTCAAAAAGTTTAATTTTCTTTTATATCTTCAATTGCCGCTTAAAGCATAAATACTTAAAAAAATTATAATTTTTGATTTTCTCAAAACAAAAGTATACTCAGAAATTCTAAATGAAATGAAAAATATTTAATTATTCATCAATATTTTTATTTTGTCGCTCTTTTTGAGAGGGCCTTCAGCTCCATCAGCGAATTTTGGTTTATCTCTTCAATTGACAGAAAACGGGTTCCAGTTCGATGATTGTTGACGTGTTTGCATGTCAAATTCATAAACCCATGTCTCAATGGCAGTTATAATGTTCTCCATGAAAGTGTCATCGGAATTCGCACGATCAAGCATTGTCCAAAGGTACTGGTTTTGAAAAAAAAAAACTCAGCTTTATCGAGACGAGAGAACGAGAGATATCGAGCTCTCTTGCGATCTCTCAAAATTTGTTCATGTTTTCATCGGTTGAAGAGGGCGAAGTTCATCCAGAACGAGGCATGTCTTCAACGATCTCTCGACCCTCTTTGAACACCGTAAGTCTTTTCGAACATTCGCAACGATTTCGCACCGCAATTTGGTTAGAAATACAAAGTTTGAAGCAAATTACTTTTTCGATATTTTTACCCAACGTAAAAATCGCACCGCATTACTTAGGTGTTCCGACTTAAGCAGCTGCTGTAAGAAAACTGGTTTTCAGATGGCGCTCACATTTGGCATAGTAATTAAGGACAGCCCTACCAACATAGTAAAATAAATATATTTTTTTTGAAATATCATTTAACCGAGGAATTTAATTACAATTTCCGGGTACTTTTTGTCTTAATGTACATGCATACATATATTTGAGAATATTTTCCGAAAATTTGAGTTGGTTCCGGCAAATAGTTTCGGAGATACGAGCGTATTTGTAAGAGTTTTTAAACTAAGTATAATCGGATATCAGAATATCAAACGCGTTTTCTTCGACACCCATTCCTCAGAGACGGCCCGACCCATCGGCTTGAAATTTTCACAAGATTTTTTCAAATATTTTTGTTTTAAGTTTTTCATAACAATTTTTATGTATAGTACATACATATTGAGGTATAAGTTTCCCAAAAAAAAAATTATTTTGGACTAGTCCTTCGATCCATATTAATACATATACATATATACCATATCTACTCATATATAGTAATAATAAATTGTTTTGAGTTTTGGATTTGAAATAATTTAAAGCAAAAAATAAATCCTCAGCATCCTCAGCAAAACTCTTTCTGAGCCTAGATAATAGCCTATGTACCATAATATTATGTAAGAAAGCCTCAAATATAGTTCAAAATATAATTTTTATAGTATGTATGTAAGGATATAATCCTCACTTTGACCTGACTGTTATGGCATAATGGCATAAACTCCATCAACCATCTATGTCTGGAGATCAAGTGCTACTTTGGCATCGGTACGATGGACAAAGATTACGCTTAATAATTGGTCCGTCTTAGCATGCGGCGCGGAAACATGAATGATGACAAACCGAGATAAGAAAGCCCTTGCATCATTCGAGATAACTGTTCGCCGCAACGACTTTGAAGCCCTCCGCGTGAGTGATGAATATCGAGAAATGTGGAACCACGAACTAACTATACATAAGCTCTACGGTGACTTCGATAAAGTTAAGCGCCTTTGATTTGAGACCTCCATTGATGAACCCACGCAGCCAATGGAAGGACAAAATACATAGCTACCTGTCTGCACTATTGACGTGAACTCACAATGAATAATGACAACTGGCGAAGTTTTGTGTACCCGGCCCAGACCGACTGCCGCTTGTAGTTCGAAAGAAGTAGAACATTGTATATGGAATAAATTTGATCGTAAAAAAGGAAGATTTTTGTAATTGGCATATAGTCTTAAGATATGTCAGAACGGGATGATAATTTTTGGGTTTAAGTTGCCACATATGAAGAGAATTTATTATTTATGCTGAGTTTTGTTCCATACCTTCATTAGTCTTTGAGTTATTTGGTGTAAAATACAATAATAATGGAATGAAATGCCTTCTGTGGGAAATGAACATGGTTATTGCTCGATTTGGTATTTTTATCACTATAGTATGTGTCTAAATTGTTCTTCAAGTGGTTCAATATGCCAATTTTATCGATCTACAATACCAACACCGTCAGAGACCGAAGTTGTACCAAGATATGTATTTCAATGTACACTCAAGTCATCGGACGGAGAAGTGAACAAGCACACATCTGGATATCTCAGCCTCATCCTAATCAGTTTAATTTATGTAACCCTACTTCTAATACTACAATCACTGATATGTACATACATACATATGTATATTTACAACCTATAAACTACTGTTAGAAGGCCACAACTATTGTACCTTGAGCAATATGTGAGCGTTTAACAAGGAAACATTTTTACAAGTGTAAATTAAAACATAAAATTGATAAATATAATATTTACTGAGGCACATGATGTCTAATTGCTTATAAATATGTATGTATATTTATATGTACATATGTATGTATATTTATTCATTTTTATGCAGATATTGAATAATTTTAATTTGCACGAGTTCATGTCGGTAGCAAAGTGGGGAAAGGCCAGCTAGGCATGTGATCGCTGTGAAAATGGCGAAAATGAGAAATCCCACAGCAATAAAATAAATAACATTATCTATTATGTGCATAATTAAAATAATATGTTTTTATTTGTTCAATTTCTATGTTTAAATAAATTATAGATAAATAAAATAAAAATAATATTTATCGAAAGTTCACAGCCTTACGTGAGAAAAGGCTGGGAAAATGGAAAGTTTTGGGAAATTGCAAAATAATGGAAGGGCAGCGAGACTGATGTATCGAAGGCAAAAGAGAGTGTGTAAAATACATACATACATACATATATGAAGGGGAAGAAACATTGTTCTTTTTTTGGCAAAAATATATGGTGACTCTCCAAAGCTTTAAGATTCGTTTTAAAAAGAAAGAGAGATAAAATTAGATTTGAATATTTTTAGAAGAAACCAGAGAAAAATTCAATTCATGCATGTAATAATTAAGAAGACTTTATCAGATCACATTTTGATGATGGATGATTATATTTTTGATCACATGTTTATGTCAAAATATTCGTATAAAATATAAAATAAATATGCATATCCCTAAAAAAAGATTCTCCCAATTAGTAGGGGGTAGAATTTGCCTGCGGTAAGGTAGTACGACTGTCCTAAGAGGCAACTAAAAGCCAATCTATTATGTCTATGTCTATTATTTGGCTTGCCTTGAGATAACAGCATATTCTGGTAAGAGATAATGCTATAATACTCAGTTTGAATTGATATTATAGACTTGGAATGAAATTCCTTCTGAAGAAAAGACGTTTGAAGTTTAGGCGACAAATGACACCAATCGTTGAGTTGGATGGGTGTTGAACTGCTTGTAGCAAAAGCGACAAGTTTTGACCGTAGACTCTAATTTGGTAACACGGGAAGCAGATAGGTGGGTAGAATTGAAAATTCAGTTAAGTGTGGAGTCACAATTTGGTCGGGTGTCGAACACACAGCGCGGCAGAGGTTTTATGTCGGCCTTGATGTGTTGCTTCCAACTGGCCAATTGAAACCATATAATACTTACAAACAGTTTGTATTGTTTGGAGTGCTGATCCACGCATTGTACTCGTATTGACCTATGAGCTTTTAAGCACCGTGGGGTAAGGTCGTCGTCGTCCAGAATTTTCGATTCCTTATTTTTTTTGATTGGCGTAGACACCGCTTACCGTGGTTATAGACGTCTTTCCTTTAGGATTGTTTTTAACGTGACGGGTTCCAAAACCAGTGCACAACCCTGGTGAAGGTGAGGTTGCCATTATAGATTAGGTTAAAATTAACTTGACATAATATAGTCAATCAAAACAGAAGAAATCCAAGCTTAAAAGTACGTTTTAACCACCGTAAGTGAATCGATTTTAGAAGAAGAATTTTTATATTCCACTATCTTTGTTTCTAAAGATTTACAAAGGTTTTACTGAGCTTTGTTGAGTACATACTTGGGTATTTGCCATAACACGATCAAGATTTTGACCAAACTCTGCCAAAGTTTGGAAAATTGATGAAAGCAGTTGTGGAGAATGGCTAAGTGATGGAAATTTTGACCCAAATAGCTGGACCGATAGAGTTAAAATTTCACACAACCTTCTTAGATATATTTTTCAGGTGATTATCACCATTAGCACCTAGAACAACGTCAGCCTCGAAATCTAACACAGAATAACACTTACCAACAGATGCTACTTCGGACTGAGTAGCCAATTGAGAAGTAAAGTCCTCTCTCGACGAACAAAGACAAAATTCTACAAGTAACTCATCATGCCTGTCCTGCTATATAGCGCAAAGGCATGGACGATGTCGTCCAAATGGATGAAAACGCTCCAGCTCTGAGAGTATTCGACTTAGTACCCGCCGTGGCAGCAGAGTAAGAGGAAGACCTCCACTCCGTTGGAAAGACCAGGCGGAGAAGAACCTGACTACACCTGAAATCCCCAAGTGGCGTCAAATAGTGAAAAGGAAGAACGACTGGCGGGCTGTTGTAAACTTGGCTATAATCGGGTAAGCGGTGTCTACGCCAATAAAGTAAAGTGGTCGGGATAAAAATTGGATAATAGGCATAGCACCGCCCCCTTTTCGGAGAAATCACATATCTTAAGATACGCCCGACTGATTTCAACCAAAATTGGTACGTGACATTCTTTTTACATTCCTACATAAGTACATATGTCACAGTTCGAAGTGGGCGAAATCGGATTGCAACCACGGCTGACTTTGGCCCATATGATTGGTGATGGTATGTGGGGGACTTTAATGAATTCCAAAGAATTTTATTAGTATGTGACACGTCAATAGTATTTATATGGTATTTTTAATTTGTAAGTTGATATAATCCCCTCACTTAGTCGCAGTCGCTCATGGTACCTTCTACAACAGTTACATTAAACCAAAAGGCACCACAAATTCAGGTTTTCAGCGACGAAGTGCATTAGTTACTCTCAAATATTGTTAAATACCAATAATATCGACATTTTTCTTTAAAATTACTCAACTTTTATTTCAATTATGTGGCTCCTTGCACAGTCTACCCACAACTTGGGTCCAACTTCATTACCAATTTGCAAACTATTGACCTCCACTTGCGGCAAACGAGTTGGAAAACGCTTAATTTCAATTCAATAATTCCGCACACATGCAACGCTACATGCATGGGTGCCTCAAACTCTGCGAATTGCATGTGTATAGATATGTAACTGCTAGCATCATGTGCTCTATAACCCACACTTCTTTCAGCTTTATTTGCTTTATGGCCATGCTACAAACATCCAGCCAGGCAGCTAGCCGCATAGCAAACATACAACATATGGGGGCCTCTGCGTTGGCCGGTCAATACAATGACGATTTGCTGTGCATGGGAGTGTGCGTGTGTGTGTGTGTTGGTTTTGTCGGATAATGCAATATTGTGGAATAATTAAGTTGCGCTTGAAACCAATCATACGGCGGCGTGGTAAGCGTATCAAGGAAACAACAACAATTGCATTGGCAATGCCACTCCAACGCAGCGTACGCCAACACAGAATACTCATACGCCCTGTAGGTCCTTAAAGGGCGCATGTTTGCTATGATTGCTATATTTTTATGCCCTGAACAGGGATTTTTAAGACTGCCACGGGGTTCCTAACACCTTGAAGAAAATGTCGAAAATCCTATAAAGTACATTATACATATATAAATGATCAGCCTGGCGCGCGGAGCCGATTCGTTTGGTATGTGGTCGGTCTATATATGCATGTATACGCGTACCAGTTGCTCTGTGTTTGAGATATCGTTCTGAAATTTTGCATCCACTTTTTTCATTCTTAGAAGCTGCTTATTTATCGGAATCGCCGATTTTTGACGACTGTAGCATATAGCTGCCATATAAACTCACCACTCGAAATCAAGTCTTAGTAAGGAAAACTTTTTTATTTGACAATATATCTTTACGAAGTTTGGTATGGGTTATTATTTAAAGTAACGGTACAAGCTCGGAATAAATTTTTTAGATCGGATTACTATAGCATATAGCTGCCATACAAACTGTCATACAAAACCAAATTCTCATATGAAAACTTATTAATTGGTAAAGGGTATTATTTCATGTTTTTGTTTTTGTTGCTGCCAACATTGCACACAAACGCTGCAAAGCAAGCGCATACGTCGTGTGGGCGTTTTAATTGCAAAATTTTCAACCTTGCCACACAGTCCATATTGTTGGATCAGCGGCGCGGACATACTGTTGGACTGCCAGTGTTGGCTACAAGCGGATTATAATAACCGAAAAATGAAATAAACTACATAATAGTCATATTACAAGCCACAAAAGCAACAATAACAATTATGCATTTAGATTATCAACCGTTTTCTGCTATCCATCGCTAGAGCATCAACCGCAGTCATATCAGCATATATACATATGTATGCATGTCATACCTTCTAGTCATTATCGTCTCTGAGGTTTCCAAGTGTAAAATGAAATTATCATGGGCGAATTCAATTATCCTTGGACGTTCCACAAAGCGTCTGATGCGCAGCTACCGGTTATTATATCTAAATATGTGTATGTGTTTGAAAATATGTATGTATAAATGTGGGAATATGTAAGAGATGTATGTATGTGTGTGTATATACGTGTGACTGTATCCATATATGTAAGTATATACATATGTATATGTGTTTGTTTGCTTGTACCTTGAACTAATTACAAATACGCGCTGACCAGAGCGAGCGATGACCCGCAACACTCATACACACACACAGTTGCTCACGCATATTTCACCGTAAATACATATGAACATACATACATACTAAATGTAAGTCTCTCTGTCAAATTGCAACCGGGTGTTCGAGTGCTGGACCGCGCCAACCAACGCATAATCGAATCAAATCACTTATTTCTGTTCGTTTGTTTGACTGCATGTGTGTGTGTGTGTGTGTTGGCGTAGGCTTGTCTGCCGCGCTCGGCTTTAACTTTACTTTTGCTCTTGTTGCTGTTGTTTTTCTGTTTACATGGCGTGGGAAATTTAATTTGTGTTGTGATTGTTACATCAACAGCCGGAGGCCACTCGTCATGCTGGGACCTTTCGCTGGCTGCTTGGTGGTTGTGATGAAAAGGACAACAAAGCTTTTGCGGTAACGAAATTAAATGTGTCCACATGTTGAACTATGCATGCGCCCACGCTCAAGCAACTAACTATCTGCTGTTGGGCTGCTTAGCGTGTGGTAAATGAGCAACCAAAGAAGAAGTTGTAAATGCGGGGTGTTCATGGAAGCCTGAGGAAGCTTTAGCCTTAAAAATCGTTGTTGTTGTTTAAAGTTGTTTAAAAAGATTCTTAGATCCTAGATTTTGTCGCATACGCAATTTATCCGTTTCTTGGCTCAGTGTAAATCGGCCCGCTCTTACATACTTATACACTTAAGTATACTTATGATATGATAATGAGCCATCTTTCCGTCTTTTGACCGAGATATCGATTTTAAATTTTGCATACGAACTTTTCTCACTAAGAAGCTACTTACTTGTGAGTATCGTCGATATCGGGCCTCTATAGCTTATAGCCACCATACAAACCCAACGAACCAAATAAAGTTTTTGTATGGAAAACTTCTTTATTTGATGAGATATCTTTACGAAATTTGGCATGGCTTATTACTCAAAGCAATGCTACTATATCTGTAGAAATCTTCCAGATCGGGCCACTATAGCTTATAGCCACCACACAAACTCAACGATCCAAATAAAGTTTTTGTATGGAAAACTTCTTTATTTGATGAGATATCTTCATGAAATTTTGCATGCATTGCTTCACAAAGCAACGCTATGATATCCGTAGAAATCTTCCAGATCGGACCACTATAGCTTATAGCCACCATACAAACTCACCGATCCATATTAAGTTCTTGTACAGAAAACTTTTTTATTTGACAAGATATTTTCACGAAATTTGGCACAAGTTATTTTCCAGGGCAGCCCTACAATATTTGAAGAAATATTCTAGATCGGACCACTATAGCTCATAGCCTCCATACAAACCCAACGAACCAAATAAAGTTTTTCTATGCAAAACTTTTTTATTTGACAAGATATTTTCACGAAATTTGGTGAGGCTAATTTTTCAAGACTAAGCTATGATATCTAAATAAACGTTTTAAATTGGACCACTATAAGACATTGCTGCCGTACAAAATGACTGATCCAAATTAAGTTTTTATATTGAAAACTTTTCATTTGACGAGATATTTTCATGAAATTTTGCATGGCTTATTACTTAAAGCAACGCTATGATATCCGTAAAAATCTTCCAGATCGGACCACTATAGCTTATAGCCACCATACAAACTCACCGATCCAAATTAAGGATTTTTTTATTGAAAACTTTATTATTTGATGAGATATCTTCATGAAATTTTGCATGCATAGCTTCACAAAGCAACGCTATAATATCCGTAGAAATCTTCTAGATCGGACCACTATAACTTATAGCCACCATACAAACTCACCGATCCAAATTAAGTTTTTGTATAGAAAACTTTTTCATTTGACGAGATATCCTAATGAAATTTGGCATGGCTTAGTTTTCAAGTCAACTCTTTGATATCTGAAGAAATGTTCTAGATCGGACCACTATAGCATATAGCTGCCATACAAAGTTAATGATTCTAATCATTTTTTGTATGTAAAAATTTTTTTGTGTAGAGTATCATAGCTTCGTTTAACATTTTTTTTGTTGTTTACCATTTAAAATCTACGAAATGATAAAATTCAAAAATAAAAATTTATAAATAGCACGCTAGTCACCCACGCTCGCGTGCCTTAACATGTCACAGGCTTAATTTAGCATTTCGTAATTGTTAAAAGGTGTTTTAAATATAAATTAATAATTAGAAAAATATTTTCGCCCACAAAGGCCGTCACTAATAACTTAAGTTCGCCGCTTAAATGGTCTACCAATTATATGCTTTACCGAAACTATTGAACTACTGCGCTATACACCAAGAAAGCATTCGCCTAACTCAGCCGCTGACGTATTTTAGCATAAGCTAGAACTAAACGCTCGACTTTTTTGGAACGCAAACTATTTCTTTTATGGTAAAACAGCGATTTTTTTTGCGAGCAAAGTTATGATTCAGCGTTGCGCGAGTGTTTGTTATTATTTTTATTAATGGTTGTGTGTCTGTGTGTGTGAGCATGTTATTGTGTGCGTGAATTGAAGTACCGCTACAATGGAAATCAAGCAGCTGTTTGTAGGCGATGCCATTAAATCAACAGCAACAGCTGACTCAGCGGCCCGTCATGTTATCGCCGCTGCCAGAGACATGCACACTCACACATATACAAGCAATGACAAAGTATAAATTCAATCGGCATATATGTAAATTGTTTATAATTTTGCCCATATTATATTTTTCCAATTTGTTTATGATTTCGAAGCGATTTACTCTCGATTGTTTAATGTACATATGTATGTGTGTATGTATGTATGTATGTATGTATGTACATATATATGATTTATTTTTTGTATGGATGTGTGTACGTATCAAATTGCAATTGCGCGCATTATTGTTGCTGCTGTTGTTTTCCTTTTAGTTTTTGTTGTTGTTGTTGTTGTAACGTATACATATGTTATTGCTTTCGTTGGTTTAATTCTTCAATTGTATTATTTACAATTTGATAGTCGGATGTTCTGCGTCGTTGATTTGTTGTTGTATTTGCATTGCATGCGCCTGTGTCTGTGTGTGTGTGTGTGAGTGCGTGTGCATTGAAATTTGTTTACGACTTCGCTGACTATTGTTATGACATAATGATGTCGTTGATTTTCTTGAATACAAAAATTATTATATTTTTTTTGCGATTTTTCAGCGTGCACGCAGCGCGCGAATGCTCAATTCAAGCACACACGCATGCATATACTTATTTATTTGTTGTAATTGCGTTTGTTGTATTTATGTAATGTTGCTTTTTTGCGGAAATTGCGAATTTCATTTTGATTGTTTGTTTACAATTCGGAATTGCCGCCACTGTACCCGCCAACCGCTTCCGTTCAAGCGCAGTTAGCCCTCGCACTTAGAGGCGCCGAAACGCACTCGCGATGGGCGGACATGCAAACGATTTAATTGTACAACAAAAACCGAATTTGCAAAACAACACATACAAACACATACACCTATGTACATATACCAATATAAGTATGTATGTAAATTTACCAATTTGACATTGAATGGCGCGCCAGCCGCACGCCGCTGTGATAATGATAATCCGCTTGATAATCGCTATTATTTACAATGCAATTGCGGTTTTGCAATATTCTATTGTCAATGTGTGTGCGTTTCGTGCAAAGCCACTCTATACACATACAGACACATATCGAAATTCATATGAAAATGGCTTAGCAATATTTATGACTGCCAATTTGCTATTGATAGTTTTGTTGCTTTCATTGATTTATTGCTTTAATACGCGATTTAGGTTGATGCGTACATTCATACATACACTTACATACTTATGTATATACATATGTACTTATATGTATGTATATAAAATTTTCCTACATAATCACTATCCACAAGGTATTGAAGAATGGGCTAAAAATAGGCAAATTCATATCAAACTTTGATCAGAGTTCGGCATAATCGATAAAAGCTTAACAAGTTGGATGGACTTACATACTATGTATTTAAGTATATTTAGCGTCATAGTTACATATTTATGTACATGCATAAGTAAGTACTACTGTGGGCAAAAAACAGCAACACTTTTTAATTTCAATTTCTCGGGAAAACCCATTCGTCGAAATATGTATGTAGGTATTTTTTTTGGTTGGTATGACTGTCACAAAGAACAAAGTTTTGAGTGCGGAAACAAATTTCTGCTGACGAAATGTTCAGAATGTTGGAAAAGATCTTCGGTGATATGATAATTTTTTGTCGCGAACAAGTGTTTGTTGATTGATATAAATTATTCAAAGAGGGATCAGAACACATTGACGACGATCCACGTCTAGGACGGCCATCAAAATCAACTGATAATCAAGACGTCAATTAAATAAAGGAATTGGCACTTGAGAATCGACGATTAAACGTCAGAAAACTTACGGGCAGTGTTGGAATACCGGAAAGATCAGTGGAAATCATTTTGAAAAGTCGTTTGGGCCTAAGGAATATGAAAACACGATTGATCACTCAATTTTTTCGAAAGACAGCGTCATGCTAACGTCTGTGAAACAATGCTTTCCGACTACTAGAAAGTCTTGAAACGTATTATTATTGGCGATGATCTTGAATCTATGCTTCCGACCCGGAAACAGACGATCAACCGGCCGAATATCGTGACAAAGGTGAGCCGACTTCGAAAAAACACGCAGGTCAAAAATCACGGTTATGTTGACAGTTTTCTTCGATTACCGTGGAGTGATGCATTTCAAATTTCTTCCGACCGGCCAAGCTGTCAAAAGGGAACACTACTTGAGTATTATGCATCGTTGCGGCTAAGTTCGGGTGCAACCAAACATTTTATACGCTTGCATCGTGTATCAACGCCAAGGAAATAATCATAATGATTTCTTTCATTGAGTTATAAAATCCAAAGAAATGAAATATTTTCCCAAAAATAATCAAACTTTTACTATTAATATCTTTTAAACGGTTGGGTTTACGAAAAAATCATGGGAGACCTTTTTTTAGGGCATTCAATTTCCTACAAAATCTAAGGAACAAGATATTTTTTCAAGTAGTTGGAAGCGAGATATAAATTTTTCTATCTGATTACAATTAAAAACTCATATTTGGAGAGGCTTTCTTAGAGGTGTCTAGGAACTTATTTTTCCGAGTACCGTGATTTTTTTTGAATCACCCTAATATGTATATATATAATTATTATAAGTAGCATATGGGAGTTGGGGTAGTATCGACCCGATTTTATCTATAAACTATTATAATGCCATATTCTAAAAAAATGGTTCCCTGGGTTTCATTGAAGTACCACACCAACATTCACCAATAATTATATCGAACAAAGTAAGCCGGATATTCGAATATCCTGATATTAGTTATATGGGTGCTAGGTCAAGTTTTCGCCTAACTGCATCTATTTTAGGCACAAAGATACACTGTTTTGAGTAAAATACGCTCTATAATTTTTACTGAGATAACTCAAATATTGTCGATATATTCGTCATAAAGTCACTTGGAAGTGCAAAAATCTTTCTAAATATTAGGTATATTGGGACTTATGAAAGTATTAACCCGATTGAACTCATTTCCGACTTACAGCGTTCCTATTATCAGTAAAGGATTCTATCTGAATTTTAATAGAATATCTCACACATTGACCGATATTTTCGGTCAAAAGTCAACAATAAATACTGGAGTTCACCGGCGCCAATAAGTTTAGTTTTACTATATGAACAAAACTATAATACTCTGTAGCAACAGGTTGCAAGAGTATAAAAAGAGGCACCATCGCATACTGAATTGGTTCTTCGTGAGTTCTTCGCCAAATTTTCAACCAATAACGTGCCATTATCCCATATTCGCCTGATTTACCTCCGTGTGAAATGCTGCGCACATTGAAAACTATTCTGGAAATTGACTTTAACAACTGTTTCGAGGATTGGAAAAAACGCTGGCACAGGTCTATTGAGGCCAAAGGGGGTTAATTTGAGGGAGACGACTTAGATTTTGAAGAATAAATTACACCGGGCAACACGATTTTTGGGTCTGACATCTACATGTTACATTTTAGTTTCTCCTATGACAAAAATAAGGAAAAAAAATTTTTCCGGTTAAAGTTTGCTTTCGTAGAAATTAGAGCAATTTTTCGTTTTTTTTCTTACCTTCTAAAGTATTTTTACAATTAACGCAGGCGAAGTGGGGTACCCAATTTTCATTTTGATTACCGACTTTTAGGTTGAAATAAGCTTCATAGGCTTCGCAAAGTTTCAAATTTGTTGATAAAGCAAATTGTTTACTTCTAACTTAAAAAATAAAATAAAACAGAATAAATCAACATCATTTTTACACTGACTTGATGCCATTTTTAACTGAGTAATACACCAATATTGTTGTTACAGCTATAATAAACCGGTTAACATTCACTACTGTGCCTCTTACAAATAATAATACTGATTACTTTCGGAATAATCAAAGTGCTGCCATCTTCGATTTATGAAATAAATTAAAATATACTTATCGATGTAGATTAGCCCAAAGCAAACTTTAAGAACTAAAGATTATTATTTAAGTGGTTCTCAATGTCTAGAATCAGAATTCAAGCAAGAGAACAGAAACCCAAAAAAAAATATTTTTTTTGTTGACCGGTGTTATTATTATTATTATTTTTGTTAGAAAAAATATACAAAATATTAAACCTAATAGTAAGAAAGGAGTACAAGCTACTGTGGCCATCGCCTCCGATATAATAGTACAAAGTTATAAAGTTTATATTTTATTATAAAAATTACATTCTTTTAGAAAATTGCATATATTAACAATGTTTGCGAAAGATGGTGTATTTAACAATGTTTGGTATTTACTAGAATTAAAGTGTTTTTGCCTAAAACTCTCTAGTGCTGGACAGATATTGAATATATATTCCATGGATAATGTGCTGGGACAGAATGGGCATGATGGTATAGGATTGCCGCCAAGAAGATGTTGGTGAGTGATTTGCGTGTGCCCGATCCTTAATTGAGTGAAAATTGTTGCTTGCTGTCTTGAGATGTTGTTGGGGTAGCGTACCTTTTCGCGTAGTTTGTTTAGGATTGCGTATTTGTGTTTAAATTTCATCCAGTCTGCAATTTTCTTTTCATAAACATATGTACATACATATGTGTCTGCTTAACATTTTACTGAGGTCATTTTGGTCTTGCACCTCGTTAAGTGGGGGCAGATTCGAAGAATAGAATAAATTAACAATTTATAATTGTGAACAAAATCTTACTATTTTTTGCTCACAATGAAATACATATCTTAAAAGAGTCCGTCATCAAACTATATGCATTTGTAGCTTTTTGTGTTGAAAAATAGTCATAGTTGGCCGTTACGCAAAGCTTATTAATACATTGATTAGCCGACGAGTTAACTGCTCTACTCTCTCACGCCTCATCTTGTGAAATACGCTCTTAAAAGTTTTCAATTAACAATTGTTGGGGCTGTCAGACATTGTCATAAACCACAAATACTATACGAAAAAGTCCTTGAAAGTCGTATTTGCCCAAACTGATTGTGAATAACTGGCGCCAACGACGTTGGTCGACGCACACACACACACACACGCAAAAAGCCATAAATACCTTTGAATGTGCGAAATTTCACAATTTTACAGTTGTCTGTAAATCAATCAACGTCACATGAGCGATATAAATAAATAAATATGTATTTTGGTCACAGCACGAAAAAGCGATACGAACAATAACAAAAACAAAGCAAAGTAAGGGCGGCATGCATCACACAGGCAACTTACGCCAGCTTTTAAATGCGCTTACCGCTAGCGCCAACGCTTAAAATTGCCAACTATTTGTTGTTGTTCCTATTTTTGCAGATAACTATTCTTTTATGGCATAAAATAGCGACAACAAGAACAACAAAAACAATCAAATGAGTTGGCGCATAGCTTTTAATACCGCGGACGGACAGACGACGCCTTATGTTAGCCCACCGGCACGTGATCAGAGCCATTGCGGTTCAAGTTCATGAAAATATTATTATATTGCAATAAACATACATACATGTGTACATATGTATGTATGTATACTTATATAGCCTGATAAATACACTTATGCACGTACCTCATACGCCCCGTCGCACGGCGCCCACACGCGCTCTTGCGCTTATCTTTCGCCTCGAACGCGTTACCGTTCTTATGGACTGACCAACGTTATTTCATACTTTTTTGTTTTTTTTTTATTATTCTTTTCAGTTCTTCTTTGGTTCACATTCTTTTGTACTCGCATACTTGCAGTTAGTTTATTTATTGATTCGACGGCATCTCAGAATAAACTTTGAAATCATCGCGATCCGCGAGTGTGAAACGCTCGTGCGCCGTATTAACTTTTCTGTTTACACATATTATTGCAATGAAGAGCCCATAAATTCTTTGGTTAGATTTTATTTCTATACAATGTGTGACAAAGTGCACGCGTTGCAAATTTACGATTTTCAGTGACGCCGCACGGCGATGCATTATACAAGTATGAGAGCAGAGCGAGTTTGTCAAATGTAGTTGGGACACAACCTACAGAATTGAAGCAGAGACTCACACCCATATAAAAGATCGATCTTTAACACTTAACTACAGAAAACATGTAGAAATGACGGTGTTTCTATCTTTTAATGTTGACTCACATGATTATAGAAACTCCCTAGTTTGAACTATGTAACGTGACATCTCAGAGTTGAAAAGAGATTAGAAGATCATTAAAAGCACTCTAACTTAGATATATTCATTATTTTTGGACTAGGAGCTTTATGTGTGACGGAGACTCTTCTCACCACTGATTGATCAACTCGCTTTTCATTGCATTATTATTTTTGGGGAGGATGGAGTCCTGTGCACAAGTGAAGACAGTTCTCTGAGCGCCATTCTCTTAGGAGTGGCCAGAAACGATTATTTCACATATGGCTTAAACAGTTCATGACTTCCGGAATTAGACCAAGTATCCTCTGAATAGCCAAAAAAAAAATTGAAGGGGAGCTAACGTGAGAAGGCGAAAGATTCCTCCTCAGGGAACTCCGCAAAGAACTTTTCGACGAACAAAGGCCAAATTATACAAACTCTCATCATTCACGGTCTGCTATATGCTGCAGAGCCATGAAGCTGTACGACATTGACATTCATAGTTTAGCGAATTAAGAGACACCGGCTACGTTGGCTGACAGCTGAAGACACTCCAGCTCTGAGAGTATTCCACGCAGTGCCCGCCGGGGGAATCAGAAGAAGAGGTCGACATTCCGTTGGAAAGAAGATGGGGAAAGACCGGGCTGCACTTGGTCAGCGAGAAGGAAGGTCAACTGGTGTAAAATATTCCAAATGTGTTCCGCAACTAATGACCACTGTCGGAGTGAATTGTTACTACTCCAAAGGCGGAAACCTTGGCATGAAGCCGAATTTACCAATGGATCTCTAAAGAAAACGGGAACCAACTGATGACGTCTTCTACTCTACTAAGTACCAAAGATATCGAACATATCCATACATTTTTAAAGAAAACGTGAACCAACTGTTGATGTCTGCTACTCCACTAATAACTACTTGTTCGCAATAACATTTTATTGCGTTGACTCAATGCATGTGACCAACTTTTTAAGTGCACTATAATTTAGCTTAAAGAATTTATTATTATTTGTTTCCGCAGCGGAGGGATTTCTCAGGCGACAAAGCGATCGTATTATCGAAAGAAACAATGTCAAAAGAAAAACAAAAGCAGGTGTTTAGTGCTAAGATAACAGTAAGTAGACACCACGCGCCTGATAAGAAGCCTTGCGAATAAGCTCACGTTCACGTTGTCGAGCCTCTGACTTTAGACGCGCTCGTTTCTCTGACATACAAACATACATATATAATGCATATGTACATATATATATTTAGTGAATATAAGCACGTTGCGTTCGTAACGAGGCAATAACTTTTATGTGGCCATCAAATATGTTACTTACTCATCCGATTCACGCGCTCGCCTTACGCGTTTTTTCAAACGGTAATTGACGCCATGCCGACGCTACACAAATAAGTCTACAGACAGACAATTATTGAGACCATGCAAGTGGGCCAGTTGCGCGTGTCCGCCTTGAGTATGACAGAGCGGAAATCGGTTTTTAAAATCACACGCAAAATGTTGGATTGCCGCCTTTGCTGGGCACGTTAGAAAAAAAAGAAGACACTCTCCGGATTTGCTAAACACACATTTATTTACATTTATATTTATCTGGGTACAACAATCAGCATTTCCAGGTGTAAGTTTCCGTGGTTAGCGCCCACCTGCACCGGCGCCACCCTTACCGCCGGCACCAGCACCGAAACTGAAGCCCGCACCGAAACCGGCGCCGCCATCAGCGCCACCTGCGCCATCGGCACCACTGCCTGCGCCGCCTTTCGCGCCCGCGCCTATGCTCATTCCAGCGCTCGCCCCAGCGCCGACCTCAGCACCGCCGTCGCCACCTTGAGCGTTTGCACAGCTGATCACCTAGGAAGTTGAATAAAATATGAAATAGTTTTATTGTTCTCTATGATTTTTTATGATGGCCTACTGATAAGCAGTAGTTTCGGGTTTCTTCTATTTTATTTGATGATAACTGGAATCCTCAAGTTATTTAGCTAAAATTCGTTATTTATCTTTTGAATATCGGTTAGTATTTCGAATTAAAAATAAGTCAGCAGCAAATTGAGTATTTGCGTGCGCTTGACCTATTAAACTTACGTAGTTATGAAACTAGAGTATTAAAAATCTCTATAAAACAAAAAGCATCTGTCTTTAACGGATTTCCATATAGTTTTATACTTCCTTGACTCAGTCGCTCTTAATGATTCGATTCAATATTTGCCGACTTTTTTTTAGAGAATAGACTTCGACTAGTCGAAGAGTTAGAATTATTTTATAGGTTAGGCACAATGAAATTCGCTACTCAAATCGTTACTGATTTCAAAACAGGTACTACATATGTGTTCAAAAATTCTTTGATAACATATAGTACAAGTAACGGCCATAATTTAACCTCTAAATTCGGTTCTAATATTTTAAATTTTGTGGAAAATGTTTTAAATTTGTTTTTAAAATATTTTGAAATTTTTTGAAAAATATTTTGAAAGCTTTTGAAAAATATTGTTATAATTTCTGTGCGATTTTAGAACGTTTTCAAAAACAAAATTTTTAAATGATTATTTTTAAAATTTGTGTTTTTGGAAATTTTAGTTTCTTAATCGAAATTCTAAAAATTATTGGGAATTTTTTGTAAACGTTGTGGAAGGCGTTTTTAATTTGTTTGGAAAATATTTTGAAAATTGTTGGAAAATATTTCAATATGTTTTGGAAAATTATGAAAATAATTTAAAAATTTTTGGAAAAAATATAGTTTTGAAAAAATTTTAAAATGATTATTGTTATAATTTCAATTTTTGAAATTTCTTAACCAAAATTACCAACATTTTTTTACGTTTTTAAAAATTTTATGTAGAAATTTTTTAAATTTGTGTTAAATTTGTTTTTAAAATATTTGCAAATTTTTGGAAAAATTTTGAAAACTTTGTAAAATATTTCAAAGTTTTTTGAAAAAATTTTTGGAAAAATTTTTAAAATATTTATTTATTTAATTTTAATTTTTGGAAATTTCAATTTCTTAACCAAAATTCCCAACATTTTTTTAAGTTTTTAAAAATTTTATTTAAAACTTTGTAGAAAATGTTTTAAATTTGTTTTTAAAATATTTCGAAAATTTTTAGAAAATATTTTGAAAACTTTGGAAAATATTTCAAAATTTTTTTAAAAAATTTTTGGAAAACTTTTTAAAATATTTATTTATTTAATTTTAATTTTTGGAAATTTCAAGTTTTTTATAGATGGGAATTTTTGTTCTTTAAAGTTTATTCAGAAAACTTGGTTAAGAGTTTAAAATATTGTTATCGATTTAATAGAAGTGTATAAATTAAAAAAAAAATTTATTTATAATTTTTAAATTTTTTTTATGGTTTTTCATTAATTTAAATTTTTAAATCTTTATTATGTGAATGAAATGTTTTCCCAAATTTATTAATTACTAAAGTTTTTATTAATTTTTTTTACGTTCTTTAGGTAATTTGAATTTAAAAATTTTGATTAATTAAATTTGAATAAATAAATAAATTTTTGTTTTTATAATTTCAGTTTTCAAATTACCCGTAAATGACTTTAATTTTTCACCGAAATTATTTATTAATATTTTTTTTTAATTAAAAATTTTTTTTTTTTAATATTTTGAATTTTGAAATTCTTTTGAGTGTTTTTATTTTTTTCCTAATTAATTAGTAAAATTTATTAAAAATTATTTTTAATTTTTTTAAGTTCTTTTTATCAATGTTTCAAAATTTTAAAATTTTTATTAAATAAATTTATTTTTTCCGAATTGTTTAGTTACCAAAATTTGTATTAATTTTTTTCTTCAGTTTACTTAACATTATGAAATTCGTTTTAGGTGTATTTAGCTTTTTTTATTTTTTTTTTAATTATAAAATTTTTTATTAATTTTTTTTTAAGTTTTATTTTAATATTTTAATTTTCGGAACATTTGGTTTGTGTTATATATTAATTTTTTGTTTTTAATTTTGTATTAATCTTATATTAATTATTTTTTTAAATTCTTTAACTAATTTTAATTTTAAAATTTTTTATCACGTCATATTTAAAGGCATATTAATGTCACATTTTTTTGGATTATTTTCGATGCCATTTCTAATATTTTTGTATTCTCAATCTATTTTTTTAATTATTTTATAAATTAATTTTGATTATTTTTTTTAATTTTTAAATTGACAAAAAAACTAATTTTGAAATTTTTATTTGGTGTATTTAATTCTTTTTTCTAATTTATTAAATATTAAACTTTTTTTATTTATTTAGTAATACTCGTAAAATTTGAAATTAGAATATTAATGAAATTAATTTTTATTTTAATTGAATTTATTTTATTATTTATTTAATTTTTTTAACTTGAAAATTAACTTTTGAAAAAAAAAAATTGTGTTTGAAGTTTATTTATTTATTTATCAAATTTTTTATTTTTTTTATTATTTATTTGTCTTATTTAAATATCTCCTACTCACCAGCACCACCAGTACCGCCAAAAATATGCCGCAATTGCTCTTCATTTTCAGTCGTCAGGTAATAACAGATTTAAGGAACTACTCATTCGCTTACCGTTAACAAGTTATTTATACTAAAATCTCGCTCCTTTACTATACCAATGTAAATAAATATGATTCCCTAGATTATTATCCCGCATTTCGGAAGTTCATAACTTTTGCATGTTCCATTTTAAATGCATTGTGCAGCGGTAAATTGTGTCAAATGCTGTTCCAATGGAACCGAACATGCTCATTTACGGTGTTTTTGATGCTATCACAAGGTTCTATAGTCATATAAATGTTAGTTTTCCAATTGTTTCGTTAATAATTTTATTTGTTTTGTGTAACTTGGAAGCGTACTGCGGAATATTTATTGCTATATAATCGCTAATTATCGATTTTTATCTGAGACATGCTTTTGGCGTGTAATGAATATGATTATTACTCATAATTGGGGGTAATGAAGTAATTTAGCAACAAATTTGCTACCAGATAATTAAGCGGAAACATTGTTGTTGCTGTTGAGTAATCATTTTGCAACAGTGCGAAATTACGACGAAATAAAACTCTATTATAATAATAGAAAAGTCATGCGCACAGGGTGGTTCAAAAATCATAAAAGCACACCTAACTAATATGAAGAAGTAAAACTGCTAAAAACGCAATGGTATGTGGAACAGAGGAGTCTAATGAATGATTATATTACATAAAAGGGACTGATTAACCAATTTTACTTCCTATTGCAGCTTAATTTGCGTTCAACTATGTACATAGCCTCATCCTATAGGAACTGAAACTGGCCGCTGGCCAGCGCAAAATTAACAAATCGACCGGTCCGGACGAGACCCAGCAGAAATACTGAAAACAATCGCCGCAGAATGACGCGCAGTACTTTTAAATAAGTAAGTCAAGCCTGGATTAATCCTGAAACTTGGAAGAATCAACGAATTTTCATAATCAGCAAGGAAAAAGGGTATCCCAGCTTTCCATCAGCATACCGCTCACTATGCACAGTCGACAAAGCTCTATAAAAGACTACTTAAACCTAGATTGGAATCAGCTATCAATTAAGCTGGTGGACTCTCCCCCAAACAGCATGGCTTCTGACCTAGATGGTTAACTCTAGGCGCTATCCAAATAGTCAGTGAAAGTGTAGAATTCGCACAGCGTAGATGCTCCAAATACAAGTGAATAGTTCTGTTGACGACTTTAGACGTTCGAAACGTCTTCAATAGCGCGAGAAGGGCAGACATGATCGATGCTTTAGACACAAATTTAGAATACCCGGTTACCTCAAGCTGTGGTCCAGAACTATTTCAGTAACAGGAAACTGATGTAGCATACTAGAAAGGGACCACGACAAATAGAAGTTACGTCAGGAGCAGCACAAGGGTGCATTTTTGGCCCAGACCTGTGCAACATTTGTTATGACGAAATACTAAAATTTGAATGTCAGACGAATCATATTGATTTGGCTACGCGGATGACATAGCAGCAGTAAACACAGCCAGAGACACAAAGGAAGCCCGAAGAAAGCTGAATGAGGTCATGATTCGGATGCAAACATGCCTGGACTCACATACGAGTAACTTCCAGCTCGCTACTGAAAAAACAGAGCTACTGCTGACGAAGAAGCACGACTAAGGATATTCTAAGGACACAAAAAACTGTGATTTATCCAGGCGTAAAACATTCCGGGTAGAAATCCAGCACGCCGCAGGAAGGATAGCGAAAAACACTAGCAGCCTTATGGCAAACATAGGAGGACCCACACCAAAAGAGAAATCACTTAAAGTCAACAACCACCAACCATATCGCCTAACTACCTTGGAAAACAGCCTAATTAATCTTACCACTTTCTAAGCAGTCTAAACTCCTCTACGCTAAATATTTTAACTCCCTGTAAACAAAATACTTTTCGCGTGTGGCACTAATTCCTTTCAGCCACCTGAAATTCATATTCAATTTCCGTGCAAATGGCAAACATTTTCTAATTGTTTACTTCGCTTAATTCGCCACGAGGACGTCGACGAAAATAAACCTTGACCGACAAATGTCTGTACCCCTTATCATGCACTTGTCATGGCATACCAATAACGTACAATTTTTTTATTTATAGTTTGCATTCCAATGGCAAATATTTCAAAATTGATAATCGCTTGATTTATATTCTTTTAATCGCACGTAAAAACGAACACACAAAATTAACCTTTTCCGGTCGTTGACTGTGGACAAGGCTCGAAAGAGTTGGCGCTACGGTTATGATAATAGTAAGCGAGTAACAAATAGACTTAGAGCGCCAAGTAAACATCGGTATTTCTAGTAATCTTCTACAAAACGCGTGCGTGTACGAGGACATTGTAGAAAAATTCATAAATATTTACTCGTATTTATGGCATAATGCAGGAACTGTCATTAAGATTTTACCACTTAAGACCATTGGAACCAAGGCTATATACATAGATAAAGAGGTTTAACAGAAGTTCATCGAGAAAAAATTGTTGTGGTGGGAAGAAGCTATTAGATTCTTGGTTTTATGGTTAGCTGAGAGTAGTGTTTCAAGGAACAAGACTTAAGATGAGTTTTCTCTTTTAAATCGACGTTTTATTCATATGTTTTCAATACAAATTTTGAAAAACTGTTATTTGCCTAAAAGAAATTTGATACTGAAGTGTATATAAATAGCTGTTTCTGGAAATGTTCTGCGTTAGAGAAACCAAATCTGCGAAAACATCAATGTTAAAGCTTGAAAGACCGAACATTTCTTTTGCAACACCTATGATAGGCTATAAATGGGCAGAAATACTCGAGAAAAATTTCGAAAATGACCACCTTTCATTAAATAAAAATAGCCTTAATGACAATGCCGAAGATCTCGATACCGTTAGTATAATACATAGTTGGACCGTTTGCTCTGGATACAGAATTAAAACTTAGAAAATCTTAAAAACTTTTTTCTCTCAGGACGAAGAGCTAATTTTATCATAACCAAGAACTATCAGGCTTCAAAAATATCGAAAAACTTTACTAGCAAAAGAGATAACAAAGACTCACTCAGAAAGGAGTAGATGTGATGTGGTTTTCTTTTATAGTGGTCTCATTTTCTACATAATGTTGAAAGTTCTGTCCCTCCTTCAATCTGAAAACAAAACCAGCTTTAGTGAACATAGTACAGTAAAAGAACAAATCTGCGGTTAATAATGATTTTGACTAAAAATTCAGAAAGTCATCGGATGATATTCACCACCATTTTACAGGACCATTTGAAGCCCCTCAACGAATGTCACGCCATCGATTACTTTTAGCCAGCAATGTTGCGCCGAGTATTTTCTTCCCAGAAGTTAATCGACTCGGGCATCACTGCGTAGATAAACGACTTGATATAGCCACACAAGAAATTATCCAGCGGTAATTAATCGGACCATTTTGGAAGCCACAGGCGTACGACGCGAGATAATGCGCTCACGAAAAGTTTACTTCAATAAATTGATTGTTTCGTTCGCAGTATGCCATGTAGCGCCGCATAGTTGGAACCAAAAGACGTCCACACCAACATCTTCCAATTCAGGCATGAGAAAGCCTTTAATCATGACTCTAAAGCATTCCCCATCGACATGTTATACCACGACTGGGTTTATTTTTGCAAGAATGTGAACCAAACAGTGAATTTTGAGAATGTAACGGTGTCTCAACATTGGCTTGTCGAACCAATGAATCGTTTGACTCCAATTCTTGCCCGAGTTGGATATTATAAACCAGCAAACCAAGATCCTTCCGCAAAATCTTCCATAAAGTGGATGAGCAGCAGTCCACTTGTTGCACGCGATGACCCATGGATTCAATCGGGTCTTCACGATACTCTGCTCCACAACAGCAAAGACGCGTTTGTTGCGTACTTTCAGACGATGCGCATAAATATATACATATGTAAATCGGCTGTAGAAAAATTAAAAAAGTCTTAAATACACTGAAGTGTTTCGTTGAAAATGGAACAAACCAAATGATTAATGATACCGGCCTTACATACATATGTTTGTATGTATATACGAGGTTTGACAATTAAGTAATGAGACTGAGTTTATTGCCGCGCTTGTGGTAAACCTGTGACCTTGAAATTCCCTTTCTCTTTTTCTGGTATCCCTCCCCTCTCCATTGATATTAGTACTTATGTACGTATCAATACCGTATGTACCGTCGCTCTAGCTTGTTTAGTTCGCCTGCTGCGTCAAGTTGAGTAGACGTGTGTTTGTAGTGCTCGTCATGAAAATGGAAAAACGAAATCAAAAGCAACGCGTCGCGATAAAATTTTGCGCCAGATTGGGCGAAACAGCTTCGGAGACGTACGCTAAAATTGTAAAGTGTATGGTGATAGTGCTTTTAGACGCGCCCAAGCTCACACTGGTTGTCTCCGCGCGCCCCCCGCCCGAAAAAAGCTCGCATGAGCAAGTCGAAGGTGAAAACGATGATTATTGCCTCTTTTGATAGCCGTGGAATCGTCCACAAAGAATTCGTTCCACCGGGGAAAACTGTGAATCAAGTCTACTATTGTCAAGTACTCGAAAGATTGCGAAAACGAGTCAACAGACATCGCTCGTAACTGGATCCTTCATCACGACAACGCGCCGTGCCACACCGCCCTCAGCGTGTCCCAGTATTGGGCCTCTAAAGGGATCGCCGTGTTGCAACAGCCGCCTTATTCGCCCAACATTTCACCATGTAACTTTTTTTGGTTTCCTAAAACAAAATCGTGGTCAAAGGAACCCATTTTAAGTCGATTACGGAATTACGGACATTCAGGCGGCCGTGACGAGGGACATCCCAGTCGAAGCGTTCCTGACATGTTACGAAGCATGGAAAACGCGCTGGAATCGTTGTATAGCTGTCCAAGGGGACTACTTTGAAGGGGATGGCAGAGTTGTAGAATAATTTTCAAATATACTGTTTTTATGGAGTCAGTCTCATTACTTAATTGTCATACCTCGTATACAATATTATATTCGTTATTCTGCTGGAATTTATAACTCAAATAACGGACAGAGTGTGAGATATCTCAATGAATGCATATTTATATATTTATGTCGTCTCAATTATTATGCTTGCACTCACATACCCACCCACATACATACATACATATGCACATATGTATGTATTTAACTTGAGATACTCAAAATCACCTGCGTTAATTGCCTAATAAACACGCCGCGATTATGTGTGAGCTGTCAAATAAGCGCTCGTGATAAAATGGCGTGAGTCTAAATATAACTGTACAAAAAAGCATTTGACAATTGCAATGCACACAAATTATACTTACATGCGAACGATGTACGGTGGAATCAACTTATTTACAAACAAAAAAAAAATGATTAACTAAGCTAAAATTGCAGTACTCGAGACTAGACTGGGCTGCGGGACTCAGCCAAGAGTTAAGTGCGCATTTTCGCATTTTTGTCTAAAACACCGACTTTTCGTTTATTTGTGTGCGTGCGAGTGTGTGCGTTGCATGTTAGCTCTGCTTCTCTAATTGCTATTTGCACTAGACTTGGCACTTTCAATGCCCACAATCAGGCGGCAGACAGACAGCCGAGACAAGCGCACACACAATGCAAACAATAATCAATAGTAATCACTAATCAGTAATCAGTAATGAATGAGGACGCCATTTACGATTGAATTACAGCATATCTACTACGTAGTTGTAAAGGCATGTAACGCAAAGCTAATTTGTATGTGTGTGTGTGTGTGTGTGTGTAATGAGCGAATGATAGTGCGACGCCTACAACGTACCGAAATTAAGTGGTAAATGCGAAGATACACACACACATACGTATACATGCATGTATTGTAATTGCGCTACTACGTCGTTAAGTTTGTAAGGAACGCTACGTAACGTAACGTATGTAAATAGCTGTGCGTCTATATTTACATGTGATTTTATTTGTTTTTCTGTTTTTTTGTTTTTTAAACTAGTACATACAAACATGTGAAATATACTTATGTTTATACATGTACATACATATTTATGTAAATACATACATACTTACATAAGCATACGTGTGTTTTATGGCGCTTGTGGCTTTATCAGGCTGCCACTACGCCGCGGCGGCCCTTCAATTTATGAGCCGGATTATTATCCAACGTCAGCACAGGCAAATCACCCACATGTCGGCAGGAACTGTACGTACACACACACACGCATACAAGTATGTACATAAAGTCACCTGCTTACGTATAGACATATCTACATAGGTATGTAAGTATGTAAGTAGGTACTTATGTACGCAGTTCGCTATTCTCATTACACCGTTCTATGGCGTCGTTATGAATGAAGCGCCCAACAATTAAAATAGTAAATAATCGTGTGTGTGTGTGTGTTTGTGTTTTTGTTTTAATTTTTGCTTGCGTACTTGCGGTACGTGCACGTGTAAATACATACATATGTTTATATGTAGCAAGCAGCGTCAAGAGGCGTTTGCTCTCTGCTTTCGTCACTTTCAATGGCAAATGTGTTATAAGAACAAAGTGAGATAAATTATTTTGCGTTTTTAGTTAATAAAAATTTTGTTTGTAATTTTTTTAAAAGCTGAAACTGTTTTCAGAATAAAATTTTAGAATAATATGTTTGCTATAATATGTATGTACATATTTTCAATTTAAAAATTTTTTTAGTTTAAAGTTGAAAATTAAATATTTCTTACTATTTTTTCTAATGAAAAATACTCAATTAATCAGCTTGGAAGAAATAGTAAAAATCCCAGTGCCACATAGTGTAAGTTTTGACGTCGAAATTTGATACCACGATCTTTAAGATATAACAAGTGAATTGAAAGGTCCTCGGCTTACCAAAGTAAAACATATTTTTTGGTAATTTTTTGTTTTTTTTGTTTTATTAAACACAGTCCCCTTCAATTCGGATACACTGATTATAGCGACCCTCCAACTTTTCAATAAAATTTTTAGTATTTTATTTTTGTAGTACGATTTGCCGCTAATGGACCAAAAACGTGATATACACCGATCCGGATTTCCAAAAGAAATATGTATGCTTAGGGACTGCAACTTTTGGATGCCATTTTAAGCATTTTATTTTTGTAGTACGATTTGTCTTTTGCTTCAAAATAGGCCTCCGTTTCGGCGAGCCACTCCTTCATTCGACGAAAATTTCTTTCCAACGAACATTACATACTTTGGGAGCTATGAACAGAAAATAGTCGTTGCGGGTCAGTTCTGGAGAAGGAAGAGGATGCGAAAGTAATTCGGAACGCAATTTATAGATTGTTGCCATGGTTTTCATTAACATGGTGCATTGTCTTGGTGAAACATCGCTTTATTTTTCTTCAAATACGGTCGTTTTTCGAAGATTTCGCCTTTCAATTGCTCCCATAACGTTTTCTTTTTTGAGGTAGTTAATAAAAATTTATTCCATGCGCATCCCAAAACACAGATGCCATAACCTTACCAGTTTACTGTTGCCTTCTTCCGCGCTTTGGAGCGGATTTATCACTAGAGTGATTCAAAAAAATTTATTTCTTTTTCGTTTGGTACTCGGAAAAATAGGTTCCTAGACACCTCTAAGAAAGCCTCTCCAAGCATGAGTTCTTAATTGTAACGGGGAGGTCCTCCTACATACAGTTTTCTGTTTTTTCTGATTATCAGATGGAAAAATTTATGTCTCGCTTCCAACTACTTGAAAAAATATCTTGTTCCTTAGATTTTGTAGGAAATTGAATGCTCTACTAAAAAGGTCTGTGCGATTTTTTCGTAAACCCAACCGTTTAAAAGATATTAACGGTTGAAGTTTGATTATTTTGGGGAACATTTTTTATTTCTTATGAATTTTATAACTCAATGAAAAAAAATAATTATGAATGATGAAACCCACGTTTAGTGTGTATCCTCAGAGACTGCACTAGAATATATTATTGCTGTTTTGGAGCAGAATATCGAAGAAGACCTGAATGTGTCTATCGGCCATAGAGCGCAACAAGTGGATTTCTGCCCATCCATTTTATAGAAGATTTTGTGAAATGATCTTGCATCCTCAAAAAGTCACTGTTTGGTGTGCTCTATGGGCACAGGGCAGCCTTATTTCTTCAAAAATAATGCCGTACATGATGTTACAGCCGATGGGGAATCAGATGGCTTTAGAGCCATAATTAAGACTTTTTCGTACCTGAATTGGAGTATGTTGATATGAACATGACGACGTTTAAAGCCACGCAACCAACGAAGCTATCAATTTATTGGAGGAAACTATTAAAAAGCTGATTATCTCGCGACCCGTGGCGTGGCCGCCAAAATCCTTTAACACCACTGGATCACTTTTCGTTGAGTTACATGAAGTCGCTGGGGCCTCTCGGCCGGTATTCATTCGAGCTATTCAAGCGATCGCTTAATTTTAAAACACTAAGAAAACCCTTATTTTTATACTAAAAAAATGTCTAAAAATGACACGGATACAGTTCCAATTTAATTGTTACTTTTGTATTTTTGGAATACTGAACTCAAGCGCTTGGCTATTTCTATATATCACACAGCTTCTTGAGACATTCCATATAATAATAAAGGAATTCAAATTTACAACATCTGCCTGAAAAACACTAGAAATGTGATCAATCCCAAGCTGCCTCGAATAGTTGAAAAATCCGAAATGAACTTTGTTAACTTCCGATTTCATACCCATTCAATGTCCTCTAATGAAAAAGTTAAAAAGGAAATGTAGGAGATTTAAGCCTCGATTGGCGAAAGGTTCTCACAGCTTTTCAATGAGAAATGCAATTACTTATAACACGACAAAAATATACTATAAGTCCATCCAATTACACTATTGCTGTACCTTATCAGACATTCGGTATTGGACTTTAATCATAAATTCAAGGAAACACTTTCAGAAGTTTAAAAATCGACAAAATTAACTAGTATCAACTAGTAGCTAACTGGTATCAAACTTTCAAGCCTGAATTGCTTGCCTAACTCGTCATACTCTTGCCGATCACTAGCAAATATCAAACTCTCGCGATCAATACACTACGAAAGCCTTCAAACGGATGTATGTACATACATACATATGTATATGTATATATGTAGGTACATATGTACACAGTATGTATGTATATGTATAACAACCGCAAACCAAAAGCGCTTAGTTGATCAATAGCTACTTGCGTCTATATTTAGTGCACCGCTTTTGATGAATGAACTGATGTGAGCGCTGATAAAAGCGTCAAGTGACTTATAATGCATTATTTCTCTGTAGCGCTGCCAAAACAAAATAAATAAATGATCATTTCAAATTGGAATAGTTTACGGAAACAGTATTATTTACTTATTGGTGATTTGTCTACCAGTTTTTGGGAAATGTTGCCGGAAATATAAACTATGCACAGATAGAGCGAGACAATTTTTGGATATTTGTAAGAGTAATAACAAAATGATGCTTATATAAGCAAAAAATAAACAATATTTGAGCTGATCTCTTCCTTGGCCGTCAAGTAACTGTGAGACTTACTATAAATAAAGGACACCAGTAGTACGTATGTATGTATGTACGTACATATAACGGGTGATTTTTTTGAGGTTAGGATTTTCATGCAGTAGTATTTGACAGATCACGTGGGATGTCAGACATGGTGTCAAAGAGAAAGATGCTCAGTATGCTTTGACATTTCATCATGAATAGACTTACTAACGAGCAACGCTTGCAAATCATTGAATTTTATTACCAAAATCAGTGTTCGGTTCGAAATGTGTTTCGCGTCCGTGTCCGATGAGCGATGAGGCTCATTTCTGGTTGAATGGCTACGTAAATAAGCAAAATTGCCGCATTTGGGGTGAAGAGCAACCAGAAGCCGTTCAAGAACTGCCCATGCATCCCGAAAAATGCACTGTTTGGTGTGGTTTGTACGCTGGTGGAATCATTGGACCGTATTTTTTCAAAGATGCTGTTGGACGCAACGTTACGGTGAATGGCGATCGCTATCGTTCGATGCTAACAAACTTTTTGTTGCCAAAAATGGAAGAACTGAACTTGGTTGACATGTGGTTTCAACAAGATGGCGCTACATGCCACACAGCTCGCGATTCTATGGCCATTTTGAGGGAAAACTTCGGACAACAATTCATCTCAAGAAATGGACCCGTAAGTTGGCCACCAAGATCATGCGATTTAACGCCTTTAGACTATTTTTTGTGGGGCTACGTCAAGTCTAAAGTCTACAGAAATAAGCCAGCAACTATTCCAGCTTTGGAAGACAACATTTCCGAAGAAATTCGGGCTATTCCGGCCGAAATGCTCGAAAAAGTTGCCCAAAATTGGACTTTCCGAATGGACCACCTAAGACGCAGCCGCGGTCAACATTTAAATGAAATTATCTTCAAAAAGTAAATGTCATGAACCAATCTAACGTTTCAAATAAAGAACCGATGAGATTTTGCAAATTTTATGCGTTTTTTTTTTTTAAAAAGTTATCAAGCTCTTAAAAAATCACCCTTTATAAGTCCAATAGAAAGCATTCCTTTTATTGAAAGTCTTTTCATTCCATCAAAGTCTCTGAAAGTGAGCAAAAAGAGTTTAAACATACACAGGAAATTTACTAACAGAATCGTCCATTGCCTTGGTGAAGCGGTTCTTCTTTTCCACCAGACAAAATAAAATCATATGATTTTCCTGTATAGTCCAGAAGCATCCCTTATTTGGTGACTTAGAACTTTTTTAAAGAGTTGTTTAGTCACTATTCATTTCTCTATCTGAAAAGGCATCCTTCTATTAGCCAGGCGAAATTAAACAGTTTCCTCTCAAAATATTGTGGGATCCTCTTGAATTACATCAAGTTTTTATTCCCGAAATTTGTGCACCCAAAAGTTTGTCGCATGGAACTTGTTATCGACTTACTATGGAGTTAAATTACAAACTGTTCCATCTAGCTTGAAATTATCTTGGGTACGAAAGTTAGACTCTTCAAAGTATTCATAGCTCTTATTCAAATTAGGAACACAAATTTTACGATGTAGATTTGAACTAATGCCTCTTGGAGCATCTATTTCTCTCATCTCTTCATAATTCAGTTTCTTAGTTCAATCCCGACAAATTTGACACTAATACCGAATTTCTTTGAATTAAATTGGAGATTCCAAGCAAAGGTTCTTCTCCACCTGGTCTTTCCAACGGTGTGGAGGTCTTCCTCTTCTTTTCTTTTCCCGGTATGGGAACTGAATAAAATTAATACGCTCTCATTGGGTTAAAGACAAGTAACTAAATTGAGTAGGTTGGAAAGCGACATATTCGATACTTAATAGAAGAAAAGAAATTAGGAAGATCCTACCTTTACTTTAGGCCATAGTCTCACCTCACCTCACCTGAACAACTGTTCTTGATCGGCTTTGCTATAACTGGTGATTCCGCTGTGACCTGGTAAGCCTTATATGGATGAAGCCAAACGAGCTCAAACGCTGAAGGAAGGACACTTTCGAGTAGTACCTTCATTGCTCACTTGATGGCAGCCAACTCATTTTAAAAGCCGCTACAGTGGTCTGGTAATCTGGTGCCTCATGAGAGAAGATTTCACCTATTATCTTCCTCTTAACACCGATCCATTGGTGAAGAACTCATTGCACATCTTCTTCAACGGCTTAGACCGGTCAACAAATCAGTAATCTAGATGCTCAGGAATACTATCGAAATAGTGTAGAATGTCAATATGTCACTGCTTGGGAACCCTCAGTCTTCGCCGCAAAACACCTACTAGCTATTTCTACAGAAGTAAGAATGCTAATGATTGCCATCGTTGGTATTGTCAGATGCCAACAAAATCGGCTCTTTGAAGATGTAGATAAAATGAAGCCAAAACTTCCGAAATTAATCTATAAAGAAACTGTTCGAAGAGTTTTAAGTCCTTAGAAAAGTGGGGTAATGAACTCTTTAGAACATTTATTCAACTAAATTGTCCGAATGGATGGAAATACTCCAGATCTGAAAGAATTCGACGCAAAAACTGCCGAAAGAAGCAGAGAAAAAGAAAAATCACCATTAATTAATATGGATAAACGGACTGATAGGAACGATCATATGTACATACATATGTATATAAAGCTGATAAACTTGCGGGACATAGAACAGTATGAACAGAAAATTGAGATTAATTTGTGCGGCGTGTTCGAATCAACAAGCTACACGTACATTTAGGCAGAGCTCACGTGAACTTCCAGATCCCACTGAAGGCTAACTTCTCTAAAATACGGAACTGTATATCATCTACATATGTATACATATGCACTTATATAACCATTCTGGAGAATTTAAGAGACAAGGTCGCGGCTATATTCGCCCATCTTCTACTTTCGTTGAGACTAGCGACTTAACGACTTCAAAAGTTGGGTTAAACTTCTAAAAACAACGATATGATTGAATAACTGTATTTTTATAACCACTGTAACCGTCTCGCCCCCAATGAAAGTGGTTCAGATACCATGAACGCCCACTTTCTTATCACTCACAGGGCAGCTTTAGCTAAACCAACGCAAATATAAACGTTGGAGTGGAGTATTCCGAAATCTCAGCAATGAAATCCATCTTCCAAATGTCATTTTTAGCTTTTATTATCGCAGTGAACACGGCTAACGGTTAATCCAACGACGCAGTAATAAAATGAAGCGCTGCTCTTGCCGTGGGCATTGCTCTCATCGGCGCACGATGAGTTTATGAAAGTAACGAGATAATTGCCGCAGAGCAAATATACAAATACATATGTATGTATGTATGTATGTGCTTAAATACTACAGCAATAGCAAGAGCAATAACGACAATAGCAATAACAATAATAGCAACAATAACAATAATAACAACAATAATGACAAACAATATGAATTGCTAAGCAAATATCTATGTCATGAACCTTTAAACCGTGCAGGTCTAAAATTATGCCAACAAAAGACGCGAATATAAATAGCAGCAAGTACAATGGCGATATTGAAGTACACAAACACACACGCACGCAGGCACACATACCCATACATATGTACGTACATGCAAATGCGCGATGATTAGCAATTTTTATTAATTTTTAACGCAAAAGCGCGGGAAATGGCACATTGGGCGCATAGTAAGGGGGCTGCGCGCTGGCTCAACGGCTATATTTGCAAGTGTAATCTAAAAGCACAGAGTTAGCCATATGTATGTATGGATGTATATGTGTGAATGTACATATGTATGTGTGCGTGTTAACTTTTATCTATGAGTATCTGCTGAAACTACTGAAACATTTCGAGACATTGTGAAATACAAATCACTGTGCTCAACTATCTGCGTATACATATGTATATGAATGTGCATACATATGTATGTATGTATGTTCCCCTAAAATGCAAAACAGCAAAACATGAAAAAAAAATTTAAGTCGCTAACAGATAAAATAACCAATATATAACCAGTACATAACCAAAACTCAAATTTTGTTTCAATGCGAGTGCGTGATAACCAATATATAACCATTTTATAGCCAATTTACATACATATAACCAGTTTTTTAACATTTTATAACCAAAACTCAAATTCTGTTTCACTTTGAGTGTACGCTAACCAATATATAAGCATTTTATAACCAATATATACGCCTTTTATAACCAAAACTCAAATTTTGTTTCAATGCGAGTGCGTGATAACCAATATATAACCGTTTTATAGCCAATATAACCAGTTTTTAAATATTTTATAACCAAAACTCAAATTCTGTTTCACTTTGAGTGTACACTAATCAATATATAACCATTTTACAACTAATATGTAACCAATATATAACCATTTTATAACCAAAACTCAAATTTTGTTTCAATGCGAGTGCATGATAACCAATCTGAAACCATTTTAATATTAGTTATAAACCATTTTATAACCAATACATAACTAGTTTATAAACATTTTATAACCATTTTATAACTAATATATAACCAATATATACGCCTTTTATAACCAAAACTCAAATTTAGTTTCACCTTTCTTCTTATGAAAAGTGTGTTACGTTATTTTGCATTTTAGGTGATGACATACATACATACATACATACATATGTAGTATATCTAAGTATATATTTTCCTCTACCTGTTTGTATGTATGTATGTGTTTACAAATGTTCATGGTTGAGTGAGTCGTCAGCTAACATCAACTAATTATCACCCAAATTCAAAAACAAATAAACAAGTGAGTGCATGGCAAAATCAACAAATGTGATTAACAAATATTAATTGTATATGGCTATTTCACATATAATCATACAATAAATGCATATGTATATACATACATTCATACATACACATGTATAAGTAAATATTATTTCTATAGAGATTGACATTTATTTGCGTGCATTCACTGCTAAACTGCGGGAAAAATGCTTTCAGTCCACTTATCGGAAAATTAAGTAACCATTTTAGACGCGTCAAAACAACTTGAAATGGGTGCAAAAGCCACAACAACAAATAAGACATTTCACAGCTCGCCGATGCCAATGACCGACAACGCCAATTGAGACGTGCACAAATGTAGGTGTGCGTGTGTGGGTAGACTTTGTGGAAAATTGTGTAAAAATAATGAAATGAGTGCAGGAAATATTTTCACGACGTACAAGCAAATATATGTACATATGTTTACATTACTACAAAAGTATTAGTTTATATGTAAATATTACTAAAATAGGTGTTTATTGTGCTGTAAGGCACGATGACGCTGCAGAAAATTCGCCTACAATATTATAACGAGCAATTAAAATGAGAATATCAAGTGTTGAGGGGCAAAATGGCATGTTGAACTCATTCCGGAAATGATTTCATACGTCAGGTGTAAAAATTAGGTCAGCAAATTAAATTACTCTTGCACTGAGGAATCCTGGAAAATCCCTTTTGTTTAGAATTCACATTTGTTCAGGCTTAGATTATGAGGTTAGGTATTTAAAATGTTGCTTAAAGATAGAAGATCGCCGACAGCTGATTTAGGCAGCGTTTCAAGGTCTCATTTCCCAGCAAGAAAAGCACTACAGGATTTCAGTCATAACCATACGAGGAAATAAGAAAAAAATGTAACTAAATCAATAATATCCCTCACAAGTGCACTGCTTGTAGCATAAAAGGGTATAAAGAGAACTTTATCTTGATTTTGATCGATCAACTTGTATGACAGCTGTCTGTTATAGTCATCCGATATGAATAACTTTTTCGGAAATTGCAAAATTGCTTTAAAAAATATCGCATGGGAAATTTCATGAAAATATCTCCTTAAATGAGAAAGCTTTCTATGCAAGCACTTTACTGCGATGGTTCATACCAACATACATACATATGTATGTACATACATACAATAATACAGTAGTCCGATATCGGCGGTTCCAACAAATAAGCAGCTTCTTGGGTAGAAAAGAACGTGGGTAAAATTTTAGGTCGATATTTCAGATACTGAGAGACAAGTTTGGCTTTATGAACCGACAGACCCACGGACTTGGCTAGGCCGACTTAGCTCGTCACGCAGTACATTCATGTACATGTGTATGTACATATGTAAGTATATGTAGTTTATATGATTTCCTACGTTTCCTTCATGATACTACAAACTTCAAGATAAACTTAATATACTTTTTTCAGGGTATAAAAAGCAACGATAAATAAACTATTCCGGACGAACGAAGCATAAAAATTATGAGAAATGGTAGAGGAAAATTATACCTGTAATACATAGCCATAAGGACTGTTAAAATGATCCAAGACAGATAGAAAAATAAATAATAGAAATTTAAATTCTAAAATAAAATATAATACCATGAGTAGATGCAAGAACAGGCTGTATCCAAAGGAAACCTGCTAAAGCAGCTGATGGAAAAGCTGAATGAGCTGAAATGAGAAATTATGAGAAAATAAAAAGGGATGCCAACTGAAAATGGCTGCTCAACAAAATTGAAGGAGTGGACAGAAATTTGAAGAAAAAACTGTTCAAAATACATACAGGTTTTGTCCGGAAAGAAATAGGACTAAGTCGAATTAAAAAAAAAAATTATTGAACCAATCTTACAATTCTTTAAAACCTTCAAAATAGGATCCTTCTGCGTCGATGCAGCGCTGCCAGCGCGATTTCATTGAAAGCGTCACGGAAGGCACTCTCCGGAATAGCCTTGAGAGCCGACGTGTATGCTGCTTGGATCTCCTCCTTCGTCTCAAAATGCTTGCCCTTCATCGGTCTTTTCAGGCAAGGAAACAAAAAAAGGTGGGTGGTGTCACATCTGCGCTGTAGGGCGGCTGCTACGTCTCTGTAGCAGATTTACCGAGTTTCACACAGAATTAAATCTTCTCTAACGAGCCTAGCTACTCTCTTTTCTTTATTGTAATTTCAACTCGCTGTTAGAATCCAGACTATAGAAAGCTTAAATAGTAGTCGGAGAAAGAATATATGACAGTCACAACTTTATTTTCTTTATTCTTTTGTGAAATAAAATATCTCATACAGCGACTAAAATAGCTGAGATCATTGCTAACAAGGCGAGATTCAGCGTTTAACCAAATCTCAACAGACCTGGAATTTGTTGGTAGGCCAGGTCATGCCGTTCGAGTGGATGAAAATACTCCAGCTCTAAGAGTAATCGACCCAGTAGACGCCGAGGGAAGCAGAGGACGAGGAAGACCTACACTCAATACGAAAAACCATTACGCTCTTACGCCAATAAAGAAGAAGAAGTGTGTCCGCTTAGTAAAAAAAAAAAGGGAAAAGTTAGTTCTTTTCTGAGCCAATACCAATATGGTCAACTCACTTTCATTAACTCCTTCCATCATTTGGAAAATGACGTTCACTTCTCATTAACCATGACTTTTGAAAGTCAATAGCAAATCTAGATAACACAATTCTATTAACTTTTTTTGGACTATTATTATTTGAGAAGTGACGTCTACGTTCCGTTAACAATCAGACCAAATCTTGGGGGTAGATTGTCAACCTTCAAGTGTCCGATTTGACACAAGCGCTTCAGATTTTAGCTGGAATAATATTGTGTGTGGGAAAAGAGCAGGAGGGTAAAAGACATAGATATGACAAAAGAAAGCACTATCTTACGTTGGTGAAACCCTTTCAAGTTTCTATGCAGTATATAAAATTATACGCCGTCGGCCGGCAATGCACCTGATCCATGGCTGTGAAACGACGGTTTATCAGCCAAAACTGGAGTGATTTGTAACTACATAATGAATAGAATTCTACAGTGTATTTCCTATCAAATCAGGCACCACTCGACTTTCATCTAAGCGGCGCGTGGTGGAGAGTTCGTGTGGCGCCCACAAACACTCCTAGCGACGCCTGCTATCAGTGGGGCAGTGCGAGCGGCAGCAGCCTTATCGGCATTTGTCAGAGGCGGCTGAGTGGCGCGCGCCGCTGACATTGAAAGCCAACTTGCTGACTAGCAATGCGTTCGTTTCAATGCGAAATTGCGTGATTACATGCGCGCGATAAGCGACAACATGAGTGAGCGCGTGTGTGTTGGTGTGCGAAGTGTCATTTTTTCGCAATTCACTTTGCTTATCAAAATTATCTAAACACATTTTTATTAGTTTTCGCAATAAATGTGCGGTTATATTGCTATTTTTGCACAGGCTTACATACATATGTATGTATGTATGTCTGTCTGTCCGTTCGCGCCGAGAATGTGCTGATGTGGCATCACAAGCGAATTGCATAAGCGACATAGAAATGACATGCGTGTTCACAGCACAAGCTGAGCATGTCCGACTTGGCGCCTTTGGAAGTGTGCGCCGCACAACAACAAACAATCAATGACAACAACAGCAGCGAAAACCCACAATTCACTCCGATTTGCGCCGTTTGCATTCAATGCAATTAATTCATACAATCGGTTAAATCGAAAAAATATATACTATATATAAATATGTATGTACTTATATACATACATACTATATATACATATAAGTAAGTATGTACATATGTATGTATATACCGATGTAAAGGTACTACATACATATGTACATGTACTTCTACTTGTCAATATGTATGTGGAACTGTGTCAGCGTGGCGTTGCAGACGCTAGGTGCACTAAGGTCCCCGTCGCCAGTCGGCAGTACCAATATTTCTGGGTTCACTGACACCAAATCAGACTTTAGTCTCGTCGGCTGGTCACTGCGACGCATAAGCATTAACATAAATATTTACAACAAATCAAGTCTAGCAGTACAAACATACTATGTACATATGTACATAAATAGGTTGAACTTTGTAATTTATACGAACTTGGTGAATATGCAACGCATAATGCAGTTGAGTTTCGAGATTGTACTACTTAAGTAGATGGTGCATTATAAAGTGGAATCGTTGGACAACGTTCGGCTGTTCGGTTGGACTCACCGAAATCTGACAAAGAAGCAACAGAAGCTCAGGGTATCAAAAGTCGCAGCTCTGGTTCTGAAAAGTGGTGGAATGGATTCCGTCCTCCCGGTCTTAGCTGCATTTATAGGAAACAAGTTGAAATAAATTCTTCTTAACAGAAGCAAGAAAAGTCGAAGGTATCCACAGGCGAAGTTCTTACAGGAAGCCAATGAAAAGGGTTCAGAGGCTTGCTGCGCTGTGCATAACGGGAGCTTTAATATCAACTCCAACGGCGGCTCTGGAATTAGATTTAGTTAAAATATGCGCTGTTTTGTTCAATAATCTGTGTCCATCTAGACGGCAACTTCATAATACCCCACTCGTAGAAGCCCTCCTCCTTATTTGCTAAGAACTCGGACAGCCATTTCTCAGAAGCCTTTTCTAAGTTCAACTCTACACCAACAAGGGCGTTCGCCATGGTCAGGAACAGGTGGTGCTAAATCCGGGCTATATGGTGGATGCGATAAAACCTACCATTCGAGCTCACGTAGCTTCTGACGAGTCATCAACGAAGTGTGTGGTCTGACGTTGTCCTGGTGGAACACTACACCCTTCCTGTTGGCCAATTCTGGACGCTTTAGGTCGATCGCCTGCTTCAAGCGGTCCAGTTGTTCGCAGTAGATGGTAGAATTAAGCGTCTGGCCATATGGGGGCAGCTCATAGTGAATGATTCTCTTCCAATCTCACTAAACACTGTTTTGGACGATTCACTGGCCTTCGACCACGACCGTTTTCGCTTGATATTGTCGTATGTAATCCATTTTTCGTCGTCAGTCACTATTCGCTTCAGCAAATGGGTCGAGCTCGTTCCGTTTCAGCAGCATATCGCAGGCATTGATTCGGTCCAGAAAGTTTTCTTGCGTCCAATCATGCAGCACCTAAACATCAAGCTTTTTTGTGTATCCCGCCTTCTGCAGATGGTTTAAAATAGTTTGGTGACTAACTCCCATCTTCTGGGCGATGTCACGAGATGCCACATACCGGTCTAACTCGATGTTTTCAAAGATTTTATCGGTATTCGTCGTCACAGGTCTTCCGCCGGCTGGCTTATCCATAGTGTCGTTTTCATCCGCTCTGAATCGTCGAAACCATTTAGCCGCAGTTAGAAGTGATAAAGTACCATCCCCCAAAACACCATTAATCTCACGGAACGTTTCTCTATCGGATTTGCCTTTAACGAAGGAAGACTTTAAAATAGCGCGAATTTCGAAGGGAGATATTTTCCAACCCAATATTTGTTTACATTTGCCGACTCATTATTTGAACTGAACGGAGTATTTCAGCATTAACACATTTTCGTGTCTCTACTCCTATCCTTGCATAGCCATTTAAGACTATCTAATCTCGATTTTAAATGCATATTTTATGGTTTCAAAATACTTTCGGTTAATGAAGTACTAACAAAAAGTCGAGAAGTCAAGTGCTCGGAAGGATTACAGGAGTATACAGAAGAATAGGGATTGTCTCCATAGAAGTATGAGTTTAAGGGGTGTTTTAGAGCGAAAGTATGATGAGTTAGTAATTTATATGTAATTATATTTGTAATATTTAAACATAATTCCTCTAACAATCGCTGGGGTGTTCTGCAAAACACAGACCTATCATCAGATATCGACGTTTGACGATTAACGACGGCTGGGGTGAGTTGCGAGAATGGGTATGACTAATAGTATTACAAGTACATTTGTACCTTCATGTATGAAATTTGAGGTTATCACCTTTCCAACTCTCAAGAAGTCAAGTGTCTTATTCTACGCAGCGTTACTTTGCATTAATTTTTATTTTCTTTGAGTATTTTGAACACTTCATGCGCCACTTGCTTGTGCTTCTGATACTCATAACTCTCTATTAGCGCTACTCGATGCGATATCGTGGCATTTTAAGTAGCCTAGTATTTGCTCTAAAATATTGATTATTTAATTTTGCTTTTAATTTCACACTTTTTCGCCTGCAAATACCGCAAGTTTCGACCAAATACTGGCGCCAGTCAAATATACATACCTATGCACGTAAGTATGTATGTACCTCACAGTTGTTTTTTGCAATTTTTGCTGATAGCGGTAATACATAGTATGCTGATGGGAACTGTACTTTAGCGGTGATTAGCAATGGCTCGTCATTGCCCGCATCAGCAGCTCGTGAGTGCTTTGTTTGTATTATTATTATTGTGTTAATATTTTTGTGTTGTTGTTGTTTTTCGTTTTTTTTTTGTTATGTGCCTTTCCTCACATTCGGGCTGCGCGCAATTGATAAAGACGACGCCAAAAAAAGTGGGTGGTGGCGGCGAAAATGCGGTGACGCGGCACACATCGATGTGAATGTGTGTTCGTGTATGTGAGTTTTCGTGTATGCGTGTATGCGTGTGTTCGTGTGTGTGCTTTGTATTTAAGGCGCCAGCATGAGCAATGATGGCGTTGATAAAGATTTTTTAAATTTAACTGCCCTTGTTGTTATTGTTGTTGTACATTTTTCTTATTGTTAATTTTTTATTGTTGTTAATTTGATTTTTATTGGGTTTTTAGCGTATATACATACATACATACATAATTATCACTTTTGACAGCGACATAAATAAAAATATTATATTAATAACAATATTTTTATCACGTCGAGAGGAAACTGAAAAGTCCCAATAGCAAGTAACTGTTTTCACTTTAATATCTCTGTAAATAAGTATGTATGTATGTAAGTATATATATACATATGTATGTTTGTACATACATACATATGTACTTATGTGTATATTTTTCTGTTTATTTGCTTGCCCTTCAGCGGGGGATTTACAAATTTATTATATTTAATTATGAGTACACAATTAGTTTGAGGTTATTTTTAGTGTGATAACTTCTTCATATTGGCATCATTCACAAACTGTTTTTTTTTTCTATATGTACATATGTATGTATGTATGTATAATGTGCACAGTACTAAACAACAAGAAAAACATTAATATGGGTTACACCGATTTAATTATACCCTTGAGAGCTGTATTGCCTATAACATAAAGCAGTCTAAAACGATATTTATGCTGATTTTGATCGTGCAGTTTGTATGGCAGCTATATGCTATAGTTAACCGATCTGAACAATTTCTTCGGAGATGACATTGTTGCCTAAGAAAATAATCTGTACCAAATTTCATGATTATATCAAGTCAAATAAAAAAGTTTTCCTTACAAGTATTTGATTTTGATCGGTCAGTTTGTATGGCAGCTATATGCTATAGTGATCCAAACTGAACAATTTCTTAAGAGAATCTGAGCAATAATCCGTGCCAAATTTCGCGATGATATCACGTAAAATAAAAAAGTTGTGGTCTGATTATTCTGATAAACGAGGAATGCACCGCGACCTTAGGTATACATATTGTACCCTCTCAAAAGCTCACCTAGCTCCAGCATATTGATAAAGTCCAATAGACTGCTATGTGTTAGTGAAGCAATGTGATCTCTCATTTGGAAACATGGATCCAAGGGCCCTCAACCTACGCCTGCAGACTGCTAAGCAGTCTATTATCAGGTGTTGTGGTGTTTCAGGCTTACTGTTGCAGAACTGGCAATTTACTTAAGAAACTAGGCCCATGTTGTATAACTGATTTTTCAGCTTACAGACAAGTAATATGAATTTGTCCCTAGGAATGTTAAATACATATTTAAACCTGTTGACGTTATAATTAGCATTAGCAACTTGGCTGCCTACTCCCTCTTCCTTGCGAAGCAGCTCCTTTATGGTATCGCGACGAAGGGTTCAAGTATTATTTACTTACCTTGTTCAGGGTATGTATTACAAATACAAACATACCGCATTAATATGCGATATCTTAAAGTATATAAATAGAAGGTGCTAAATGCAAGCTATTTTTATAGTTCACACATTTTATCAGCAGAAAATTCTAAAGTGAGTTTTTATTAACTCATACAGTCCACTGAAACATAATGGCATGTGAGTAATTAGAGCTGAAAAGAAATTGCCTCGTGATTGCTATTGCCAATCACGTGTCATTTAAATTAATTTTAAGCGTTTATTAATTATTTGCGATACTACTTGTCGGGTAATTGAGTTGGAATTTATGACTTGGAAATACCAAATTTTATAACTACAAACAACAAAGGCAGTGGTTAAGGATAAGAACTCGCAACTTACATACCTACATACATACATATGTATGTATATGAAAAACTTACTATTTTTTATCGATCGACCTACGAGTGGAAATAAAAAGCTTGGAATTTATTTACGTCCCATTGAGCCCATTGTAGTCTTCTAATTCCATATACATATGTACATATATATATATATATATTTGTATGTACAATTTAGGGTGTAATCGGTTGGCGAACAATATTAAGACACTCCTCCAAAATGAGGGAAGATGCTCGATGAAACATCTAGTAGACATCCAAGAACTAATTGCATATCCATTGGTTTTTTTTTTTTTTTTTGTTTTTGAAGTATTATATTTTTTGCAATTCCGTCATGACATTTCCTTGGAAATAGCCTAAAAAAATTCCCAGCAAATTTGAGCCCTTAATATTAAAATTAAGGACTGGACCAAGGCATGTAAAAATTTTCCATAGAAAATACAAGTAAATCCTGATTTTTTATTATTAAATTTCTATAGCTCAGAGACATTTTATGGCATCGCTTTGACTTTAAGCACATATTCCTCAGAATTGAACACTCTAAAAAAAGTGTCCATTGCGACAAAGTCGAAACTCACACCAGCGAAGTTTTACGGGGCTCTAAACCTAATTTTTCCACGAAAATCGCATTTCTTTATATTTATCTCGTAAAAGACCGGAGCTATAGCAAAAATCTAAATGACAAACTTGCAGGAAATTTTATTTGCTAAAAAAAGGTACGAGGGCAAAATCGCTTTCATTAATACTTCTCGAGATATTCGGCTTTTTAAGTAAGGCTTTATGGAATTTTCATAGATGGTATGTAATAAAAAATCTATGAAAATTCCATAAAGCCTTACTTGAAAAGCCGAATATCTTGAGAAGTTGGGCATATGGAAAAAATGTTTCCGTTTATCCAGAGCACATTTATTTGAGCGACATAAAACATTCAAAGAAAATCGTAAAATCAACAAAAATTTACCTCATGCGACTCGTACATGTGATAACATCAAAAAAAAATTAAGTAAACAGTGCCTGAAAACCAACATGGGATCAAAGAGAACACAGAGGATCTCAACGTCTCTTTTGAATCGACTGAAGATATTTTGGACAATGTTTTGTGGATGAAGCGGGTCAAAGCTAGATTCATAACAAACTACCTGTATATACGACTTTGAAAATCGTAAAAGAGGTGCTTAATAACGTAACTGTGTCTAAATTCATCAAAAGCATTTTCTCAACCGGAAAAGCCAAAATTCGCTGATGGCATTGAAGGTCATTCCAGCCGAGGGTTCTAACAAGTGATGGATGTTTTGATTAAGCAGGCTTGAGTTGTCTGAAAAGATGCCTATTTTAAAAAACATGAATAAGATTTGTATTGGTTGGTTGGTTTAAAAAAAAACAAGCGCTTGAAGGTCATCATGCTCCAGGGTGGTAACCAAGTTAACCCGTACCCAGTAACACAATGGATATGCCTCTCATACGGCTGAAGGCTGAGCATGTTCTGCATACCGCCGAAATCACTTTTCCAATATTCCGAAGGTGGGAGATCTTAACGGCATGTACCCTGTTATGACACGTTTTTTCAGTCCGGGTCAAATTTGATCAATTAGCATGTCGATGAAAAATATTAAATACTTTTTCAAAACATAATATAATTATTAATATTTTGTACATTTCTGAAAAATATGGTCAGTCCGGGTCAAATTTGATCAGTTGGAAAGTCGATGAAAAATAGTAATTATTTTTCCAAACATTTTGTAAGTCGACACCAATTATATAGCGGTCATAATAAATACATATTTTTTTTTAAATCCATATGTGAAAAATATGGTCAGTCCGGGTCAAATTTGATCAGTTGGTATGTAGACGAAAAATTTGTAATTATTTTTTTAAAAACTTTGTAATTCGACACCAATTATATAGCGGCCATAATAAATATTTGTTTTAAATTACGTGAAAATCATGTTTTGGTCAGTCCGGGTCAACTTTGATCGGTTGATATGTCGATGAAAAATAGTAATTATTTTTTCAAACATTTTGTAATTGGGCATCAATTATGTATATAGCGGTCATAATAAATATTTGTTTTCAAATACATATTTATGTGAAAAATATTTTCAGTCCGGGTCAAATTTGATCGGTTGATATGTCGATGAAAAATAGTAATTATTTTTTCAAAATTTTTATAATTCGACACCAATTATATATCGGCTGAAATAAAGTTTTGTTTTAAAATGCATATGTGAAAAATATGGTTAGTTCGGGTCAAATTTGATCCAGACGAAAAATTATTATTTTTTTTAATTTTGTAATTCGACACCAATTATATAGCGGTCATAATAAACGTTTGTTTTAAATTACGTGAAAATCATGTTTTGGTCAGTCCGGGTCAAATTTGATCAGTTGATATGTCGATGCAAATTAGTAATTACTTTTTTCAAAAAATTTTTTAATTTGACAGCAATTATATAGAAACCCATATATGTATGTAAGTACAATTTTCGACGATAACAGTATAATTTGAGTTCCTATAAATTTCTTCGCACCGAGTCCAACTAGTGTTGTGCAAATAAACATGCGGTCATCACTTTGCTGGATTTTTAGTAAACAAAGCTAAAATATTTGCTTTTATGGGTGTGTACTATTCTCACAAGTCACACGCCCCCAAAATATTCCACCGAATTAAAGGCATACATATAATATACATACACACATATGCATGTATGAGTGTGTGTGAGTATACAAAAAGCTTAAGCAATTACCGCAAATATTTCGGTGAGGTAAATATGTATGTATGTAAATAGAAAAAAAAAACCGAAATATTTACGCAAATATTAGCGCGGACAAACACATTAATGCATGTGCGTATGTATGTTTGTATGTATTCAAATAGATTTCTGCAAAGTTTAATAGGTGAGCGCGAAATCTATAGAAAAATCAAGTGCAATTGCGTAATTTTAAAATTTTGCATATATATTTGTGTGTGTGTGTGCGCTCTAGTATTCCCCTGTATTTGTACACGTGCGCTTGCGTGTGTATGTGTGTGTTTGCACGTAAGTGAGAGACAATAAAAATAATTTCACCGTCACTGTTTATTTGCTTGAGGTCAACAATTTGTTTATGGCGACACGCGCCTCACAACTATAACAATAGCAAAAACAACAAAAGAACTGGACAAGGGCGAAGTGGAGCGACGGAGAGAGCAACTGAAATAGAAATTGCGAATTTAAGTGAATCCCAAAAGCCAAACACACACACACACACCCCCTTGCATTAGTGCCAGCAAATTCAAACAGTAAATCTTATTTAATTGATGTGTCGTGCAGTAAAGTTGCTTGCGTCCCGCCAACGCGGCAGAAGTCGACAGGGCAGACTCGATTTTATGCTTGATAAGCGTGTGCAATCCGGAATATAGCTACATACATATGTATATACTTGTATATAAAAGCATGTGTCAAAAAAAATTTAAACAGATTGTGAAAGTGAGGTTACGTCGATATTGTCGCTTGTTAAAAGCGAGAGGAGATTTCAAATTTAGCTGGCGCAACTAAGACCTCCGCCAGGATCGGGAAAGGCCTCTCCGAGCCTTTCGATACCAAAGGCGGTTTCAGACAAGTTGACTCACTATCGCACGACTTCTTCAATCCACTCCTGGGGAAAATAATTCGAGCTGCAGAGCTGAATAGAGAATTCAAAATCATCTATAAGAGAGTACAGCTGCTGGCGTACGCCGATGACATCGACGCCAGTGACCTTAACAACCGCGCCGTTAGTTCTGCTTTCTCCAGACTGTATAGGGAAGCTTAGAAAAAGGGTCTGATAGTGAACAAGGAAAAGACGAAATATCTCCTGTTATTAAAGTCGTCGCACTCGTAACTTCGAAGTCGTAGATAATTTTGTCCATATTTGAATCATCATTAATACCAAAAACAACGTAGGCCTCGAAATCTAACGCATAACAACTCTGGCCAACAGGTCCTACTACGGACTGAGTAAGGAATTGAGAAGTAAAGTCCTCTTTCTACGAACACAGACCAAATACTGCAAGGCACTCATCATCCTCATCCTGCTACATATATGGTGCAGGGTGACGTACGATGACAATATGTGATGAGTCGGCGTTATGAGTTTTCGAGGGAAAGTTTCTACGGAAGCTTTCCTTTTTGTCCTTTGCTTTTTATATATTGAAAGCCACTAAATCATCTTAGGGTTTCATCTAAGATATATTGATCCCTTAGTGGATTTTATTTCACGATAAACCTGCAATAATTCCAGGACATAGCAGTATGCTTGGTGGCTGCAAAGCACTTATAGCGTGGGTGAACTAAAACTAATTAGCCGTATTTTTCTAATAACTTTTAAGCGATCTTGTAACATTTGAGCGATCGTTGCCATGATGAAAATTATTGTCTCCTCTTTTAGTCACAAAGTTCGGACGCTCATTACACAGCACCTCCAATCAAATGGAGAGCATTAGCTTGGCGTCAGGTATACTTATTCGGTTATGCCGTTAATTTGGCTTGTTGGTCGGGTGTCGCATATAAATCTTTGCGTTTATAATTCTCGTCACGTATCAATATCACCAGTGGTAAACCAATTCAAAAGCGACTTCCTTTTGTAGCATTCAAGCACTATTTCTGACTGCAAAAGGTCGCTCGACACCCAATTCCTTTCTGAATGCATTTGACTGTTTCTAAAAATTTTTAAATGGCTATTTGAGTGAAAGCTAAATAATTTTTGAGCTCTGGTTTGAAATAATACTCCTCGTGTAATGTGTCCAGTTTCACAAACCTCATTTGTCGTCCAGGACGTTCTTCGTCTTAAAAGTTTTCCCTGTTTTAAATCGAGCTAAACCACTTTTGGCACTTTCGGTAAGGCTTGCTCGGCACCAAAATAAGACGATACTAACTTTCGGCTAAGGTATTTTTCACATCCATGTAATGAAGAAATACTTCCACAAAAACACTTTTCAAGCGTAAAGTTCGACACATTGGAAAATACATACATATGTATATTGCTGTTAGGCTCAAGTGAATGACAAAGACGCTCATAAACAGTAGCTTTCCAACATGTTTGGACTATTGAAACAGTGGAGTAATAATCAATTTACGTCTTTTTTTGGCAACTCCAATATAGTTATGGACCCAATAATTTATTCTAGTTTGATGTCAAAAGTCATAGACAACGGTATGATATTTCCCTATTTCCCAATGTGAGGAAGTACCTTTCACGTACTTTAATATTGGAAATTTTGGATCGGGGTTTTTTGTGAAATAGATTTCACGTATATAAGATCTTAGACTTATTACTACAAAACAACTTCTCCTGATGAGTGATTGCCAAATTCTTACTAACTCAAAAGACCTCGAAAGATCAAAGATAATGGCAAATAAAACTTCATCTGACACATGTATCTGGCCGATTTTAGAAGAACAGGCCATTTTCAGCAAAGAAAAGTATGTACATAGAAGGAAATTACATAAGACTGCAAATGTGTATAATTGGTTGTCAAAAAAGTCTTGCGGTATTTTTATTGAATCAATTCGTGTAGCACCCATACATCGAGCTTTTTAGTGACTCCAAGCTTCTTCAAATGGCTTATAATGGTCTTATGACTATTATGCCGGTCTCTTTCGACCAATTCAGCGATTTTATCGCAATTTTCGACGACAGGCCTTCCGGAGAGTGGCGCATCTTCGACCACCTCTACACCAGAACGAAAACGGTCAAACCATCGTTGTGCGGTGGAAATGGAAACTGTATCGGGTCCATAAACTGCACAAATTTTACTGGCGGCTTGAGATCCTTTTTTGCCTTTATCGTAGTAGTACTGTAAAATATGCCGTACTTTCTCTTTATTTTGCTCCATGTTTGCGATGCTATAACTCACGAACGACTTAGAAGAAACGACAATCAATCAAACACGTGTTAGCGCGCGAAATGAGCTTTCCAAAAAGGTATAGCATGACCCGATGCGACGAATAAAACTAGAACTACGTGCTTTCAGCGCCAACTAGCGAAAATACCGCAAGACTTTTTTGTCAACCTAATATATCAATAGTGGTTTACTAAGCTACGCTTGCTTGTGACCCGACAAAAACCACTTTATGTCATCATGTATGATATAGAAATGGATCCAATGTGGTGAGACTTGATGTCGCTGGACCATTAGACTATAACTTATCCGAAGAATTAAAATCCAAATTAATTCGTTGTTTTCATTAATATAAGTAATATTGAGAGATCTGCACTTAACTATTTTACCGCAATTTATACGGAAACCAGAATCACTGCAGCAGTAAAGGACTTTAGCGACTTTCTGGAAATATTTAGTGATTTTGGAGATGGAAAAGTATTATCCACCTTCGAATTCTACCAGAATTTTACTTATATTTCTTCAGAGTATATTTCTATTTCCACTTAGCCAAGCTAATCCGGTTTCGGTTCTCATATCGAACTCCATATCGACATATGTATAAAGGGTGGGCCATATAAAATTTTAAATTTAAAAAGTCAATAAAAAAAGCGGCTTGATATTTTTTAAAGGTATGACATTTATTTAAAAGGTTGTTTTATGAAATTTACTTGTGGAAAACAATTTCGGACAAATGACCACCACGGCTGAGTTTACAGTAGCTTATCCGATCCACCCAATTTTGGAGTACTTTCTCGATGGTTTCAGGCCTTATGGCAGCTACAGCAGCATGAATCTCGTACTTTAGATCTTGAATTGTTTCTGGATGGTTGGCGTAACATTTATCTTTAACAGCTCCCCACAGAAAATAGTCCAACGGAGTTAAATTGCAGCTTCTGGGAGGCCAATTCACATCACAACTTTTGCTGATTATGCGATTTTCGAATCGCTATTCCTTTTTTTCAGATACCTTGACGGTCTTAGTCAAAGATTTGTTAATTGGGATCTGCATCAGTTAAGTAGTCCCGATTGTTTCCCTTAGCACAAACACATATATTCGCATTCAAAGTCAAAGCTTTCCTTATATTTGTCTTAAGTTTTTAGCTCAAGAATTAATAGTTGTCTGAAAATATTTTGAAGTCCCCAAATGAAAGCTTTTCAAGTTTGGTAGTTAGTTTTTGAAACCTCACCAACATTTTCATTAAAATATTTCATACACAACCATAGTTTTGTTGGAGCTTGATACCCATTTGCTGCAGCACTAAGCTAATAACTTAATATGAGCCTAAGATCGCGGAAGAGCGAGCACTGATCATGCATTCCAAATACCCAAATACGTAACAACCTCTGTGTTAATTTTCTCATTTCTTTTGTATACATTCAAAGCGTATTTGCTTACGTGAAACAATGTATCTGCATAAATCTATGGTTTCAACGGAGCTCCGTGCCCGCAAAGCGTATGCCCCGAAATGTGTGCGATTTTTTGATATTTTTGAACACTGAAAAGCTATTTTTAGCCGCATTATCGCCGAAGCTGACCGAATACAAGCATACACAAGGTGGCGGAATGGCAAACAAGCGACGATCATTGACGCTATCAGTTCAGCGGTATTTGTTTTGACTTTGCATATTTGTTGTAGCCAACACCTGAGTCCAAACACTTGTGCGTCCATTAGTTGGTCGGTGCACATGAACGAGCTTCTGACAGTTTCATTACAGAGGGGACGCATTAGTTGGAAGCCACGTGCCGACAACGTCAACAAAGCGACAGCGTCGGCACATTTAAACTTTGATTGAAACCAAATGTTGAAATGTTGACTGCGATTGATCGACACTAACACGCATACACACTGGCTCCCTCCAGCTTTCGCGTCCACCGCCATCTGTTTCGGTTATTTGCATTCAAGTTCTGCTTTTGTTTTCCATTTGTTGACGTCGCGTCCAACGGAGCCACCGCCGGAAGAGGCGACATCAGTGCTACTATTGGCGTCACTACATAGCTTGTGAACTCATTCCGTCCGCACCAGCGGTCCCTGCGCGCGCCGACGCTCCGCCAACCACATGCGTATTGACTTTCCTCGCGCGTGCAATTACTTTGTCAGATGTCTAGTTGTTTGCTGTGCTAAATATCGTCGTCGAAATGCTTCCGTCACCATCCTCTTTTGCCAGCTTTTGGTCAAAGCTCCCATATTATTGGCGAGAGTAAATATGGTTGAATGACTGTATTGTAGCTCACACACACAATCGATCGCCTTGTTTGCTCAAATGAGATTTCGATCAGATAATTTCAAAAATAGGTAAATGGACGACACTTGAGTAGCCGTGGGCTAATGCATTGCGCCAACAAAACAAGGTTCCCGATAGTATTCCTACGCTTGCGTAGGTAGAGGCCTTGTCGAGTGGCATGTTGACATGTGCAGCTATCAAATACCTTAGACACATCATGTCAGGTGGCCTCTAAAAGGACCATACTGTATCGGAATATTCCACGAATCTTTATTTATGTGGAACGAATTTCCACAGAACTAAATTATGGATTCCTCTATTTGAGACGAGAGAGCTATAGGTTCAGTCATACAACATAATAGGGTCTAACTTCCCGAAATACTTATGTATGATGAATTGGAAAGAAGAGACATTTGAGGACTAAGGCTTCTTCCCATCTTTTTGACAGTTTGAGACAATTGTGGATTCCATCCTAAAAGAACTGCTTCAAATGAATGGTATATCTCGAGAAAGATGCACAAGGACTGTAACTTTCCACCGCATGTTCGGAATATTGGAACAATGCTATAATGCAGGAAAAGAGTTATAGTTAGACGCAATAGGTGGATTACGGAAGTGAAATGAAATTTTGCCAAACATAGTTTGGGAAATTCTGCTGACCCTATCTGACAAAGGCTGCCGTTAGGGAAAAGAGCGTAAAAATGAGGTTAAGTCTGCTAGTGAACCACAGTCTGTCCTTCATATAGAGAGGCTAGCTTTTTTTAACAGCAAATGTTCACTAAAATTATAAATCCCGCAAGATGGACCAGGGATGGTAAATGGTAAAGCTAGTATGTATGTAGCCTCGACTTCATAATCGGATAGGTAGGCTAATAACCTGTCAAATTTAAACCCACATTAAGAATGAAACCACAATAAAGAAGTCCCTGATGTGGCTTTTTGGTCCTCCGCTGAGCCACTGAGTAGTCAATTGAGAAGTAAAGTCTTCTCTCGACGAACAAAGACCAAACTCTACAAGTCACTCAACATCTCCGTTCTGCTATATGGTGCAGAGGCATGGATGATGACATCCTCTGATTCTCTGCGGAACCGCAGTCGATGGAACGACGAGCTGTAAGAGATATACGACGACATAGACATAATTCAGCGAATTAAGAGACAGCAGCCATAGGTCATGTCGTCCGAGTGGATGAAAACACTCCAGCTCTGAGAATATTCGACACAGTCGCTGCCGGGGAAAGTAGAGGAAGAGGAAGACCTGCACTCCGTTAGAGAGATCAGGTATATAAGGACGAATGGCGCACTGTTGTTAACTCCGCTATAACCGCGTAACCGGTGCCTGCTCCAATAAAGAAGAAGAAAGATAAAGTATAGAGAACTACTTATTTATAAACTATTTATTTACACTGCTTTTGGCACATAATTCCGACGCCTCCATGTAAATAGCGAAAGCGCATGCGCGTGGGAATTTAATGGAAACCAAAGTACTCGTGTTGCCTAATCGAGAAAAAGTACAATGAAATAAAAATAAGCATGTCAATGGTATTTACTGTTACAATTACGCGTTAAGTAGCGGCACATGTTTGCCAAGTGGCCCCGAAGCTTAAAAGCAATCACGCACGCCCGCAAAAAGTCTCACATTATTGATTCGCAATTAAGTTCGCCGCGAGCGCAAACAGAAAACGAAATCATTTGATATTTTTAAACAGAAATCAATAAACTCGTCTAATTAAGCACATTCGCCCTATTCGGAACTATTTAAATATATTTCAATTCGCATTTTATTTATTTTGTAATAATTTCGCACACGCAAAACTTAAAAGCGAAAGAAATCAGCGCGAGAAGTACTTTTCCAATTCACACATTCCACCTTAAAGCGGGAGAGCGGAAGAGCGAGGGAATTGCTCTTTAACTCATTTGCATTATTGGTGTTTATTTTGTCATTAAATTGTATGAGATTCACGTGTGGTCATTTGATCGACAGCATGTGACTGCTCAGCGGCGCAGCATTAGCGACACGGCGCTCCTCGTGAGCGGCGGCGGAGACGTGTCGGTCGTTCGTACGTCCCCCCATTCTTTCACGCGTGCGTATTTTGCCGTCTAATGGGCGCGCAAAGTGTTGATTGATTTGCGTTTTAATGACTTGGCGAGTCTAGTGTGTGTTGACCCACTGCTGAAGGCGGCTCTCGGTGCGACGAAGGGGCAGGAGAACACTTCGTGTGGGTTTGAGTACAAAGTTATGAATGAAGATTGAAGAGGCGCTAAGAGCTTAGCGCGTAGTTTAAGGTAGTAATGCATAGATTAGAAATTAATGGAGATAGTTTAACGAAAAATGGGGTAATTGGTGGCGTAAAACGTCTTATTAAGAGTTTATCTTTTAATGAGGTCTATTCGCACATTTTTGGGGAAAAGGAGATTTTCTATAATTATTCTATTTCTATTAATTAATTTAGATATAAATAGGTTCTAGTACTATTATTTTTGCCTAAAATATCACAATTTATTCAGTTCCTTTCTCCACGAACAGAGACCAAACTTTGAAAAGCAAAGTTCTCTCCCGACGAACAAAGATCGAACTGTACAAATCAATCATCATCCCCCTCCTGCTATGTGGTGTAGAGGCATGGACGTTAACAGCATCTGATGAGTCGGCGTTACGTATTTTCGATAGAAAGCTTCTGTGGAATATTTATGGTCCTTGGCGCATTGGCAACGGCGAATACCGCAGTCGATGGGTAGACGAGATGGTTCAGATAATTAATAGACAGCAGAGGAAGAGGAAGATCTCCACTCCGTTGGAAAGACCAGGTGGAAAAGGACCTGCTTTCACTTAGAATCTCCAATTGGCGCCACATTGAGAAAAGAAGAAGCGACTGGCGCGCTGTTGTAAACTCGGCTATAACCGCACAAGCGTTTTTTACGTCAATAACGTAGGAGGTAAGAGGATTTACCTAAGGTATCACAATAAAGCGCCATCATCATCACCATCTTCTTATATTCGCACTGGATACGGCAAGCTATCTCGAACTGCGGCTGAATATTTTCTAATGCGATTTCGAAAGCATCGCATATCGATCTCAAAACTCGTCGGATTTCTTAAATAGGACATAACAAATAAGACCAGACGTCTTCAACTTCAGCTATCTCAAGTAGGGTTTTGCTGAGAGCATATTTCTTCCAACCAAATTGAACCGTGAACAAATGAACTTGGCACCGCTTATTACTCCTTGCAGTTCGCTTGGTAAGAGAAGATATGTAGTATATGGGTTTCAACAAGCCTTTCTTAACCTTACCTCACCCTGAACAACTAAATTTTGGACAGCTAGGCTCCGTAGTCCGCTTGGATAGTGCAGTTATTTATGGTTTTCTTCAAAACGTTTATTGCTTTGAAGCTCAAAGTTTGTAAAATCCGGTACCTCAAGTACACTAAGTCCAATATTTAAATTATTCCTACAGGAGCTTAACCTCCACCACTAAAAATCGTTATGTCATCGCAAACTTGTTATGCATTTTCTTTGTTAAAGATTACCGAACCAGATTGGCAGGACTTATGATACGAGAGTGAATCGATGTAATCTTGAACGACATATCTAGAAGTGAACAGCGGCCTGGTGGAAACTGTTTCTTAGTCAGATCGGTATAAATTCAGGAAGTTTCTGTAGTAATTTGAAACTATCTCTTAAATTCTCAACCCAAGATTGGATTTTAATTTTAAACCGTAGAGGTTATCTGTTTTCTCTCGTCTAGGAGCTCTGGTAACTCAACATTAGGGTTATTGTTAAAAGCGGTGATTTCGGCTTTTAAGACGCGTGGACCAAAAACTTTTGAGGTTCTGGAAGCATTACTCAATGAAAACTGTGGAAACGCAAAAGAAGCCCGGCGAATATTTGGGATACACTCAAGCGGCTATTTCGAAGTGATTAAAAGAAAATAGCTTCATTCAAAAGCAAGGAAATCGGGTGTCATTTGAATTGACGTTAAGAGACGTTGAAAGACGTTTGTGCATGTCAAAAATGTGGATTGAACGTGGCAAAAAGAATTCGTTTTTGAGTCGGATTGTGACTGGTGATTAAAGATGGATCAAATACGACAACCATAAACATAAATAATGTGTGAAACCGGGCTAACTAACCCAATAAATAGCTAAAGAAAATATCCAAAGTATTTAACACGTTGTATTTGGTGGAATCAGAAGAGCGAGCTGTGTTATGAGCTTCTAAAACCAAGTGAAATTATTAATAGTGAACGCTACTGACAGAAACTCATCAAATTAAAGTGGGTCATTAGCAAAAAGTTTCCGGAATTTGTGACTTAACACAAGACAAAAATTATCCATTATGACAACTCTCGGCCTCTTGTGCTTATACCTTTAAAAACTATTCGAAAGACAGCGGCGAAGAAGTTTGCCGCACCCGTTTTATAGCCCAGATCTTACCGCGACGATCATTTGTTTCGGTCAACGCAGCATGTCCTCACTGGAATACTGTTCACATAAGAACAGGGTATCAAAAATTAGCGTGACTCTTTCTCGACCGCCAAGTCGGCACAGATCTTTTGGAATGGGAATGCACATATTGTTAGAAGTATAGAAAAATAATACAGTTTCAGATGGGCAATACTATTTTCCTAAATACAGTTCTATACCTAATACCAGAAAGACGTATGACCGGGATTGCCAAATGCAGCAGTGTCTTGGAAATATTTAGGGTATTCACAAGGTGTCATATTGTGTCATATCGTCATATTGTCATATTTTTTTATGACTGTCATATTAGCACTGTTGTTGTTTCACACGCAAAATTAAAATATGACTGATACAACACTGCGCGGTATGTTTATTGAGTTCGCTATTCTATCGGCTGTATTTGTTTACTTTCTTATTACTCGTATTGGCGTTCAAGTGTAAGAAATATGACAAAATATGACATACAACAGTTAAGGGTGCTCACAAGTGTCGTATTTTTTAAGAATATTAAAATATGACAAGACATACAACAAAGCTTGTGAATTGCCTAATTATTTTTGTGTGCGTTAATAATTTGTGCGTTCAAGCTCCTAAATAAAATGCCAAGTCATGCCGATGGAAAATTAATAAAATTTTGCTTCATCTCGTGAACTTCATAATGGTAACTTTGGCTTTTAAAATTTTCCATCTCCTACTCATAATTACATATTACATTGTACCTAGTGCTGGAAATGTACCGAAATGATAAGTATATCCGTTTATTTTTCGAAAAACGCAGACGCGAACTCATTAACGTATCGTTGAAACCCAGACAAAGGAATAACTTAGCGCCCGCCGAAGTGGCAGTGGAGCAAATGCAACTTGGTGAATTGTCTAAAGTTATGTTAATTAAATGCATATATGCAAGGGCTTTATCAATTACTCGCTAAATTATGCCAGAAAATGTAAAGAAAGCGGTACGGAAAATTTGTGATGGATGGCCTCATTCACTAAGTAGCTATGTATGTATGTAGTAAATTTGTTTTCTAGCTAATTTCTGCTTCAATTGCCTGAGCAATTTTGGGTAATTTCCACACATGGCGCTAGTCTTTGTGTTACTTTTAGCGGCTGGCGCCAACAAGTGAATACAATATCGCTAATAGTGCTATGCATAATCGGGGTACTTTTTACTGGGCATATTTTGATGTGTGAATGTTTACTGATTTGTTTCCGTCTAGACGCTCCGATATCCGTCTTCTTGCTTTATTTAACAAATCGCGCGTTTGCGGCTAAAAAAATGGCTATTACGGACTTTAGAAGTGTAAAAATCCGAAGAAAGACTTAGAACAGTTATAGCGGTGTTATAGAGTTTGGTGTCCAAGCCTACACAGTATCACTGTGTGACACAATTTCTAGTAATTCAAATCTAAATAAATATTCAAATCGTCTAAGAAAAGAGTAAACAGTAAATATGGTTCAAGTAAGGGGTGATCGAAGCGGATCCGACGTTATCGAGCCAAATTGTGTTTAGCGATGATGACCATTCTGGCAAAATTGATGCATTTGGGACGAAGAGCAATCTGAAAAGATTCCAGAGCTGTCATTTCATCTAGGCAAAACAACGGTTTGGTATGGTTTGTGGGCCAGTGCAATCATCGGTTCATATTTCTTCAAAAATGATGCCATTGAGAACGTAACCGTCAATGGTGACGCCATGATAACTGACTATTTGATGCCTCAAATTGAAGCTCGTGATCTCGGCCTCATTTGGTTTCAACAAAACGGCGTCGTTCCACACACATCGCATCAATCAATGGGGTTATTGAGAGAACACTTCGGTGTCACATTTTGGGGCGGTTGACCGTTAGACTTTTTCTTGTGGGGATATGTAAAATCTAAAGTTTATGCGCACAATTCCGCTTCGATTCAGGCCTTAGAGCATGTCATTCGACAGTAACCAGACGAAACGAGAGAATAAGTCTACGAAAATTGGACTCAACTTATGGACCATCAGATACGTAGCCCCAGCTAACATTTGAAAGAGATAATTTTCAAAACATAAATGACAAAGAATGTTCTTTCGAATGATAGTAAACATTCCCTAACAAATTTTATGTTTATGTGTGTTTTTTAAGGGGGTACTCGTATTCTAGTCTAGAAATTTAAAAAAATTTAATTTTTTTTTATATCTTCAAAGTTTAACTATTCAAGAATATGTGTACGAGAGGATTTTCCAAAATTCAAATTATTTTCGGAGATACAGGCATTTTTCTGACCCGGCGTCCAAACTAGTTCGGCCGGAATGCGAAACTTGAAACGCGTTTTTCTCAAAACTGACTTTTTCGGAACGACGCCCACAATTTCTCAAGTTCTACTGGACCGATTTACTTGAAATTTTTAAAGAGTCTTCTATTTAGGCTTGTCTATGGTTGGAACTAGCCCCATTCCCAAATTTTTATTTTTATTATTTTTAAAAAATTCGAAATAGTCAGAAAAAGTGATCCAAAAAAACTTTTTCTTCAGGCAATCGCCATTTGATGAAAATCTTTTTTCCCCACTTTTCCGTAGTTCCGACCATTGCGGCGTTATTCTAGATTAATCATCTTTTTTTCTTTTTGGTTTCAGATAACTAGGAGGGTTGAATCATGGTATGGTCACGTGGACATTTTTAGAGACCCCCCACTTTGTCAGCACATAATTTTTGAAATTTTTTACTTTTTTTAGTTTTTAATTTTTTTCTGTACTCTTCAAAAATTAATAAATAACTAATAAAAAAATGGATGGTAAAAATATTAATTGCCTTTTTTTTACGACACTTTAAAAATTACCTGAAATTAATGCTTCTAGACTAGAATACCTCCTTAAGTAGGGAACCACGAAATGGTCACCCTTTATATCTTTCGAGAACTTCAGCGTCTCAAACTTAGAGTATTAGAATATTTGAAACTCAATATTTTACTCGCTACTCGAATATTTGATACTCGACCCCACCGTCTTGAGAAAGAGCTTTTAATTTTCTCATTCATTATTAAGTTCTGAAATTTTTTTCCTAATATCGCTAAGGGGTTTCTTCGTTCATTCAGTGTATTGGACGCGCGATGAAAATTTGTTCAAAATTATAAAGTTCCCCAATTTACATAACCTCATACGTAAATAAATATACGAGTACTCATTTTCTGAGTTCCCCATCGAAGTGCGGGTTTTACCTAAAGTGCATACGCCGTTTTCGTATCAGTTCAAGTTCAAACAACAAAACAAAAAAGTTTATTTATATATTTCTATTAATATTTGCACGGCGTGTTTATGCCGCTGGACACTTAACCCACTGCACTATAAACACGTTTCCAGCTTTGCGGCATTTTTATTGCCTGCAACAACATTTTTATTTTATTTGCTATTCTTGTTTTTGTTTTTGCTTAGTGTAATTTTTTTCTCATTTTTATAATACAAACTGCAAGTGATTTGGACGAAATTTACGTCAGCAACAACAATAAAACTCAAGTACAAACACACTGCGTGAACGAAGGAAAATTCCAGTTAAACTATGTATTTCTGCAAGAATCTTCAAGAGCAGAAAGCACAAACGGAAATAAACCAAATTTTGATAAGAATATTTTTAGATTCGCTTAATTGGGGTTCAAAAGAAACGAAATATTATCACAAAAGATCCAGAAGTAAATAATGTGATACGGTTTACGCAGAATTTTTATGGAGAGACTTCAAAATCTTAAATAACTAACTATAAAGGGTGATTAATTTCGAGGTGCCCTACTTATTTTTAGAAAACACACAGAAACTTCAAATAAATAATAATTATTATGATTTGAAAGAACATTCTTTGGTATTTAATTTTCGTAGATTATTTCTTTCAAGTGTTTCCCGTGGCTACTTATGTCTCAGATGGTCCATCCGTTTACTACAAATTTCGGTGACTCATTCGAGCATTTCGACTGGTAACTGGCGAATGACATCCGTGATGTTTTGTTCCAAGGCCTGAATCGAAGCGAGATTGTCTGCATAGACTTTAGATTTTACATATCCTCACAGGAAAAATTCTATCGGTGTGATATCACACGATCTTAGTGGCTAATCGGCCGGCTTAAAACGTGAAATTATTTGCGCATCGAGGTGTTCTTTCAGCACATCCATTGATTGATCTTGTTGAAACCAAATGTCACCGAGATCGCAATCTTCGATAACAGGCATCAAATAGTTGTTATCATGGCGCGATGACTATCTCCATTGACGGTTAAGTTCTCATCGGCATCATTTTTGAAGAAATATTATCGATGATTCCAACGGGCCATAAACCACACCAAACAGTTTTTTTCTGGATGAAATTGAAGCTTTTGAATTCCTTCACGTTGCTTTTCGTCCCAAATGCGGCAATTTTTCTTTTTACATACCCATTAAGCCAGTAAAAGACCTCATCGCTGAACGCAATAATTGTGCTTTGCAAGTGCCCATAGAGCGAAGCGATGTCGCTTGGGAAGTTCAAGCGGCTTTGCTTCTTGCAAAAGCTGTATTTTGTACGCTTTTAATTTAAGATCTCGAGGTAAAATGCGCGAAATCGTTCTTACGTCTTTATTTTCTTCACAGCATGCTGTGCGTGGTCTACTCGGTCGAATATTTTTCAATAATGAATGCTGGGTCTGAAAATGGGTTATGGCATTGACCTTGAACCATGACGATATGGCAAACAATACTGAACAAAAATGGCATGACAGCCTGACTGGACTCACGCGTGATCTGTCAAAAAAAAGGCTATTGAAGAAAGGACCTCTACTTGGATCATCCGTTATAAAGATTTATATGTACAGTTAGGAATAGGTTAACTTCTCAGATCTGACGTCTTCGTTTCATCCATTAATCCAACTTAGATGAAATCATGTCAAGAATATGAAACAACCTTCTCACAATTACTTGCTCTTTGGAACCTTTGTTTTGTCTTTTCTTTTTTGACAAACAATTTTCATTCTCACTCAGCAGAGTTCCTTTTCAATTTATTGACTAATTTCTATTTTTTGGTGAGACCCCAACAATACCATTGTCTTTAAACTAGAGTCAAGTACAATAGTTGTGAACTGAGCTGGATACAGCGAAGCCATGATTTGCAAATGATTTACCACCAACTTCCAGTAGTAAAAAATGTAAAATATTCCACAAAGAAGCATTTTGCTAACGTAAAAGCAACCTCTCTGACGTGGGTTCTTATCACGGTTCGAAGAACAAAGTAACAAAACGTCGGCATTTCAAATATTTATAAATAAACTTCCTGTCCCATTGATGTCACTGGCATTGATTTTGCTCACCTCCGAACAGATGCAACGGTGCTCGCTTATCTCTGCTTCTGTTTTTACAGTTATTTGGCGCCATTATTTCATTCTCCATTTGTTATCGGCTCTACTTGAAATCAATATTTCACTTTGTTTTGCACAAAATTGGCTTCAGAAGCGAAGTTCAAGTGGCACTTGTGGCTATTCATGAGATATACATACATACATACATCATACTCACATACATATCGACAAAAATAACGATTTTTTTATTTATCAGGTAGCACGTGTGGCAGAAACAGGCAATCGGATAAACAATACAATTGATTAATTAATATATTCATTTTCGGGGAATTTTCTAAAAATTATATACATACATACGTACATATGTATTATAAACAATATTGAAATGTGAAATGGTGTCGTACCACATATCTCGCAAAGCACTTGTTGATTTTTAGAACGAGTATTCGAACAAGTAGTAGCTTAGATGTAAAGATTTGTGAAGTCAATATCTTATCCATGGAAGCAACGGTGAGAACTTATATAATAGATATAGCATATAAAATATTAAATTGGAAAACTTCTTGTTAAGTACCGGTCGTAAACAAATGCTGCGATAACAAGCTTTGCATCTGATCAAATTTGACTCGGACTGTCAAAAAAAAAAATAATAATTTTTACATGTCGTCTTGAAAATATGTGAAAATTGCTAACCATTCTCTTATACTATTTAGAAGCCTCGGCTTGGACAGCTGGGGTGGTCTTCAGCGCATTCAGCGAATTTTAATTTTTTCGGTTTCGGCTCATTTTTGGAGCGTCATTTGCTAGACTAAATGACTTTTGACCTGCTTTGACGTGGTTTTTTCGACTTCCGCTCACCTTTGCCACGATCTTCCAAAATTCATTTCACTGATATGCTTTTACTTAAAAAAATTATAAATTTGTTATGGGGGTATTCTAGTCTATAAGCATAGATTTCAGGTAATTTTTAAAGTGTCGTAGAAAAAGGCAATTACTATTTTTACCATCCATTTTTTTATTAGTTATTTGTTAATTTTAGAAGAGTACAGAAAAATATTAAAAACTAAAAAAAGTAAAAAATTTCAAAAATTATGAGCTGACGAAGTGGAGGGTCTCTAAAAATTTCCACGTGACCGTGCCCATGATTTTAACCCTCCTAGTTATCTGAAACCAAAAAAAAACAATTATTAATCTAGAACAATGTCGCAATGGTCGGAACTACGGAAAAGTGGGAAATATTTTTTTTTCACAAAATGGCGACCGTCTGAAAAAAGTTTTTTTGGATCACTTTTTCTGACAATTTGGAATTTTTTAAAAATAATAAAAATAAAAATTTGGGGATGGGGCTAGTTCCAACCATAGCAAGCTATAAAGAAGACTCTATAAAATTTCAAGTAAGTCGGTCCAGTAGAACCTGGGAAATCGTGGGCATCGTTCCGAAAAAGTCAGTTTTTAGAAAAACGCGTTTAAAATTGGGCGTTCTGGCCGAACCAGTTTGGATGCCGGGTCAGAAAAATGCCTATATCTTCGAAAATAATTTGAATTTTGAAAAATCCTCTTGTACATACAGTGGTGGCCATAACATATGCAACTAACACATTAGTTTAGAAAAAGTGTATATATTTTACCAATAACCTTTACAGACCGTCGACTGAATATAAAATTATTAAAATTTGGTATTTTTACTTTTATTTAACGTTTTTAAACAGAAAAATTTCATTCATAAAAAAAGAAATATGAATACCATTTTGGTTTCAACTCTAAAATTACGTGGACAAAACATATGCAACTTTTTGGAAACAATGGTAAATAATGGGTTTTACTAATATTTTGATCCAAATCCATAGTTTTTTTTATTACTTCCGCACATCTTCTCGTGATTGACACATTTAAATTATCTATGATTTTCATCAGAATCGATTTCCAAGCTTCTTGAAGTCTTTTAAAGAGTTCATCGCTATTTTTAGGGATAGTCATATCTATGCGCCTGTTAACCAGCTCCGTTAAGTTTATAATAGGGTTGAGATCTGGGGGCTGTGGTAGCCTTTCCATAACATTAACGTTTTGCTTCAAACCAAGACTTGATACTACTTTAGCCGTGTGATTTGGGTCATTGTCCAGTTGGAAGTCTGAACCGAATGGCATTTCCCACCCAGCATAGTGCAGCATTATACTCTCTAAAATACATTTGAAGTCGTATTGATTCAAAATTCCATTAATCTTATACAATTGGCTCAATTCCGTTAGCAGAAAAGCAGCTCCACACCATTACATTTCCTCAACCATGCTTTACTGCTATGTTACAATAACGAAGATCATATTTTTATTTACTGGCCTTCGCACATAAGATATTCCATCACTTCCTATTAAGTTAAATTTTGATGCATCACTGAATATAACCTTTTTCCATTTAATAATTGGCCAACTTAGATGTCCTTTAGCGAATTTCAAACGCCTGGCTTTTTTTTTTCCGAAACCATCGGTTTGTACGAGGGACGACCACTTCTTCGGGAAGCTTCTAAGAGGCGCCTACGCACACTTTTTGTGTATATTTTCAAATATAAATCTTTAATTATTTGTGATGAGACAATTTCAAGATCTTTTTCGGTAGTTGCACTATTGAATTGTCTGTCTTTGGCTCCTTTAGCGAACGCGACTGCCTCGGTTTATAACAAAAACTTCTTTTGTTGTAACGATTTTTTTTACTATTCGTGAAATTGTGCTTTTGTGCATTTCATATTTTGTAGCAATGCTGTTTTGTGCCATTCCCTTCTCAAAATCAGAAAGAATTCTCTTCCAAAGTTCAATTCCAAAATTGTCTCCTGCCATTTTCAATAAAACAAAAACCACTTTTCTTTGGCAGAATTAACAAAAGAATTAATTTACAAAAACTAAGGATATTGAATTATTTATAATGTGGAAGCACAATAGTAACGGAAAAATACCGCTATAATAGTGTTACTTGAACTCAAACTCGGAGTTGCATATGTTTTGTCCACTTAATTTTAGATTTGAAACCAAAATGGTATTCTTATTTCTTTTTTTATGAATGAAATTTTTTTGTTTAAAAACGTTAAATAAAAGTAAAAATACCAAATTTTAATAATTTCATGTTCAATCAACGCTCTGTAAAGGTTATTGGTAAAATATATACACTTTTACTAAACTAATGTGTTAGTTGCATATGTTATGGCCACACTGTATATTCTTGAAACTTTGAAAATATAAAAAAAGTCGATTTTTTTAAATTTCTAGACTAGAATACCCCCTTATTGTAAATTCATTTTGTTATGTTATTATTAAATTTTTTAAGATTCTGAAAAAAGTTGTTCGCTTACAAAAAAACTGGTTACACATATTTTTTGCTCCAAATTCTTTTATGTGAAAAAAAAATATATTTTTAACGAGAAAAAATTTGAAAAATCGCCATTGTCGCAGCAAAGAGCAATAAACGGAGTTTATTACTAATTGTTTTTGCATTGTTGTTGTATTTCGCAGCAATAATCGACCACGACAAATGGGATTACGAGCACGAGCGGTTAATGAGCACCGCTGAGTGGGGTACACGTGCAAATGTCAATGCCATGACACTAATATGCCGACATACATACACACATACCATATACATATAGGAACGTATATATGTATTTGTATGTATGTACGTACGTGTGCACTTGTCGCAAATATTCAACAATTGAAAACTAGAAAAATCCAGCGAACAAAAGCCGCGCAATTTTGCACTTCAACAAAAAAGGCAATCGCAACAAGTTTCGCGCGCGCACCGAGGCACACACACGTACAGCCACACATGCAGTGACATTACGAAAGCAAATTGTAAGCGCAACAACAACAACAATCGCATGAGAATTTACTACATCATTTACGCTAATTGTAAGCGCTGTGGCGGATTTCATTCATAAAATCGCAAAAGGAAATTGCGCAAAGGCGTGCGGGCTGCGGTGAGCGGATGTACAGCGGCGTTCAGTCCAAAAATGAGCAGATAGACAGCCAACACAAAGCGCACAGTGGCAAGAAAATATGTACATACATTTTTGTTCTTTATAATTCATGCCGATGACTGCGTTGATATGAGCAGAATATATACATACATATATACATATGTATGTATATGGTTTATACTATATGTACATATGTATCTACTTGCTGTATATGATTTGTTGCGTGTGGGCTGATGAACCGAGCGATTGTCATATGCCCAAATGTGTAGCATCCGCTCGCAGACGCAGGCAAATGTATATGTGTATTTGTATATGTATAAGGTATATGCATATGTACATAGATATGAATATGAATATGGCTTTGCTGCTCACTTGCTCGCTGCCTGTTGACCAATTGTGGCTTTGACTTCTAAACGCTGGCCAAAGCGGAGCAACAACAATAAAAACAATAACTACTACAGGTACAACAACAACAACAATAACGACGACAAAAAATAACTAATACAACAACAAACACAGCAATCACAATAACAACAAAAAATAACGATGAAAACCGCTACAACAACAAAAACACTTGCAACGACAACAACAACAAAAACAATAATAGAGATAATAAAAAATAACAAATACTACAACTACAAAGCACAACAGCAACAATAATGCTAAAAATTCAACAACAACTATGGTTAATTCTCAACAACAACAACAATGGTAAAAAAATATAACAACAACATTAATAATAATAATAATAATAATAATAATAATAATAATAATAAAACAAATTACAAAAACTACAACAACAAATGAAATACTAACAACAACAATGACACTGCCCAACCAAAGCGTCGCAACCAAATTAAAGCAAATTAAGCAACAATAAAAACAACGCTCGGCGTAGTTAAGCTGCGCCGGCAGCGACTTGAGCGCGGGAAGCGCGTAATTGGCGTTGCGGCAGATTACAGCGTAGCATACAAATCGACAGTGAAGTGAGCAGGCAGCAAAAGCAAAAAAAAAAAAAATAATAAAAACAAGAACAACAACCACCAGCGAATATGACAAAAGACGGTGAGCGCGCAAAAAATTGCGATATTGACTATCTTTAATAACACATTTACATCCATACGCAGCGCCCCACAGGCAGCGCTCAATGCCGCTGGCGCCACCAACACCCTCCATTCATATCTACACACATACACACACACACACGATCCGCTATCTACCTTCGTACGCGCGGCATCCGCTCCATTCATTGCGGATGTGTCATATTGACAGTCACAACGCCGTCAGCGCTAGCGTCGGCAGCGCCGTTAGCGTCAACGTAAATCCCGCGGTTGACCGGCTGTCCGTACTCCATACGGCTTGGACGCGTGGACGCGTTTTTATGAATGACATGAAATCAACAAGCTGATTGTGAGCGTACACTATACAACAATAACAACAACAGCAGCAAAAACAATGAACACGGACAACAACGAATTGATTGACCGAGTGCTGGTCGTCGGCCGCAATGAACGTATAAATGAATGAATGCCTGGCTGACTTGTTGGGAGACGCGGCGTTGCCTGGCGTGGAGAGTGGCTGCCGCAAGGCTAAATCAGATGATCGTGTGGATATATACCCACAGATACAGAAACACATACATATATGAATATATGGCATGTACTTGCATAGAGTACGAATAGCTGTGGAGCTGTGACCGGTGCCGTAGTAGAGGCTGCAGCTGCTGCAGTAGCGCCTGGGCTCGCTTGTGTGGTCGGTCAGCTTGTGTACTCAATATGGGTGTGGCGCAGCGCGAAAAGGAAATTCGCTTTACGGCCACACAAGCGGCGCTTGTGCATGAATCTAGAGATATTCATTTGTGTATGCACTTGTCGACACATAGGATTTAAGCACGTCGTCATGTCTATAAGTCAATTAATAGGGGTACACACAGATTACGTCTAAAAAAATTTTGTATGGGCTGCAGAAAATACATATTTTATCGGCGATATTTATTAACACCTTTCCGATAGACGCCTCATGAGTCCATAAGATCAGGCCAAAGCCTAAACTGATTTTCCATACACCTATCAAAGTCTGCGACAGGGTTGGTCCAAGTGGACGCTGGAGTATATGGAACTGACAAAAGAAATAAGAAGACAAATCTGGTTAACAAGATCGCTGAGGTGGGTTTGTAAATATCTTCTCTTTTGAATTCAAGTTAGAGTTGGTCGGCGTCGGGTCTCATAACCCACAACAGAATGTTTTGAAGCGAATCATAAAGGATATTTGAGACCCTTAGATGTTTTTGATGTTGTTGTTGTTGTTGTTGTAGCGACAGAATTCTGCTGAGTTGGCAGTCCGGGTCCGTTCGGACTTTTATCCAGCCAAGGACTGTCAACGTTACGTAGACCCGACTGTCGTGGGAACGGAAACCAGGTCTGATAGTTGCACGCGCTTTAAGTCGTACACTCCATGGCAAGTAATATTCTTATCGCCGCAGCATCAAAGTTCCAGACAAATATCGGACATTGTAGGATTCAACCAGATTAGTATAGCAGTTGTCATTAAAACATTCCAGGAGACGGTTTCTTTTCCGTGAAAGTGTCCAAAAGACGACAGTTGCCCATGACAGGCTTATCAGACAATTCGCCGACCAAATTTCGGGCGCAACTAACTTCAGACATGCACTGACCGTCATTCACAGTGAAGCCATAAACACCTTCATCATCTGTCTCTCAGTGAATGAGGTACTTGAAATCAAACCACCAGCTATTGCCGAGGAAGAGATCAAGTATCCGCGAGAATTGAGAGTGACACTTGCGCAGCTTCGGTCTGGACACTGTAGCAGGTCAAACTCTTACTTATGCAGAATCAAACCCGGCATATAAAATATATGTCTAGCATGTAACGACTCCTCGCATGACTCTAATCCCCTCTTTGCATGCCCTGCTAACACTACACATCTGACATCCCTCTTCTTAAGGTCCGACCCCGTCGAAACAGCACGTTTCCTGAGCTTATCGTTAGATGACCTCGATGACAACTTATCTGAACCTAACAAGGACTAGATGATCGTTACAACAACAGACTCCTCAGACTTTAGAAGTAAGAAGATGCCTGCATCGCAAACTCAGAACTTAAAAAAAACTTAGTGATGCGGCAGTGATTGCATCAACGGCCGGAGCCGCGGAGAGGCAGGATTAAACCGCCGGCATTTTCCAAAAATCTATTTTTAAGTCAACAAATGAAGAAACAGCCGTAAGTATGAGCGAAAGAACATGAAAAATGGTCCATGGAACAATGGCCGACCGTAATTTTTTGAGTTGAATCCAAGTTTTGTATTTTCGGATCAGATGTTGGTGAATGTCTGGTGGTGAGGGGAAGGTCAGGCAAACGGTTCAACGGAGAATGTCAACCACTGTACGCCAGCAAGTCAGCAAGATGATCTGGGGTCAGAAAGAGTCAACGGTAAGGCTTTACAATACTCCGGCAAGTCGATTTGATACGCTGCATCGAATAACTGAAGTAATACTAAAACGATGTCATCTTTCAGCTCGATTATGTTTCGGAGCCCACATCGTAAGTAATTTTTTTTTAACCACCATCAAGAAACTGGACGTACCTTATCCTTATCAGTGTGGTTTCAGGCCAGGCAAATCAACAACTAACCAGATATTCCTCAAGCGCCAAATCTTAGACAAGACACGCGAAAAGAGAATCGACACATACCACCTTATTGTCGATTTCAAAGGTGCTTTCGGATTGAGAAGCTAAGTCCTCTCTTGCCGAATAAGGACCAAACTCTAAGAGTCGCTCATCATCCCCGTCCTGCTATATGGTGTAGAGGCATGGACGATGACAACATCGGATGAGTCGGCGTAACAAGTTTTCGAGAGAAAGGTTCTGCGGAAGATTTATGATCCTTTGCTCATTGGCAACGACGAATATCGCATTCGATGGCACGATGAGCTGTATGAAGTATGATGATGACATTGGTATTGTAGTTCACTGATTTAAAAGACAGCGGCTAGGCTGGCTAGCTCATTCCGTCCGAATGGATGAAAACGCTCCAGCTCTGAGAGATTCTACGCTGTAACCACCGGAGGAAGCAGAGGAAGAGGAGGATCTCAACCACCAGGTATGTAGGGTTAAGAATAGTATTGACCAAATTTTATCCATTTTTCGCATCACGATATGTCATTGCCATGAACAAATGCGATCTGAGTTTCATTAAGCAATCTTACATATCGAGCGAGTTATACTAGTTGATACTTCATCAGCTCATCTCGTCATCCTAATCAATTTTGGTAGATTTCATTACACTTATGTATGTCTATTGATCAATTTTAGATGCTACAAACAACCGTTAGCTGAACAAAAATGTTATACTCGGTGGCTACATACATATGTAAGTATGTATTGAGATGGTAAACAAAATGAAGGCTTACTGCACGCCCACTTAGCTTCAGCTAATGAAGCCCAAAATAATTAAATGGGTGCATATGTAAGCTAATATGCATACAAACAGGTATATGTACATATATATGTATATATGTATTATATGGATCTACATACATAAATACATTAAAAAAAAACTAATGTACGAGTTCATAATTAACAACTTTCTCAGTAAAATTCGTGCATCGCCAGCGATTCATTTAACGCCGTAGCTGAAATAAACTAGAAAATTAATAAAAACCTGGCACTACTAATTAATTTTTCTATTAAAAAAGGTAAAACAACAACGATATCAACATGCAACAATAGTCAATTAGCCATTTAGACAACGAGTGATGTTTGTATGGCTCGTTAGTTGTTTAGAAATAGTCATAAATACATATATAAATAATTATATGTACATACATATATACATATAAATATACTTATCAACAGACAAATACATACATACATGCACTCATAAGGATATTAATGCATAAGTGGCAATTGTAGTTTGTTGTGAGTAATGCCTTGCACGTTTCGTGTTCCGCCCATTTGCCACCTTAATGTTATTGTTGTGTGTCATAGATGCATAAATACAAACATACAAATATACCTGTGTATATTATTAGGTACATCAAATGAGTTCTCTACTTTATTGTGGCTGTTGTTTTGATGGGAATCTTTTTCATAATTACCGTTGTTTAATTTAATTGGGCATACAAATGGGTATGGATAAATTTCATTTGTTGAAGCACAACTGTGGGCAAAAACTAGTAAGACCTTTTAATTTAAATTTCGCGCAAAAATCCACTCTTCGAAATATTTTTTTTCTCGGTTGATATGACTTCAGTGACATCTGTGCCAAAAGTCACATAAAAATAATCATTATTATTTCGTATACGCTTGTCTTTTTGAAGTACATAAAGTGCATTCGGCCATTGTTACGATGAGTGAAATTATTCAACAAAGAAGTTCCATTAATTCTTGTAGGCGTAAACAAATTTCTGATGCTGAAACGTTCTGAATGTTGGAAAAGGCCTTCAGTGATGATTGTTTGTCGCCAGCAACTCTTTTTGATTGCTACAAATTATTCAAAGAGGGTCGAGAACGCGTTGACCACGAACCACGCTCAGGTCGGCCATCAACAGCAACTGACGATCAATACGTCAATAAAATAAAGGAACAGGTGCTTGGGCATCGACGATTAACAGTCAAAGATCTTACTGGCATCGTTGGAATATCGGAAGGATCACTGAAAACCATTCTGTAAGATCATTTGTGACTAAGAAAAGTGAAAACACGATTGGTTCCAAAATCACTCACTTTTTCAAAAAACAGCGTCGTGTTAACATCTATAAACAATGCTTTCCGACTTCCGAAAGTCATGAAACATATTATTAGGCTGTCAAATATCTCCCTTCCGCTTTTTCGCTCTTTATTCAATGCTACATAAAAAGCGTTACTGTGATCGGATTTCGTTCGTTAATCTGTTTCTATCTACACGGCAACTTCAGAATAACCCCTTGTAGAAGCTCCCCTCCCTGTTTGCGAAGAACTGGGACAGCCACTTTTCACAAGCCTCTTTTGAGTTCTACTTTACACCAACAAGGGCGTTCGCCATGGTCAGGAACAGGTGGTAATCACTTGGCGCTATGTCCGGGCTATATGGTGGATGCGATAAAACCTCCCATCCGAGCTGCCGTAGCTTCTGACGAGTCATCAACGAAGTATGTGTTCTGACGTTGTCGTGGTGGAACACTACACCCTCCTTGCTGGCCAATTCTGGACGCTTCTGGTCGATCGCCTGCTTCAAGCGGTCCGATTGTTCGCAGTAGATGGTAGAATTAAGCGTCTGGCCAAATGGGGGCAGCTCATAGTGAATGATTCCCTTCCAATCTCACCAAACACTGTTTGGGACGATTCACCGGCCTTCGACCACGACCGTTTTCGCTTGATATTGTCGTATGTTATCCATTTTTCGTCGCCAGTCACCATCCGCTTCAAAAATGGGTCGAATTCGTTCCGTTTCAGCGGCATATCGCAGGCGTTAATTTGGTCCAGAAGTTTTTTTTGCATCAAATCATGCGGCACCCAAACAACAAGTTTTTTGTGTATTCAGCCTTCTGCAGGTGGGTTAAAATGGTGACTAACTTCTATCTTCTGGGCGATGTCACGAGATGCCACATACCGGTCTAACTCGATATTTTCCATGATTTGATCGGTATTCTTCGTCACAGGTCTTCCGCCGGCTGTCGGTGGTGTCGCTTTCACCCGCCCTGAATCGTCGAAACCATTCCTCCGCAGTTCGAAGTGATAGAGCCCACTCCCCCAAACCACCATTAATCTCACGGAATTTTTCTCTAGCGGATTTGCCTTTAACGAAGGAAAACTTTAATATAGCGCGAATTTCGGCGTTAGTGAACTCCATGTTTACACGTCTATAACTGTTGGACGCAATATCTAAACTAATCATGCATAGCGTCGTTTTTAGGTTATGTCAAGACCTTTCAAAGGATGTATAGTATTGTCAGATACGAGCTCTGTAACGCTTTATAGCCGCAAAATTCAAAAGACAAAAAGGCGGAAGGGAGATATTTGACAACCTAATATTACTGCCGCTGAGTCTTAGGTTAATAGAAGAACCAGGAAACCCGTTTTGAGTCAACTGATGACGTTAAAATTAAAGAAAAGTTGTTCTAAGCTCTTCCATAGACTCGAATCGCACGAAAAGTTTGTGAAATATAAAAGGTTGTTCTCCGAGAAAACTCTAGGTCAAACATAGCATTTCCACGAGTATTTTCTGTAGGTTTGAATAAGTTATACTTTTTTCAATCCGATATTTTATGAAACCATACCCAATCTTAAACGGTTTTCGTTAACGGTCCTGCGTTAAAGGGTTTTTTAAGGGCGTTACAAACTTCGTGGCAAACTTAATATACCCTATTAAGGATATAAATATATTTCATTAAGAGTATAAAAATGTATTCATGGTAAATATTAGAGGTCTCTTCCGAGATTAATCCCTACTTGCGTCTCCGACTAAAGCTGCTTTGAAAAACACTACTTTAAACCTTGAGCGAAGCCGGGTTCCAAGGAATAATATTGGCTATCTGAAAGTGATGAAATGAGTTGTTGTTGCAAAAGCTGCCAATTTTACCTTTTTTTTTTTGCAGCTTATAACCGATTTTACCAGCCCCTAGAGAGAGAAAGTGGCGGAAAACGAACAAAGACTAGAGTCTACAAATCCCTTATCGTTCCCGTTCTGATATGGTGAGTAGGCTCGGACAACGATATCATCTGATGAGCCGGCCTTAGGAGTGTTCGAGAGAAAATTTTGCGGAAGATTTTTATTCGGCAAAGCCGAGTACTGTAGTCAATGGAACGATGAGCTGTACGAGATATTCGGCGACATTGACATAGTTCAATGAATTATAAAGACAGCTGCTACGCTGGCTAGATCATGTTGTTCGGACTTAGTACCCGCCGGTGGAAGTAGAAGAGATTAAAGAGCACATTTGAGAAGGATATAGCATTCACAAACTGTGTCTTCGCGTATGTTACTAAACTCAACCCTCGTGCTCAACACTCTAAACCAAGCAAATATCTAAAAATAGCACAATCCATGGAACCTTTCACTTTTCAACCAAAAATAACTATTTTCTTGTTTCTAAATTATTCACAAGTCATGCAAAGCGACCAATTTAATAAAACTATTTATACTGCTTAAATTATAATAGAAAAAACCCCCAAAGAAAACATCGGCTACAAAGCATCACGATTCTTTTGTCATTATTTAATATTCAAAATCGCCTTTGTTCACCGCACAATGGCAACTGATCGGCGTTGATCATAAATCTCCAATAGCAAAGTGAATACAATTGAATTACAAAGCGGCTTGTGGGGCAACTCTTACTTTTAAGTGACAATAGATTTAACGACATCTCTCGGGTATTACGCCGCAAACGCGCAGAGTTCAATGCATATTCATGAGCGCAGGAGTGCAGCTGTAGCTATGAGAGGGCACTGCCGGCTTCATAGAAATATTATAATTTATTTCCCCGCTTTTTGTTTTAATTTGCGCCTCTTCGTTAATTGGCAAAAGCCCAAATTAGCGACGCGCTGCCGACCCGCACCGGTTACATCCCGCCGTATTCACACGAAACCGGAAATTTTCAGATGAACACAATAAACTATTTACTACATAAATATGTATGTATGTGTTCTCTTTTTTTTTGTTTTACTGGAAGTAATAGACGACGCCACGTTACAACAAAAGCAACTATTTAATCGTTTTTTATTAATTGACAACAAATAAAAATTGTGCACACACAAGCACTTCAAACAAATACGCTGCGCTCGGGCACTATCGGCGGAGATGATTAAAAAACAGTGTTTGCGTTTAATGAATGAATCGACAAAACCCTCTTTTAAAAAAAGTGAAATACTTGGAAGGCCAGGCACTAGAAGTGAAAGAAAGTTGGATTTCAGCATTTTTAGGTTTTCACATAAGCGCAACTAGTCCGGGTCCCTAGCAGCAGTCACTAATTTTCCAAATCCAAGACACGTAATGCACATATCTTTTTCCAAAACGTAGCTGTATTGATCCAAATCGCAGTTTCAAAGTATGGTCTGTTGGACAAAATTTAATCATCTCGATACTCGGCACAAATTCAGTTCGAACACGAGATTCTTCTGGAGGTGAAAACTAAACCAACTAACAGTCGTCCGACCAGACTCTTCTTTGTTAAAAGGATTCAAAATTTCACCATCGCGATCCTCTGTACAAATTCAGTTCGACTTCTCGTTCGAACACGAGATTTCATTGGAGACGAAAATTGGACTCCTTTTTGACCTGAGATTACTGTATCTTAAAACACTTAATATTCATCCGACAAGACTCTTCTTTGTTAATGGATTTAAAATTTCATCATCACTATCCTCGGCTCAAGTTCAGTGCGGCTTCTCCATTGACGAGACACGAGACGGACTGAATGTAATTTTGTAAAAAGTGGACTCCTTTTTTGATCTGTGATTATTGTGTCTGAAACCAATTAACAGTAATCCGGCCAAAATCTCTTTGTTAAATTGATTCGGAGCATTGACTGTTCTTCTTTTTCAAACGCATTCACAGGATTGACCAACGAACTTCGTTCGTAATCGACTTCAGCTGCCTTTACCTAATCTCAATAGATTCTACTGTGATCGCTCTTCGACATGTAACTTGAAATACCGAGAGGGACTTTCTATCCGCCCGGCTTAAGTTAGAAAATATTTTATGATTGGTCTTTCACAAAAATATTGGAATTGAAAAATTTACTCGAAACCTTTCTGAAATACGTTTTTTTCAAATACTAAGCTAGGAAAATCGAAACTGAAAACCAGCAACATAAAAAGTAATATCCGAAAATATACTAAGTAGTTTTCTGCTTGACTGCCTGACTATGGTTAATTTCGTACACCTAGTCCATGCTTGAACTCAAACCAGTTAAGCCAACCTAAAAAGTATCTTAAAAAACCTTCAATCGACCATACTTCCTTAAAACAATTTAGCCTACCTTTTAAATATCTAAAAAGCCTTGTGCCGACCATGTTTCTTAAAATTTAGCGAAGTTTTCAGTGGTTTGTCCGTTCAAACGCTTGACTCCACTCAAATGAACCTCTCTGATGAATGTATAGAAATGCTCTCTGTTCGACAAGTATACTTTATTTTAAGAACTTTTTTGGACTTTCTAATAGAATTATGACTAATTATAAGGACAACTACATTCCAAAAATGTGCCCTGACTTTTGTATCTATCAAAAGTAGTTTTGGTCGGTGTTAAAGGAAAGAGATTGGTGTAAAAATTGAACCTTGGGACTTATTCGGCTTCCAACTACATCTCAAAAATGTGTCAAGATTTTGAATCCATCAAAAGTGGATTTAATCGTGGTTAAAGAGAAGATATTGATGTAAAGACTGAACCTTGAGACTTATTCGGCTTCCACATTCTTAGCGAATTCGAAATGTCTATGAAGTTTCGGTGAATGAGAGTATTCCGCTGAGAGAAACCACAGATAGTAATACAAAGTTTCTTACAAGTGGTCGAAAAAAATTAAACCTCAACTCCTTCAGGCTTCAAACCAGATGCGAAACAAGCTTGATTTTCTAAACTACGTTTTTGTCAGACCAAAATAAAGTTTAAGTCCTCCATCATGCAGCAGTAAGGAGCTCTCATCCGGATTGCCCATCCATTAATTACTAACCAGGAATTAATCACTAACCAGGAACTCGGAGCGGGACTGCACATACAAAAAGGTAATTTCGGATTCCGAAGCTTCACAAATTCTCTCAAATGAGTCCGAAAACTAATTGAATGAGTAACCTCCCCATTCATTCTACGCATTTTCATGCATGTTTTTTCCGAGCAAATAAATGAAGTGGCGGCCTTAGATAAGCAGCGCGTATATTGGCGGGGTCGTAAGCGTGGCTAGTAGTAGCGCTAGATATGTACATATGTATGTATGTATGTATGTATGTATGTATGTCACATGTACTCTCAATTAGATACTTTAATTGCGTCGAAGCGTGTAATAGAGTATCAACAACAATCTGATCTGGCGCGTAATTTATGATGGGAAGCACAATGCGGAATATGATGCGAAGTGCGACCGCGAAACAAAAACAATGCCATACATATGATATGGAAATGGGACAAAAACAAATGAGAACCAAAACAACAGCTGAATAATGTGACCTCGTTTCAAAGGTTGTTTTGGGGAGAACAAATGTTTTAAATTATATACAGTTACAGATGCGTACGAATAGATATGTATGTATGTATGTGTGTGTGCTTTCAATTATAACTCATGGCGTCAAGCCCTAAATTTGTTTACAAATTTGTCTGTCCTCAGACAATATTGAGTGCTAATGATTAACACGATAATTATCAACGTACTTATATAGAGTACAAGTATAATTGTAATGGGTTTCATTAGAAGGAACGGTTATTTTACAAAGGCTAATAAGTCACTTAAGAGCAGAAGGGCTTGAGGATGTACATATAAATGTAAGCCCCCAGAAGCCCCAGGTTCTCTAGTAATAGCACTTTGTACAGTTATGTATTGTACATACATACATAAGTATATGCCAACTCAAGCTCAGCTTACTTCCAGGTGACACTTCCGGTATGTCAAGTATGCAAATCAACCTTAAGGAAAACTTCACCGTCTACAAATGCCTTGGAAAGAAATTCGCTATGTTCTAAGCCATATATATGTAAGTACATATGTAGTATGTATGCATGTACATAGGAAAATTACCAAATATGAAGGTCTTACAGAATACAGATAGACTTCTCTGAACAATATGACAGAAACAAGAACCATGAAAGATATAGCGCGTTTCGAGTCACTGAAAGAAAGATCTACGACCAAACTTCTATGTTGTTACTAAGACTGCCGGGATTTCGTCATTAAAGTGCAACCAAATTTGTAACGACAAAAGATTATTGTAATCCATCTTATTATTTTTCTCTTAGAACTCTGGTCCTTTAGGGGTGCCCGCAGAGAGGACGCATTTTCCAATTTTCGCAACACGCGAATTTAGGATCGGCTGGGCTTTGAGCGTCCACTCTGCGTGCTATTAGTTGCGGGTTCTCAAAAGATTTCTTATAATAATGTTTGGACTAAAAATGAGTATAAATTTTGTTATTCATTCTTAGACATTTTTTTTAATTTTCTCTTTCTGAAAGATTCACGGAAACGTCAGCTTAGAAAGCTAAGTTATCCGTAGTTTATCCATGGCAATTAACCAGTAATAGGGTTAATATAAGACAGTTTTTGGATCTCTCAAATATTTTTTTAAACTCAGTTTTAAGCGCAATATTTCTTGACTGAAACCTAGGGGTTATTTTACAAAGTTAGTAGTGGAACTTCGGAGTGTACCCAACAAACAAAAATCGTCGGATTCGTTCAGATTCTCTATGCTGATATACGGATTCTGGTTATGGTATCATTACATGATTAAGAGTAAATGAATGTATTTAAGGAACCTCCTCGTCTATTTCTACATAACTTATGACTTAAAAAAATTTAAGGTAATCGCACATTTCGAACACATTCTCCGTCATCCTTGTTTCGAAACGCCTGCTGATTGTTTAAACACTGGTGGTCCAAGATGAGATCCATAGAATGAAACAATTTTTAAGGTTGGTCTGATATTTAGGTAACCATTATTCTGAACTTGATTAAGATTAATATTAAAAAAAGAGATAACGGAACTTTTCGGGAAACTGCTGGTTGGAACATACTCAAACATAAAACTATTTTGGGAAATATTGTCGACTATTTGCCACCTAAAATCTCTGGGAGACCAATTATCGAAAATATCGATAAAATAATGGAAATCGCCAACTCCAACTAGCACGGTTTTGATTGCTCAAGAGCTATGTACTCTTTGCCTAAAAAAAGTTTTGATTTATTCAAATAAGGCGAGTTATAAAATCAAACCGCAAAAGAGCTCTTGGGCCGAATTTCCATCAGCGAATCTCTGCAAAATCATTCATTTTTAAAACGGCTGGTTACTGGTGATATCACTTACAACAAAGTCAAGCGAAAACTGTCGGGGCTGATACGCGATAAACCGCCGCAAATGGTGACCAAGCTAAGATTGACGATCAGAAAGGTTTTGTTATGTGTGTCAAAGGAAAGACAAGAAATCATCTACCACGAGCCTCTCCCCTATGACTATGCTCCTAATTCAGACCTGTAGTATCAACATGCGGACAGTCCGAGGAAGCAATCACTAAGAAGCAAACAGCTTTGGCCAATTGAAGACAAATTGTGGTCCATCAGGACAATGCCAAGCCGTATAAGTATGTATGTAGATCGTTAATAGCAATTCGCTTCGCAAGGGAAGCTTGTAAAAATCGACTTCGCCAGTTTTTTTGTAATAAAAGCCACGGAGCTGGCCTCTAAAGCACCTGCAAGCAATTCCAGAGTCAACATCTACGTAGACAGCCAGACAGCAATTAAGGCAGCAACTTCGTATCGCATATCAGCCGTAAGTGTCTTGAAAAGTTACCAGAAACAAGCAACTTCACTTCTACTGAGTGCCAGGCCACGTAGGCATCGAGGACAATGAAATAGGTGACGAGATTGCCGGAATAGTGTACGGCCAACACCCGAAAACGTGATCAACATTGAGAAACTCATGCATTGTCTATACGACGAACGTCGACAGAAGCATGATGAAGACAATCAAAATCGGATGGAACGAGATTCTCGGCTGCAAAACTGTAAAATTTATGTGCAAAACGGTAGATTAGGGCAACAGGAAAATAATGGAGCATCGCTTGTGCACTTGTCCCGCATTGACAAGACTACACTGTACGCATCCCCACGGTATGATATAATGGAGAAGGTATTGATAATGAGGCCTAAAGGATGACTAGTCCTCATGGACTTCGCAACGGAACTCCAACTGGTATTGCAAAGGAGCAAAGCTGGTCTATGCGTGGCTTATTGGCCTACCACATTAACCTAACATAACCTAACCTTTCAAAATGACAACGAGTTATAAAAAAAAGGACGCATTTTTGAAATACATAAGTCGGATCATTTTAACTATGCTAAATAAAGCCTACAAATTTCATTAAAAAATTGTGGATTTGTTTTTGCTAGAACAAGTCTCAGGTTTTCAGGTAAAGGGAAGAGAACAACTTAGTATTGACGGTTTATAAGGTACTTATTTAGCTTTATGCGGTGACTATTTTGAGAATCTGCTTGATGTATGGGGTGTCGTCTTAGAATATAAAATTAGATAAATGGGCGCAAACTGGGCTTCATACTAAGTATAAGGCGGCAAATACTTACATACACACATATGTATGTATATTGCTTAATATAATGGATTCAATTTACAAGTTATTATCCGAGCGCAGGTCGCTAATGAGTCGTTCAGGTCTGCTATCAATTTTCAATCGCAGCTATAAGATCTGCCTACATTCTACTTTCAGCAAATTAGCATTTTTAATAAATAAAACAATATATTTATATAAGTATGTGCATACTTATGTATAATAATATAATAATAGCCACATTGTCCATGGACCGCGCATAGCATAGAGAAGCGCTCAGTCACAAGTAACAAAAGATGTTTGTGTGTTTCTATGTTAGTTTGTATATTAGCGCATATCAAAAGCAGCGTTGCACCGCCCCACCTGCCTCCCCCAAAACATGTGAGTGTTGGAATTCGCATTAACAATCGACGCGCGACCACTTGTGACTGAAAATAGTAAACATTTATATGCAAATACCGAGTTCGTCTATTTTTAAACCTGGCACACAAATATTTAATAAAGAGAATGTCACGGCATACATTTACTACGAACCACCAGCGCTATGCATAACAAAAAACAAAAACAACAAAATTAGAAAAATATAACGAAAATAAGAAAACAAGTTAACAGCAGCCATACCTTACACAGAGAAGGCATATCTGATAGCTTGAAAATATATGAAGAGATCTTTAGCTTGATTTTGAACGAACAGTTTGTAGGGCAGCTATATGCTATATTGGTCCGATCTGAAAAATTTCCCCGAGGATTGTAGAGTTAGTTTTGACAGTGGTCTGCGCCAAATTTCTTAAGGATATATTGCCAAATAAAGAAATTTTCCAAACAAGAACTTGATTTTAATAGATTAGTTTGTAGGGCAGCTATATGTTATGTTGGTCCGATCCGAATAATTTCTGCGGAGATTATAGCCTTGCTTTTAACAGTAATCCATGCCAATTTTCATGAAGGTATCAAGTCAAATAAAACAGTTTTCCATACAAGAGGTTAATTTTGATAGATCAGTTTGTATGACAGCTATATGCTATATTAGTCCGATCTAAATAATTTCTGCGGAGCTTATAGCCTTGCTTTGGGCAGTAATCCATGCCAATTTTCATGAAGATATCAAGTCAAATAAAACAGTTTTCCATACAAGAGGTTAATTTTGATAGATCAGTTTGTATGGCAGCTATATGCTATATTGGTCCGATCGAAACAATATTTTCGGAAATTTTAACCTTGTCTTGGACAATACTACATGCCGAATTGCGTGAAAATATTTGGTCAAATAAAAAAGTTTTCCATACAAGGACTTGAACTGGATAGATCAGTTTGGGCGACAGATATGTATGTGTATGCTATAGTGATCCTATTTCACAGGTTTCGAAAAATGAACAGCTTCTTACAACATTTCAGATGAATATCTCAAAAACAGAGTGACTAGTTTGCGTAAATACAGATGGACAGACAGACGGACATGACTAAAGGATTCAAGCTCGTAACACTGATCTTTTATATACAGATGTATACATATACTGTGTATGGCCTCCAAGATTATCTCCTTGGTGTTAAAAAACTTCCTGGCAAACTGAAAATACTTTGTTGAGGGTATAAAAATACCAACAACAACAATAAGCAACATCACATTGTCATTGTTATGCGCGTCACACACCTCCGATTAACCTGTCTCCGCCTGCATACGACAACAGCCGTGCTGTTGCCCATCACCCCGCATTCAATATTTCAGCAGCCAACAAGTCAACCGCCGTTTACAGCTCACCAGCAGCTCACCAACTCACATGCCATTTTATTATTTAATAAGCGTTTATGGCGGTTAATAAAACGAAAGCAAAATTCGCCAAGTTTGCGCAAAAACAAAAGCGTAGAACGGCAATAAAGTGTATGGAAAACGAAGAATGGCGGAAAAACCGCGCGAACTTGTGTGCGCGAAACGACAAAAAAATCCCACTACATCCGGTTGCATGCTAAGTAGCAGTGCGCTGTTGTTGTTGTTGTCGAGCAGCGGATATGCAAGCATAAATTGTTATTGTTTTTTTCTTGCTTTTGCAGTTCATTTTTTTTTTGTGCTTGCACACCTCCACTTAGTGGCAGTGTGGCTGCCTGCAGCTGGAATGCGTGTGTTTGTGGCACAAATTGCTGCTGCAAGTGCGGCCGCGTGTACGTGTGGCACGTAATGTGTAGATAACAAATGCGGCACTCGTACAGAAATTTACGACCAATTATACTAAATACGAAAAATGCACATTTTGGTACTAATTATGCAGTACGTGATCCCGTAATACCGGTTTGCAGTTTTCGGGATTAAATTATTTCTTTAGTTTATTTGATCTTTATGACGATGACACACGTACTGTTTATCACTCGTCTTAATCCCGAAAATATTTCGGGATCCCGGCAGTTTGTAATCCCGAAATTACAAATACTTATTTTTGTTATATTTGTAATAATGTCATACTTTTAAATGTAACAAATGCTTATCCGGATCTCGTTAGAACGTACATATATAAATTTTCGGGATTACAAGTTTTTACAGTTATCACAATTTTTAGCACGAAATTTCACGTACTGTTAGTAACTTGCATAAATCCCGAAAAAATTTCGGGATCCCGAAACCGTTGTATTCCAATCCCGAAATTACAGAAAGTCTATTTGTTGTTATTTATATTAATTTGACTCTTATCAGTGCAATAAAAAAATGTTAGTAAGAATTTTCAAAATGTGAGAGGGTTGTCAAAATTTTAAAGGGTTGTCAAAATTTGATAAAGTGGTCGAAATTATTCAAAAATACTTGAAGCAGGAAATCAGATAACAGCATGCATGACGCATGCAACCCTGTTTGGAGTGAATTGCATGCTTATCACGAATTTTTGCCAGTACTACATTCTCAAAACCCAAGTGGTGAGTCAGATCAAGGAGATGGGGTCAACAAAGCATCCAGAGTGGCTTGGTTACACTGAACTAGGGCTGGACAATAATCTCATATTTAAAAAGTGAAGATTTTGGTAATTATGAAACTCTATTGATATGAGAAGGATATGTTCTAAATTTGAAGGTGAAGTTCTTTGAAAGCGACAGCGTGACTGGTGGCCCGAATACCAGAGTCTTCCACGAAGTCTTTTAGTTAAGCTTAAGATCCCCAAGAAGTATGGTAACGTAAGACTAACTCGAAACAGTAGTAAAAAGCTTCAATAATAGTCGAATGGTTTTCTAATTTAGAGTCTTAGCAGCACCCTACACAACCGTCCGCACTGAGATACTGATGATTGAATTGTAAGCAAACTGTCAGCTGGCGAGACAAAGGCAGGTACGGCGTCTCCTTCCACCGTCGAACTGGTGATGACAAATTGCACGTGGCACCTGACACCTGGAAACCGGCTTGCAGCCAGAAGCTCGAAACCTAACGCCCTGGCAATGTTAAGACGCAAGGGTCTTCGACGTACACGCCCAAGTATGGCATTCGTCAACTCCATTCATCGGCTCCCACTCCAAGCTACAAGTTTCGAACATTTCTGCTATATGCTTATTGTTATTGTTGTTTTGCTATTTGTGGTGATGTTGATGGTGCCATGCGTGGTTTGACTTAATAAAAATAAATTTAAAGCTAAGCCACGCAGCAACAAACACAGCACACAGCGACCGTAGCGGACCAGAAGCCGGGCCGTGGTGAGGGTAAGAAAAAATGTGAAAAATACAAATTCGAAAATGACTCACAGCCAGAAAATGTGAGCGGAATATTAATGCAACGACAGCTTGCCTCTACTGCAAACAACAACAGCAGCAACAAAGTATCGGCGAAAGAGACCAGCAGTGGCAGCTTACTGACACTATTCCAAGTAAGCTGCCGCAGCAACTTATCGACGATGTGGGAAGCGCGCACAGACGGGTGGGGTGGTGGGTGACGCAACCCAGTGAAGTCAAACTGTCGCTAAGCTAGGATAAACCAATCTAAACCAAACCGCAGACAAAGTCACAAGCAAAGCAAGACGTACAAACATATGCGAACGTCAAGCTCCAAGCAGCCGAACCAAGCCATCGAAAGGCAGCAAAATTCCAAGCTGACGGGCGTGCTGAGAGCAAGCACGAAAGAGCGGCAGCAAGCAACTCAACGTAGAATAAAACGACTAGGCTTCTGGAATGTTGACGACAACGCGATCGGGCGGGGAAGCTGCGAAGCCTACGACGCGGCAGCTCTACTTGTTCCTCAAATTTATAAGAAAACAAGTTGAGAAGACGAATGTTAGTGCCTGCGCTGCGATTCGTGGTGTGGTGGCAATGTAAATTTTGGGGTTTTCTTGTTATCGCCGCAGTCGCCACAGTCGTCGCAGCGATGTGCTAAGTGGGGCTTTCCGCTCTGAGCGGTGCTGAAGACTACATAGGAGCAGCAGGCATCAGCCAGTTCGTCAAAAAAAAATGCTTCATACGGCTGTGGTCTTAGATTTAGAGTGGCGAGCCGTTACGTGTATCGATAAGAACCAGTTCGATCTGGAGGTGAGTGCCGGTCTCAAATATTGTCGGGCCACATACCCGGTTGGTGATAAGCTTACACGCATTCCTAAATGTAATTAGTCGTAATTGTGGCGCAACATGTAAAAAATGTATCGGGTTGGGTGCGCAGCCGGGAGAAAACTTGATAAGGTTTAAGCATAGTATTTGTGAATAATCAAAAAAGCCTGGGTTTTCCAGGGAACAACCAAACAATATGCTAAACTTACATATTTTATGGGTTATGGTTAAAAGATTATGAATTTTATGTGGTTTTCCAGAAATAAACTTTTCGGTTAAGATCAAGCCGTAGGATGTGTAATAAATACGAACGCAAAGTAGGCAACTAATCAGATATTCAAAGCCCTACTTTTTTAGGTAACGAATGAGTGGATGGAAAAAATTTCGTTATGAAAAAAAAATAGTTTTGTTTGCTTATAAGTCATCAAAATTTAAGAAATTATAATACAAAAATCTACTTACATTTTTAACACTACTGAAACGAATTCGGAGCACTGCAAAGAAAAATAAGAAATACATACACTTAATAACTTTGTAATCGAAAACTTTGGCTTTTAAAATGATAACATTGAACTTAATTCAGACGTTACAAAAGATGATCCATTCCTTTCTTTAAGGAATGGTTTACGGGTTAAAAAAAAAACGATTTTTTTATTGTCTTGCTAAATTCTAAAACACCTATAGAATACTGCCTAAATTTTCAAGTTGATCCGAATAATAGTTTCGGAGATACAGTCTTGAGAACTTGTGCGCTCGAGGGTAGTTACGCTAAGTGCGCCGTCTTTAAAAGCGTATTTCTCGAAACTGTGTTTTTGAAGTCAGTTGCCAAGATTTCTCGAGATCTACTCAACCGATCTTCATGAAATTTTACATATGTAGGCCTTTGGGAAACAATTCTTAAATACTTGGACGAAGGATTTTTTATCGATTACAACGATCTGAAAAACTTGTCGCGAAACTTTCAAACTTTAATTTTTTTGTAAAAATGTCAGTCAAAAATCCAATTTTGAGTTTTTTCCTTGGTCCAAGTTCTAAGTTACGGTTTTAACTAAAACACACATTTTTCACTTTAGATGATCCCGTAAGGAGTTATCATGCCAACGAGAGCGCTTCTTTTTTCCGAGCGGTCACCAGAAATGGCGTCGCAATGGCCGAGTTTAAAATATTTTTTTCCAAAAATTTCAGAATTTCGTTGCTAATAGTGTATGTTTGTGACAATAAAAATTCTAATTCAATATTTAATTTTTTATATGAGAAAAAAAATTGTTGAAAAAAGGCTACTTTTTACTCGAGGAAACCCATGTAATATCTTAATAAACAAGCATAAAATACTTCATACCTCATCTTCGTACTCCAAGGACCAAGAGATTACTACCTTTTCCAGTCCTAAACTTTTAAAATTCAACTGTTCCAGTGCCAGTAAGGATGGACCTTCAATTTCATGAAAGAAGTATATTTGTTTTACTAAACTTATATAATAAAGAACTAAAATAGTTTCGAGAAATGTTTTGTCGAGGCAATATTCCTCGAATTTACGACATTCAGCTCTGGTTGCAAAAAATTTAGCTCTTCTGGCATGGTGCTTTGGTTTAAGCTTTTTTTTTTAATTTAAAGGGGAAGCCTCAAAAGCCAGAGTGCGGAACTTTAATCCGTTACACCTTAACTCCCAACTGACGACTTATGCCTCTCCCACGGAACTACCGGATTAGGTATTACTTCATGGCTGTGAAAAAGACATTGAAGTCGTTTCCTTTATACGGACTGGCTGACTTCAAAGATATTGTAAGTTTCTTAGTTTTGTCATAATTAGAGCTGATGCTTCAACGACAGCTTTCCATTTATCAGAGAACTCACACATACATATGTATGCGCTGTCAAATTTTCCACCGTGATGGTACTCCACCGCCGAGTGTGGATTTTCGCTTTTCCCTTATGTTTAAAAAACGGGGGTACTGAAAAAATACATCTTCAGAGTCTTCTATGCACTATCGTCATGATTAATTTGGAACAGATACTATCTATGCCCACTCAATATTTGGCTTAGGTGGAAATACAGGTCCCCATGTTGTCTCTCTATCCACGAATGAATGTTTGAGATCAGTTTGTGGATCCATTGTCCGTTTGATAAGATTGGCACCGCTGCTGCTCATTGTAAGGCTCTTAATTCTCTCAACTTTTTACCGCCTTGTGTACCGGCTCTGAAGCTGGTATAGTCGCGCGAATTCGTCCCCGTGGATGTCAACAGGCGGCATGTTTTCTAGCATTTCAGCAGCATCGCTGAATATCGTTCGCAAAGCACTTATTAATCGGATTGCAGAAAGTTTATACACTTTTTTTATAGTCTTGCTTATGATTTTATGTCCACCGCATGTATTCTATTGGAGCTGCATGTAATATCACGGAACTCATTGATTTTGCTATTAAGGGGGTATTCCAGTCTAGAAGCATGAATTTCAGGTAATTTTTAAAGTGTCGTAAAAAAAGGCAATTAATATTTTTACTCTAAATTTTTTTATTAGTTATTCGTTAATTTTTGAAGAGTACAGAAAAAATTAAAAACTAAAAAAAAGTAAAAAATTTCAAAAATTATGAGCTGACGAAGTGGAGGGTCTCTAAAATTTTACACGTGACCATACCCATGATTTCAACCCTCCTAGTTATCTGAAACCAAAAAAAAATAAATTAAATCTAGAATAATGTCGCAATGGCCGGGACTACGGAAAAGTGGGAAACAAAATGGCGACTGCCTAAAAAAAAGTTTTTTTGGATCACTTTTTCTGACTATTTCGAATTTTTTAAAAATAATAAAAATAAAAATTTGGGGATGGGAGTAATTCCAACCATAGACAAGCCTATAAAGAAGACTCTATAAAAATTTCAAGTAAATCGGTCCAGTAGAACCTAAGACATCGTGGGTATCGTTCCGAAAAAGTCAGTTTTGAGAAAAACGCGTTTAAAGTTGCGCGTTCCGGCCGAACCAGTTTGGATGCCGGGTCAGAAAAATGCCTATATCTCCGAAAATAATTTGAATTTTGAAAAATCCTCTTGTACACATATTCTTGAATAGTTAAACTTTGAAGATATAAAAAAATCGATTTTTTAAAATTTCTAGACTAGAATACCCACTTAAAAATCGCCGGCTCTCCCGCACGCAGCCTCTATTGGCTATCCTTCCCGATATTATTTTACAGTATATTTTGTTTTATTTGCCGGAAGTATACACCAAGTGTTCCTTAAATTTCAACTTGGAGTCCAATATTACTCCCAAGTACTTCAACTGCGGCTGTGAGGTAATCTTGCACTCCCCAATTATTTTGTGACCTATAATTGAATCTTAATTGACACTAGAATGTGCCCAAGTAATCTGCTGCTTTAAAGCACACATAATAACCCGTTGATTCCGATGAATTACAAAATCTGGCATCAAAAGTGCTCGAGTTGGCGATACTGAGTATTTTTATGGTTCAAATTCATACGTGTCCGTCCTCGACGGTTATGCTAAGTATGCAGTTGGTATGGCAGCTTGATGTTTGGGTGTCATTGATTTGACGCAAATAAACCTTCTGGACCGAATCAACGCCTGCGATATGCTGCTGAAACGGAACGAACTCGACCCATTTTTGAAGCGGATGGTGACTGGCGACGAAAAATGTATCACATACGACAATATCAATCGAAAACGGTCGTGGTCGAAGGCCGGTGAATCGTCCCAAACAGTGACTAAGTCGGGATTGACGGCCAGAAAGGTTTTGCTGTGTGTTTGCTGGGATTGGAAGGGAATCATCCACAATGAGCTGCTCCCATATGGCCAGACGCTTAATTCTAACATTCTACTGCGAACAACTGGACGGCTGGAAGCAGGCGATTGACCAGAAGCGTCCAGAATTGGCCAACAGGAAGGGTGTAGAGTCACTGATGTTTTCTTTTTGGGATTACAAAATCACGCAAAATAAAACCAAATTCAAACTAATCCATCTGCGTTGCGGAGGTGCATTTCGCAAACGAAAAACAACTGAATAAATGAAGAGCCGAGAGTAAAACTTGATTGCAGCGCTTCGTTGACGCTTTCAAGTGTTCACACTTTCAAATTCGAGAGAAACTTCCGCATATTTTGCGGCCACAATGGTTCAAAATTTAGTATTAATTAACGACTTGAATGCAAGTTAATTTTCGCAAACGTAAACACACGCACATAACACAGATGCACACACACACACACATGATTGCATGTGAGTAATTTTTATCTAGAAATACATTGTATGTGCGTGTGTGTGTTTGTGCTGTAGCGGATGGCATCGCTGAAAACAGCAACAGAAAATAAAACATCATAACAACAATAACAATAGTAACAACAACAACAGCAGCGGCAATGTAGCAAAACAACAGCTGACGTAAGTGTTGTTGTTGAATTGTTCAAAACAGTAATTAAACAAAAAGTAAAAACGAATGGAACGCAACAAAAACAAAAAAAAAAAAACCGAAAAAGCCGTCATTTTCGTAGTTATGCGGTTATTCGTCAAGTTGTTGTTTTGCAGTTGACGCATTGTCGGGATTTTTTCCTTTTGCCATTATTATTGTGATTTTTAAGTGCGCACAAAGTACATCCGCCGCTCACGTATCGGCACACACACACACACACACATTTGCAATGCAACCATGTGTTTTATTGTGATCGATTCTAGGAAATTTCCCCGTTTCGCGGAACATAAATGTCAAATCATTATCTAAATTATTGACATTGCGATGCAGCAACAATATAAAATTGGCGCCACAGCAAATTGCAAATTTCGAACTTAACAGTGAACCACCGCTGGAGTGAACTACGCGGTTTTCGAACTCACAATCCGACCTTTCATTTTCTAAAAAAAAAAAATTCATGGGATTCACGGCTTCCAAATAATATATGTATTTTTTTAACTTATTTAGTTCTACTTATAATATCTCTACAATCTTCCTCTTCTTCTTTATAACGTAGATATCGCTTACGCGGTTACAGCCGAGTTTACAACACCGGGCCAGTTCTTCCTCCTTTTCACTATTTGGCACGCATTGGCGCCAGGTCCTTTTCCACCTGGTCTTTCCTAAGGAGTGGAGCTCTGACTCTCTCTCTACTCTCCCGGCAAGAACTGCGTCGACTACTCTCAGAGCTGGAATCTTTTCATCATTCGGACGACATTATATACATAGGCAGCTTAGCCGCTGTCTCTTAATTCGCTGAACTATGTCAATGTCGTCGTATATGTCATTAAGCTCATCGTTTCATCGAACGCGTGGCCAACGCGCAAAGGTCCATAACGCCGACTCATCAGATATTTTCATAGTCCTTGCCTCCGCATCATATAGAAGGACGAGGATGATGAGTAACTTGTAGAATTTGGTCTTTGTTCGTCGAGAAAGGACTTTACCTCGCAATTGCCTCCTCATTCCGAAGTAGCTTCTGTTGGCAAGAGTTATTCTGCGTTGGATTTCAAGGCTGATATTTGTTTTGTTGGTTCCAAGATAGACGAAATTATCTACGACTTCGAAGTTATGACTATCATTTCTGGAGAAAGCAGAACTGCGTGAACTTCTACACTTGACTCCGTCCTCTGGAGTCTGCTAACAAAACCACATAAAACTTTAATTTTTCCCATGTTAGATGGTGCTGGCATTGTCCTAAGACCTTGGACCTGTTTCCAAAGGTGAATACATTCATAATCTTAAAATTTAAGTTCACTTTTAAAATTCCAAGCGCAGCCAAAAATTTAATTAATCCTGAGTATAAGATCGGACCTCAGAATGCCATCATCATAATTCAATATTTTCGATTTGGGGAAGAGAGAGTGGATCCGCTTACTAAAGAATCGTTGAAGAGAGAAGAGAAGAGAAAAAGTCTCAGGTAGCTTCTAAGGACAGCAGTTCCATCATCTTCTCCTTCTTTTTTTTTTAGAAACGCTGTACACAAGCTATACAGAATAATCTGGTTTCAGAAGCATCGGTTATTCTACACCCAACCAGTATAGAATAGGGATGAGTTTTCAGATACCGCTGTGTACAACACTTCTCTGCCTTATTAAAGAGGAAACTTTGAAAACTATAAACCATATAAGCTCAGATGGAAAGGTACAGTCTTCTCCTTTTTACTGGACCAAAATTTGGCGAGCCCCTTTAATTTATATAAGCAAAAGTTTATCCAGTTAAAATAGTACTCACTTCTCCACTCCGTTAAGATAGAGAGGCATCTTATCTTAGCACTTTCTTTATCTATTTTTGTTAACACCAACATCAATTCGTTCTTCCAGCGGAAGTTCTTCCGGTTTACAAAACCAAAAACGACTTTGCTTTTAATTTTCAGCCTCCAAAGTGCACATTTTGCCTCATCTTACGCGCTTATGACTTCACTCAAGCAATGAATGAATTCTAAGAACTGCAAATAATCAGTTTCTACACCACCCATATGTACATACATATGTATAGTATGTATCTATGTCGTTTATATTTAGAACTTTCGAGAGCAAATTTCTCCTGCGCCGAGATAAAATTCCGAAGAAACCGCAAAACACCAAACTCATCGAACTAATAACTTTAGTGTGTTCACTAAAAAATGTGTCAAAATACAATTGATTATTGGCACGTGTCACCGGGACACCCCCGCAGATACCAAACACCAAACCGGGAGTTCCCAAAGTGTGTCTGTTTGTAAAAGTGGAGCAACAATGATGCAATGCCATGGCGCGCTTGTCATTGATAAATTCAAGAATGTCGGGTAAACTGATACGGAGCGGGAAGTACGAACATAAATATATACATAACGGTACATATGAAGCAGTACAAAGTACACTAGAATCGAGTAAATTCCGAGAATTATAAACCAATTAACAACAACGTTCGACAAACTGATAAGATTTGTGCTTTTTTCGACATTTTTGAATAATTATTTCTTTTTGTATGTGTCCTCTGAGCAGGGTATATTAATTTTGCGACGAAGTTTGTACCACGCATTAGGTAACGTCCAAGACCGTAAATATGTGTGTAAATAATGATCGGCGTAATCGTTTTAATCCTCTCCGCTTCTATAAATGTCAACTAGTTCCTCAGTTTTTGAGGTTAGGTTAGGTTAGATGGTTGTGTATTCAGCCAGACGCTAGTTGTGTATCGTATTAGCTATCGACAAAACGCCCTGATCCTATCACAAATCCATCATTCAACTGCATGTTATGTCATGGGATATATATGATACAAGGTGCTTCCGCCTTGATCTGGCTGAACTTTCGAGGACGAAGCGTTGAGACGATTCTATCTCATCTTCTTCCAAACAGCTAATGTACATAGCTGGCATCCAGTAGGTCCTTTAATCTTACCGCATGAATTTCTATCAAACAGTGTCCAGCTTGAACTCTTACAATCGGTGCAATGTAGACCTTGCTGAGAGCGAAGAGCTCACTATACCTCTTCCGATTTACTCTAGACCCGAAGGACCTAGCGACTGCGTAGCTGCTGGTAGTTGACCACTGCTTGCTGCGGTGGTCTGGGGTCCAAAAGTCCAATAATAAACCACATAAGAAGTCAGCAGGGCTCCTACCCGTTCTAATTTCTCCAGCCAAATTTTGACATATCGAATGATTTTTTTTTGGGGCGAAAACGGTTATAGTCGAAGTAATTCGACGTAAATGGTTGCCAAACAAGGATTGTCTGAAGGTTTTGTTATACTTTTGATGGGTAGAAGACACATACATATAGTAATCCTCTGTAGAGTTTCCATTCTATAAATGGGGCACAACTATTTCTCAAGGGCCGCATCAAGTACCTTGGGGTAGTCTTGGACAGCAAACTATTGCAGAAGCACAACGTGGAAGAAAGAGTTAGGAAAGGCAGCAATGCTGTATATGCGTGTAAGCAGATGCTCCGCACAACCTGGGGGCTCTCTCTGCCTCTCAAGCACTGCTGCTACACAGCTTTTGTTAAACCAATTCTGCTCAAAGGTGCAGTAGTGTGTTGGACAGGTGTATGGAAATCCACCTACCGGAAGCCTATGGAAAAGGTTCAGAAGCTCGCTGCGCTGTGCATAACGGGAACTTTAAGAACAACTCTAACGTCGGTTCTTGAACTGGTACTAAAACTGGCACCTATAGACCTCTTCGCTGAAAACTGCACAGCAAAATTGGCGGGACGACTACTGGCGGCCGGAGAATTTACATATAGAACCTTCGAGCATAACTCTGTGGGTAATGACGGTTAGGCAAACACCGTCTAATGATGCCACTTTTCAACTGGAAAAGAAGGTTCAAAGTAAGCATGGAAAAATATGGCTGGAGTAAAGGTATGTTAGATACGCGCAACATTCTTAACATCTATACGGATGGCACGAAAATGGACGATGGAATTGGTGGAATATACTGTACATAGTAAGGCATAAGACAACCTTTTAAGTTTGTCAGACCACTGCAATATATTTCAAGCTGAGGTCTTTGCCATTGCGAAAGCCGCCTCTAGCTAGCTAGCCTCTAGTGCACCTGCAGGCATTTCCAGAATCAACATCTACGTAGACAGCCAAGCAGCAATCAAGGTAAAAACCTCGTATCGCATATCGGCCAAAAGTGTCTTGGGAAGCAAAGCATCAGTAGACAGTATAGCCAAAAGTAAGTAACTTCACTTCCACTGGGTGCAAGGTCATAAAGGCATCGAGGCCGGTGAAATAGTGGACGAGATTGCCAAGTGTGGTGTACGGCTAACATCCGAGAACGTGATCAACATTGGGAAACAACACATGGGGTCTACGAGGTATGACAATTAAGTAATGAGACTGATACTATAAAAACCGTATATTTGAAAATTAGTCTACAACTCTGCCATCCTCTTCAAAGTAGTCCCCATGGGCAGCTATACAGCGATACCAGCGCGTTTTCCATGCTTCGTAACATTTCTGGAACGCTTCGACTGGGATGTCTCCGAGTACCCTCGTCACGGCCGCCTGGATGTCCGTAATCGACTCAAAATGGGTTCCTTTGACCACCGATTTTGTTTTAGAAAACAAAAAAAAAGTCACAGGGTGACATGTCGAGCGAATAAGGCGGCTGTTGCAACACGGCGATCCCTTTAGAGGCCAAATACTGGGCGGTGTGGCGCGGCGCATTGTCGTGATGAAGGATCCAGTTACGAGCGATGTCGGGCTCTCTTGAGTGGTTTTCGCAATCTTTCGAATACTTGGCAATGTATACTTGATTCACAGTTTTCCTCGGTGGAACGAATTCTTTGTGGCCGATTGACGGCTATCAAAAAAGACAATAATCATTGTTTTCACTTTCGACTAGCTCATGCGAGCTTTTTTCGGGCGGTCGGCGTGCGGAAACAACCATTGTGAGCTTTGGCGTTTGGTTTCACGGCTAAGAGCACTATCAGCACACTCTCTTACAATTTGATCGTACGTTTCCGAAGTTGTTTCGCCCAATCTGGCGCAAAATTTTATCGCGACGCGTTGCTCTTGATTTCGTTTTTCCATTTTCGTGACGAGCACTACAAACACACGTCTACTCAACTTGACGCAGCAGGCGAACTAAACAAGCTAGAGCGATGGCACATATATCAATTTAGAAGAGAGGGATGCCGGAAAAAGAGAAAGTGAATTTCAAGGTCATATGTTTACCACAAGCGCGGCAATAAAATCAGTCTCATTATTTAATTGTCAAGCCTCGTATACCACGATCTCGACAGAAGCATGGTAAAGAAAATAAAAACCCGATGGAATGAGCTACTTGAATGCAAAACTGCAAAATTCATGTACAAATCTGTAGATCGGAACTACCAAGGAAACAATGGAGCATCTCTTATGCACCTGTCCCGCATTGACAAGACTACGCTGTATGCATCTGGAGTCTCCACAGTATGACACACTGGGGGAGGTATCAACATTGAAGCCGCAGAGTCTGTTAAAATTATCGTCAAAGGCAGGCATCCTAAACGATGACTACTTCTCTTGGATTTAGCCAGTGAGTTCCATTTGGTATCGCAAAGGATTATATATACACCAGGTAAGGGTGGCTTATTGGTCTACCAGATTAATCTAACCTAACCAAACTTTTGGTGGGAGCTGTTCTATGGATTTTGGACTTTGACTAATAAGATATGAATTCTGTTTCACCGGAACAATTACAGAACATACATATCGATGGTGGCTCGTTAAAAGTTGCTAAAACTCTGTCGGGAATTTCTTTTGCTTTAGAAATGAATGCTGATTTTTTATGCAACGGAATCAAGATAGTTTACCTCTTTGGTTCGAGGAAATTTCTTACAAGCCCCCCACTGAACTTCGTACTTGTTAATTATTAAATAATTTTCCAAATACAGCTTTGAAATTTTTAAATACCGATTGTCTACACAAACTATTACCAAAGGTCTACTTCAATTTACAGATATTCAAGCAATAAAATCAAATCAAAAATCCTTAAATATGTTTGCAGTATAAATATTCATTAATATTCCTGTGCATACATATATACGAGTACTTATGTTTATAATACGTTTGAAAAACGTGTCAAGCTGCTTAGCGTTTGCATTGAGTCGTTGAATGCTTAAGTCACGCGAATTATTTATTAAGCGTCGTGTTGAGCGCTTAAGCCGCGTAAAATGTCTCGTGATCAGGTGGGTTTAATGATTGTGCAATTGACGGCATGACCGAACGTTTTTTTTTTTTAAATATTTTATTGCTATTTTTAGTAGGCACTTCGCATATTGTCATATGAAAATATTTGTGCAAATTGTGCCTGTGTGTGTACCTAAATAGCTATGTGAGGGTTTATGTGCCTCGCTATTGAAGCTCACTTTAGCTTCCAGCTAAGTAATTATTATTGATAATGCAAATATAATTTCACTTTAGCTTAGTTCAATAAAACTGTTTTTGTAGCTATTTGAGAGGAGAGAGTTTGGCACACGCCCACTTTTGATTGGAAGCTACTGCGATTATGATATAAGAGCGATATGAGTGGACAGCAAATCTCGCATGTTTTATATATTCACCTTTCTTTATCTTAATTAGATTACGCAATATGCTCTGGAGTCCAACGAAGAGCATAAAAAACACTCCGTTGAAATATTGATTTTTAATTTTTATAAGTAAAATATATTCTAATCAGCAATGCAACTCTGCGTATGTTTGCTTACTTCACTCTCTAATTGAATGCACTTTCGCAGACTTTATTGTAACTCCTCTCAATGCAAACAAATCTCAATGAGCCAAGATCAAAAACGCTGCTAAATTTCCTAACCTTATTCAAATTAAATTCCTCTCTTCGCTCTCATCTTCTCTTCCTTAAAAAAGATCACTGGTCTTCTCATAACTGTTTCACAAAGAATTTCCTTTCATTTCCGGGTTGACAATCCTTGGCCAGATAAAAAATCCGTGTTCGTTGCGGTCACGTAGACCCGATTTTCGAGGGCTGTCTGATCTTTTTAATTGGCTTATTTGATGCTGTCCATTATCAAGGCATTTAGTTTCCACCTTATATGTAGTGCAAAAAAAAGTTTGGCTGACTTACCTAGTTTCTTTCGGATGGGTTTAGCTTTTATCTAGGTAAGGTCAGTTTAAGAGGGCAGTCCTAAGAGGGATTTCACTTGTAAAGCTTAGAACGGCGGTCCGTTGTGTTTTCTAAAACGCCTATATAATAGATCATTAGACCCTTACAAATCAACAAACCGCTTCGAGTCTATCACAAAGTTGTTGATTTAGCTAACGTCAGTTTCGGCTAAGTCTTCTGACTCCCCGTAGGTAAGATTGCCGAGATGTTTTATATGTCAAAGAATGGACAATGGAGAACAAATGCCTGAATGCTTCTACCTCACCCTCCCACATACAATTTTGACAACTTGCGTTCGTCAAAATGTTTAGCCTTGTGGCATGAATGTCTACCGGGCAAAGTCCAGTTAGAAGTCCTACTACTACTACACTCCTATTGCGGCAAGGTGAACTTTGCTGAGGACAATTAGTACCGACGATCTCCTGCAAGAGAACGTATTGTGATGTTCCACACTACAACGTGCGTCAAGTATCACAAAAAAGAAGACGGCTATGAGCTATTGCCCAAAGTTTGTAGACATCACTGCTCAAAGAGATGGAACAGTCAAATATTTTTCGGTAGCTTTGAAAATAAAGCCAGCGAAGCCCATCCAGCAATATGTCTAGCACTAATAAGATCTCAAGTCCAAGGAAGTTTTCTGTAGTTTGAGGTAAGAAAAATCTAAGTCAGATCCCAGCTCCATGTCTAGCGCTAATAAGATCTCAAGTCAAAGAAAGTCTTGTGTAGTCGAGGTAGGAAATATCTAAAGCAGATTCCAGCGTTTTGTCTAGCACTAAAAAGATCTTAAGTTTGAGGAAGCCTTATGAAAATCGAGTTAGGAAGGATGTAAGCCAGATCACAGCTCAGCGTTTAGCACTAATAAGATCTCAAGTCCGAGGAAGCTTTCTGTAGTTCGAGGTAGGAAAGATCTAGGCTAGATCCGAGCTCCGCATCTAGCACTAATAAGATCTCAAGTCCTAGAAAATCTTATATAGTTCGAGGTGGGAAAGATCTAAGCCCTAAGCCTTATGAAGTTCGAGGTAGGAAAGATCTACGCCAGCAAAATGCATCAAAAGCTCTCGTAACCCTTGACATCAATTCCCTACTTTCTAGCTCCATTTCCCGCGGTGATAGGTCCTAAATAAGCGGGGCGAAACTAGATTTATTTTTTCTTAATCCAATGAATATCAACTTGGCAGTATTCTTCAAAATTAGAAAATTACAACAACAACAATTCCCGCTATTAAAATACTAACTGCATTTTTGCAAAAACTTGTTTGCAATAGAGAATTCTAAAAATATTTTGTTTACTGTTTTCATGCCAGAAATGCATATCTGACAACAAAAAAGTTTCACTTTAAAAACACGCTTGCTCCAGCAGCTTCTTCAATTAGCCATTTTCAATTCCGCGAATTAGTAATTAAATTCAAATAAGCACACATACACACACAAACATACATATGTACTTAATGCGAATTTTGTGACTCAGTAGTATTTTTCTTGTTGTTTTTTTTTTTTAGTTTGCAAAAAATTTATAAACAAATAACGCCCACACTCGCACTTTTCTCGCCCGCAAACTGTGCAAACTGGCAAAGGCAAACACACATACATACATACATACACGCTCATGCATGGCCACGCACGAGCAGCGAAAAACCGGCAAAAGAATTTAAAAAATTCTCACAATTTAGTGTGCGAATTAATGCGCATGTTGCATGCCACACAAAGTGTGCACAGCTGTGTAGCATTGCTGCTGGGCGGATGATGAATGTTCGCATTATTCGCATATTTGCAATGCTCGTAATCACCGCAAAAGTCGATTCACATGCCACACTCATACAGCTGCACACACATGTATATGAGGCATGCTAACTTACATACATACATACATATGTACCGAAGATGTATGTTTGTATATAGTAAATACAAAAATATAATTTTCATTAGCTTGTGTGTGTGTGTGTTTCTCAATCATCAGAATGACTGCGCTGACATTGACCCCGAACAATTAAGGAAAATTATGCACTCAAACACACACACTCACACACAAATTGAAGTTTCGCTTTGCCCTGTAGATATTTTGCGGATTAAACTCTGAAGGCCGGTTATTAGCTTTAAATAGCATATTAAACATATATTATAGTGTGTACATAAATACACAGGCAAAATTTTCTAGATATTTGGCTTGCAAGTTTATCATAAATTCTGTGCGTTAAACTAAAATTTCCTGCAGGGTGTCACTAAGTTAATATCCAGAGGCTTGTTAGATGTGAATAATAAGTATATTCGTATTTATATATCTACAAATGAGTGTATCAATATGTATTTTTTAATTGTAATTGAGAAAAATGCAAAAATAAAAAATTTTAAGGGTATTTAAAGGATGATCCATTCCGAGATTCTCTACTTTTATGAAGAAAAAAACACAGAGACTTCAAACATAACGGGGAATGATTATCATTATTCGAAAGAATATTCTCTGACATTTATTTTTTGAAGATTATCTCTTTCAAATGTTCGCCTCGGCGGCGTCTCAGCTGGTCCGTCCGTTGAGTTCAATTTTCCATGACTCGTTCGAGCATTTCGACTGGTAACTAGCGTATGTCACTCGTGGTGTTTTGCTCTAAGACCTCAATCGAAGCGGGATTGTCCGCATAGACTTTAGACTTTACATATCCTCACAGGAAAAAGTCTTACGGCGTAATATCTTGGTGGCCAATTGACCAGTCCAAAACGTTAAACTATCTGCTCACCGAAGTGTTCTCTTAATAAATCAATTGATTGATGCGTTATGTGAAAAGTGGCCCGCCTTGTTGTGACCAAATGTCACCGAGATCATGAGCTTCAATTTCAGACATCAGAAAGTCGTTTATCATAACGCGATAAAGGTCGACATTGAGGGTTACGTTCTCATCGGCAACATTTTTCAAAAAATATGGATAATAAAAATATGGAAAATATGAATTCCACCGGCCCACAAACTACTCCAAACCGTAGTTTTCTCTGGTTGAAATGACAGCTCTTGAAGCTCTTCAGGTTGCTCTGCGTCGCACAGTGTTGCGAAACCGGAATTTTTTGGAAATCATATTGCCTGAACTGTAATTTTAATTGTATCAATGAGAAACTTCTACAGATTGGTCAGAATGAAATCCCAAACAGAATGAGTGAAAAAAAATCTACACCGAAAAAAATTGTTGGGTCAAATTTTCAACAAAAGTCAAAAAAAAAAAGTTGTTCGAAAAATTTACAAAAAAAAATTATTTTAATTCTTCTTTTATTTCTGATAAATACCCTATGATTAGTTTTTTAAATAAAGTATAGGGTGGTCCGAACAAGAATTATAAACGTCAAATTTTCATGATTTTTCGATATTTGTTGAAAAACTCTGAAATTTTATATGAAACCAAAATCTATTTCATTTCTTATTTGAAAGGTGGCAATAAAAGCTTTAATTTGATACCGGTTTGAAGTCAATAGCTTTAGTTTTTAGAGAGTTATGCTCATTTTTGTGGAGTGCTAGAATGGAAAAAAAATTTGAAGATACTATTTTATAACACAGGCATATTTTATTGCATTCTACAGAAAAATTACAAATTATCAGTCATCTACCAATACGTTCATTGCTTCCTCTGATAATTTCAGGTGTTTCTTCTCCTTCAGTATTCTCCTACTTGTGATTGCGGGATCAGAATTGGCGAGCAGATAATGTAATATGTCTTCACAATTGTCTTTTCTTGATGTTTTCCTCGCATGGTAAAGCCTTGTGTTTCTGAAGTCCTTGTTTCCTGCTTCCAATGCTTCTTCTGATAGTTGCCCAATGGGGACCAAAAATGAACGAATTATTTCAGCTCCATGAACAAGAACCTTGTGGACAGTTAGTGGCATATAATGCCACGAATATTTCTTAACTCAGAGACCAGCAGTTTCTTTTCCGTACTTAGAGAACTTATTACGCGTCGCAAATGCGACTATTTAGCTTACCAATTTAACCAGAATTGGGCCTCATCGCTGAAAAAATTTTTTTCGAAAACGTCAGAAGTTTTTGGAGCTTTTCAAAAGCCCATAGAGCGAAGCGAATTGCTGCGAACGGCGCTGAATCGACTCTCCACTCCAATAATGAATGCTAGGTCTCTAGATGGGTGATAGTGTTGCGAATAATACACTCAATAGCCGGATTATGTTGACCATAAGTTAAGCGAACCGCGCGAAACACATTCTTTACACAACGTGAATCTTTCCATGAAGAAATGCCAAACAATACTGAACAAAAATAACATGACAGCTTCACTTGACTCACGCGTTATCTGCCTAAGAAGGCTATTGAAAAAAGTACCTCTACTTGGATCACCCGTTATATAGGTAATTATGTACATAGATATATGTACATCGTTGCAACATAACGACTTACATGCAATCTATGCGCCTTAATGTCAGTTTGTTGTTAAATTGCAGCATATCTACACACATTTTTACAACCACATGACTATATATACTAGATATCGTTTGTATATATGTAAGTATGTATGAATGCGCTTTAGAATTAATTGACTTGAATTCATTCATTAAAAAATCCGCAACGGATGTTAGCGATTCGCTGGCGGTTTGTGTTAATACATATGTACATACATATATAGTATACTAAGTGATAGTAAAACGTTGAGACTAGAATATGGATGCATAAGGACCTTCGAAACAAACTACCGAAGCAATCATGAAACTTTTAAAAAAGTGTGTTTTTAGTGGGAGATCTTAGGGTTATATAGCGTAATACGACGATGAAGACGAGATATTCATTTTCAAGGTCATCTATTGCAAAAATAATGGATTTATTTGAACGAGACCCGGCTAACTGAACTACATATTTTGAGTCAGTTAAGTGCATGACTACCAGACGATGGAGTTCAAATCTCAACTGGATCGGTACGCAAACTGTAAAACACTTTTTTACTCAGTTTATTTAAATTAAATTTAGTTTGATTCCGTGTCGTTACCTTTCGTTATCCACCAGCGGTATTTCCGTTAATTAACTTCAAAATTTGAGGTATGTATATATGTATACGCACACTGTTATAGGTTAACTTCATTTCCCAGAGTTGATCAGCATCGACAAGTTATAGTACAAACATCTCCACATTCTACCGTCAGATTGATTGATCGTTCACAATCAACCGTCATTATTTGATGTGGGTCTCAAAAGCAATTCAAACTTGAGCACGATTTTTTTTTTTTTTCTTTTGATGAAACCCATATTCGTCTTTCCGACAAGCCTATCGACTAATCTGCTTATTCAATTGAACCTTCAAACTGGATTGTTGTGAAAGCATCTTTAGAAAGGAACAGTTTCTCGAAACAATATAATTGACGAATTATTGTTGAAAATTCTCCTGTAAGTTACATTTCTGTCAGCTGCGAGAACTGTCAATGTCAAGCAAAATTAAAATTTTACCCTGACTAAGTCCAGTAAACCAAGATTTTTCTTTCCAAATTTGATTCAATCGGTCACCTCGACCCCTCTGAATGTCTTTAGCTATGAAGAGCCAACGTTATATAGACAGATCGAAAGCGATAACATCACCTTCAACTACTGAGTATAAACGTTGACTGAAAAATCAACAAATTACGATATATCATCTGGTAAATCATCTTTGTAATGAAAGATTATATATTTTCGACCTTGAAAAAAAATGTAACATCTTTAAAAATTTGTGCCTGAAACTTTCTTTAACCAATCGGACGTAGGAGTCTTTGAACTTACTTTTTGTCTCTCAGGTATCTATCATCCGTCTATGCTAAAACGAAGCCATATAGACAAGTTACCCCAGGTCTTATATAATACAAGTAAGCAAACTGTAAAATTGTTTTGGAGAAGCAAAGATGTGTATGTATGTATGCCTGATCCGGTCTTTGACCAAGTATCCTATGGGTAGCCAAAGACGTTCGTTTAAAAGCGAGCTAAAGTGAAAAGGCGAATCATCTCTCCCTAAGGTTGTGCGCTGGTTCGGGACGTGCCATGTAAACAATTTCTCTCAATGAAAAGATCACAAAAATTTCGTATGAGAGACTTCTTTCGACGCACAAGGACCAAATTCTACAAGTCACTCATTATCCCCTCCCCATCCTGCTTTATGGTACTGAAGCATGGACGATGACAACATCTGATGAGTCGGCTTTAGAAGTTTTCAAGAAAAAGGTTATGTGTAAGATTTATGGTCCTTTGCGGATTGGCAACGGCAAATACCGCAGTCGATGGAACGATGAGCTGTACGATGTGTTATACGACGACATTGACATACATAGTTTAGCGAATTAAGAGACAGCGGCTACGCTGGCTAGGTTTTGTCGTCCGAAAGCTTTGAAAGTATTCGACGCGGTACCCGCCAGGAGAAGCAGAGGAAGAGAAAGACCTCCACCCATTCAATGCCCATCGAAGGCGTCTTTGCTGTTGTGGAACAGAGTATTGGAAAAAACCCGATTAAGTTCATCTGCCTTCGCCCGCAACAATTAGATCCACTTTATGGATGATTTTGCGGAAGAAACTTGAATCATGGAAACACTAGACGGTTCGCTACTTAAACATCTTCTGTCATTATGGAACAGCTTAAAATAATTCGTTTTCCAGAAGCAGTCCAACCTTTAAACTAAACCGCAATTTTGAGTTTAGCTGGACTTGGACGAAATTCTGATTCAACATAATAGCTTTGAGTTTGAAAGTGAAGGGCAAGATTAAAATAAATTATCCACACGAATTAGCAGTAAAAGTCAAGTAGAAACAAGACCGATTGTTCCAAGAAAGTCGTCCACCAAGTCTAACACTTCAGCCCACCGAACAATGTCTACAACAATAAAACCTTGCCACTAATCTCGGTTTCCGATTCTAAGAAAATGCTTCGCGGATGGGAGTGTAAGGTCAACATTCAACAGCTTAGTTAGTCGCAGTTTAATGCTAGTGAATCACGCACCACGCACTCCCCACGTGATTTTAGAGCGTGGCTGTAACATTTTTCATTATTTCTGAGACACGAAAACGAAAACAACGCGCCGAATTAAGCAAAGTTTAGACTTGCGGCTTATGGAATTCCGTCGAAAACACTTTAAGCCTCGAACTGGAACTAAGTGACTTAATTTATCTTAAATAACACTAACTTTATAAAGTTTTGTTTTTGTTTTGTGTGTTTTGTGTGTTTTTTGTTTTCAATTTAATTCCAATTCCGCCAGCTGATTGTTTGTTTATTTCTTGGCGCGTATGAAATCGGTTTTCAGCGTAAAAACCGCAGAAATCATGAGTTTAAAAATAGAAATCTGATGCGTGCCTCATTTCGAAACACGCACACACACGCGCGCGCATACTTAGCCACGTACATACAGACATGTAGAGAAACGCGTCATTGCAGTTTGAGTTCTTCCGCGGAAATATAAATAAAAATCTGCAATAAATATTAAGTGGAAAATAATAAAATAAACAACAACAACAACAACAACAACAACAAGAAATATTTGCGAGCTTACAAAAGCGCAGCCGACTTTATATGTACGCATGTGTGTGTGGGTGCATGTAAGTGCTATGCATGGAGCGTAGCTGGTGCCGTCATGGGCACTCCTTCGGCCCCGACCGCCGCTTTGAACATTAAAATTCCGACGGAGATCTCGCACGGAGCGACAGTCAGCGGGCGTGCGAGTCGAGTCGTCGTCGAGTTGCACGTCAATGAACTGACAAACGCCGCCAATCACTTTGTAATCATAATAAACACAATGGCGAAGTAAATTAAAAACAACAAAAACATCAACTACAACAACTACCATTAAATAGCACGATAATAACAAAATGCAAATTGAAAGTAGTCACCGTGAATTGTGAACGAGTTGTAGTTGCTCGTCGCAAACGAGTCGGGGAATTCCCAACTTTGCGTCACGAGGACAGAGTCTATAAAAGAATTTCGCATAATTGCCAGTATACATATGTACATACATACATAAGTAAGAATGTGAATTTTGTGAAGGTCTTGCGTTTAGGATAGTTCGGAGGTGGGAGACCACAGCACAATATTTCTTAGCGAAACCAAGGGATATACATATGTACATATACTGAATCATTCAGTGATAAGTCCAAACGATCAAAATCCTTCAAGAAGAAGCCGACCGACTCGGCAAATAATTAAAATTTAGAGATGTAGATAGAAAATAATTGAGGCATTGCGAAGTGCGGCCGATGATCTATTGTGCCCTCTTTTTTGAACACTCTGAACAATTTCAAGAGCTTGTTGGGCGCGACTGAGGTGATGTGATCCCTGTCCACGCAGATGGAACCTAGAGCCTTCAGCTTGTTTCTACAAATTACTTGGCAATCTAGAATCAGGTGTTCTGGAGTTTCCTCTTTCATGTTGCAAAACCGATAGTTTGCGTAAGAGACTTCCTGAGCCTGCTGTGCTCTGTATAGAGCGCGACAAGGAGGCGGAATTTGTCTCGGAAGAGATTGATCATATCTTTAAATCTTGCAGGGTTGCACACTCTCAGTAGTAACTTGACGTGGAACATTCCTGCTGCCAATGCCGTTATCTTTACACTCTCCTCCGTGCGGAGCCACTCCTTTATAGTGTAGGGCCCCACCACAATGCATGGACGATGAGATGAAACAACTATCTCCATCATTCTTGCTTATAGCAAAGACTTCTGTTTGAAATATGCTCGGAAAACGTCCCCTTTGTATGGATAGCTTCTAGGCTTTTTTGTAGGATATACCCTCTTCCTATCGCCATCCCTTGGAAAAATTTGTGTATTGTGTCTTCCCCTAAGACCTTCATTGGTTGAGACGACATTATTTTCCCATTGTCAAAACTCTCTGCTGCCATGAGTATACCATTTTCGCTACCCGTTTTATCACTAGATGCAGCTATGCAATCGCTCCATAAGTGACGATCATGGTATAAAGTCAGCTGATAATACCTAGCTTGCAGCACCAGGATCAGCCGGCTAGACGTCTGCATTCATGAGTGCCTTCGTGGCTATAGACAGAGAGAATACCACGTCCTTACTCCACCTCAAGGTTAAGTCTAGTTTGAGGCTTAGGAATTTCATCTCTTTAGACATCTCCAAATCACTGCTACCGGGAGTTAGGGGTCTCAAGTCCAAAAGAGATCTTCGGTTCATAAAAGGGACAACGGTTTTTTTGAGGCTTAGGAATTTCACCTCTTTAGATACCTCCAAATCACTGCTACCGGGCGTTAGGGGCCTCAAGCCCAGGAGAGATCTTCGCTTCATATCAACGGTTTTTTTGACCGCGTTGATATTTAACCTTACCGTATTCCATCATAGATAGATTTAAATTTAGAGATCTACTGGACTTCCAAGTGGTTAATGTTTCATTGCGATTTGAAGAATTCAAGAAAATGCTTATCTAGTCTTTGACTGGCGCAGGTAACGCATTTTTTGTGGCCTTAATAAACAAACACAAACAAACCCCGGATGAAAACCCCGTCAGAAAAAGGAACTTAAAATTCTAAATTTGCCAATTTATGTCGATCTCGAGTAAGCAAAAGTTCCATTTGCGGCTTCAACCATGGAGAACTTTAAAGTTGCAAGTTGTAGATATCCCGTTCTGTTAGATTGTAAGCACCAAAATTTTAGAAGTCTTCCTAAAAAACCTATCTGTTCCGATCTGATTAACATTTTCTGAAAATAACCGGTTAGACTATTATGGAAAGGTCTCGGAGTATTGAAACGAGTGGATGAGTTGAGGTGGCAAGAGAATTGGGCCAGATGATGCCCTGATCATTTTTAATTTAAAGTTTTTTTTTTACCTGTGGTGTTGGAAGACATCCAAAAGTTGCAATAAAACTTGTCCGCTTTGGGATTTTATATATTAGCTAACCAAATCTCTGAACTTATTACGAGCATGGGTTCATACCGTTATATTTAGGACCTTAAGTTCACGATTACATTGTCCCTGAAGTGCGGTTTTTACTTTCTCGACTTCAATCGTTTGGTTATGCTCTTAATCAACCCAGATCTTTTCGTGATGTTAAAGTTAACGAAATAAGCATCGATACTTAAACGAAATTACATTTAAAATCTTGGCTTAGGGTCTTAGGCAGTATAATCGCAGAGCTGGGAGAAAAGTCTACCTTTTATGGACTTTACATTGGCTAAAATTTGAACTTAGAAGAAGAAAATCTTCATACACTGAAGAAAAATTGAATCCGAAATATGGAATAATGTCATCTACGACTTCAACGACAGAGAAATAAAATGTTACAACTCGTAGGCATTGACCACTGTGAGATACCAAGCTCCAAAGTTTGAAAGTTTTTTAAAAGAACACCACAAAGAACCCGTTTCAAAAGGACCAATGTGATAGATCTTATGAAATCTTGCGGATTGAAGAACTGCAGAGCCACAATTATGCCTTTTACTTACACGGAACACCCTACAGTAGATACAGGCACTGTCAAATAAATAATCAGGCTCTTTATGCTTGTTGACATTAAACTTTTATGAAATTCTCCACAACTTCAATTATTGGCAAAAGCTCGTGGCACTGACTCGGGAGGAAGCCCACACGGGCTGTAAATTATTTACATATCTCACATATGTATGGAGATGAGTATGTACATCCATGCCAAAAGAGACTGCATGCACTGTGGTGCACAATGCATTAGCCATTTATGGACACAGTCACAAAGCGCTGCTCGGTATTTTTCCTCGCCATCAAAGATTGTTTTGAACTGACAGTTCGCATAGTGTCTGCGCCCTCCCCCCGCAGGGAGCAATAATAACAGTCTTATGTACATACATACATGTATGTATGTATAAACACCAACTTGTTGGCATTGAGACCGCAATCTACAAGTGCCGATGCTCACCACTTCAGCTGCTGCCATTACATCAGCCATGAGGCACGCCGCAATAATATCGCCAGTTGTTGCCTTTTGCCGTTTGCTCTCGGTGTCCATTTCAAAGGCGAAAATCTGTTTTCCAATTGGAGGAATGCCGGCCGAGTATGCGCGCATTGCGTATTTAATGTCATGTGACACATATTGCTGCATATTGTGCACGCGAGTGTTGTTGCTATTGTTGATTGTTTTTATTGTTTTTGATGTGGGGTCTGCGTGACACGCGCAATCCCGCTCGTTTGACAATAAAATCGTTGGAAAATTTAATATAAATATTTGCGTAGGTGTCGCGTTCAAGGAAAGCAATGTAAGTATCATTTCCGTACTCTTTTCTTGAGAATGTATGTATACATAACGGTGTTGGAGCAAGCTTGACAATTCTTGACTTCACGATGTAAGTGTAGATGTGAGTTGATAAAAATGCACTAAAGACACAATTAAGAAGTGTTTAAGCGTGATATCAGCTCTCATTTGGAGCCAAGCTCTAATATTAACTTCTTGGGTTCTCTCTCTTGGAGTCAGTTCACTAAAAGAGCGACCGAAATGGACGGAAGTGCTGTGGAGAGCAAAGATCTAACTCTTTTCCTCGAATTTTTAGAACACAGAATTATTGTCTTGATGTCTTATGGTCTTTAGATGTAAAATATGTTCAAAGAGCGATATCTCCTTAACGTCAGGCGATTATAATTGAGACGAAACTTGCCGTTATTCAAACGAACGACCCGTCATATTAAAGAGTTCGAGTCACTGAATGTTTTTCGTTCCACCCAAGAAAAACCTTGTCCTACACTCGAGCGAGGTTCATAGATTCAACGCCAGAATCCATCCTGAAGAGATTTGATTAAATGGGTTATTTCTTGGAAGCTCAGCCTTTTTACGGTTTCCATCGAATCCGTTGTGACCAGGCACCCAGTCAAGTCGGATCTGGAAGTAACTTGAAACTACTGCCAATGAGGTAATACATTCCTTGACTTGCTATTATCTCACTGTTAACGAGCTCAAGGTCTGTATAACGGCGCAGATATTGAATGCATACCAAAGTGAAGAAACTGCAATTTCCCATAAATGTCTAATACTATGAGATCCGAGGTGTTTTTGACTTGTTTTAGTAAAAGCGAGCTATTTTAAGAGGAAGTGTTGAGATGATTTTATCACATCTTCTTCTAAACAGTTGATGCATCTAATATCCAGTAATCATACAGTTAAAACTACTACAACTAAAGAAAGGTGAACTTTGTTGACAGTGAAGAGCTCTCTACACCTATTCCGATTTAACCCGATCCAGAAGGACCTTAGAGCTGCACAGCTGCTGGTAGTTGATGAACGCGGGCGGAGCTAGTATAAGGCCCGACAAACTAGCAGCAAACTACAAGAAGCCAACGGAGCTCTTATCAGTTCCCATTCCGCGTTATTGAGAGTGAAGTACCTGTTCTAGCAAGCACATCAGCCATACAGTTTTATGCAGTGCCGCTGTGATCAGGCACACAAACCAAACTAATTCTAAAATCAGGAGTCTAGACATCCATTCACTAATCTTAAACGCACGGTCAGTGAAGTTAAGTCTAATATCGCTGCCCTACTATTGAAAGGAGACTGCGGCCTAGATTAGTACATCTACTGTTGTTTTATGGCAGCTACTTTCGCTTGGAGGATGCCTACTGCAGCGCTGTGGAAGTCTTAAAATGGAGCTAATGGAAAGTTCCCAGCAATGTACTCCTCCACATACATTCACCGCCAGCTTTCATCCGTCCGTAAAAAAGCTCACATCCCTCTTCTCGAGCGAGTGCTTCCCTTCCACGACTGCCTCGAAGGTAAGTAAGCAGAACAATGACACCTAGGGCTAGGCTCGGCGACCTGGTAATTCAATGAAATCAAAGTGTGTTAGCATTTCAGAGTATCCAGGCTCATCCATTTATACACCCAGATTCTCTGAGTCTGAGGTTAGCTTTCGCGGCCATACACCTTCCGGCTATGTCCGGTGTTGGTGTGGTGTTGTTGCAATTACCAAGAATGTTATGCGGACCTTATAATAAAGGCAAATTAACAATTAGAGTTGCCTCTCGATATTGGAATTTATTTATTTCCATTGCAAACAGATCAACCATTGCAACAAATTATGCCTATCCATATATTACGCCTTTGCAATAACAACGCAGGCATAAAAATGATAATTATTGAAGCCACCCCTCAAAAGCGTACAACGTGTGATATCGGTGACAACCGACACTTGTCAGCGACACCTAGATATGTGTACGAGTATCACTATCAATGCGGTTTGGAGGTGATGACATATTGACACTCGATTTGAAATGTGTATGCAAATTTCAGACTAAAGTTAAAGAGACTGCTTATATAAGAAATATTGTATACATAATAAGTTACTTTGTTGGGGTGTGAGTGGCATTAGTTGGTATATTTAGTTTGGGTCAATACTGACTATGAAATTTTGTGTCTTTGAGGTCTAGCCGCGAAAAGGTTATTTTACATATTAAAAAAAAACTCGGGAAACGATTATCAATGAAATCCACTATTTTTGACAACTCCTCATTAATTTTTTGTTACAGTTTTATTTCTAAATTTCTTGCAACTACAACAATTACTATCTGTTTTGAGATTAAGAACTTTTACGGAACTGTTTGGCAGCTCTAAATGACAAAACCAATAAAATGCGTTTTTATTTTTTTCTTTCTTTCTTGCATTCGAATTTTTCAAAAGAATATTTATTAAAAAATTTTGACAGGTGACAACTCTATAAGACATAAAAAATAATGCATCAAATATTTTTTTTGTTTCTTGCTTGAAAGACAATTTTAAAAAATATTTAAAAAAAATTAAAAAAACAAATTTTCAAAACTAAAATATTTAAAAAAATAACCCTAATATTTGTTTGTTTCTTGTTCACAGTTTCAATTTTCATTCATTAGAGATTTAACTCAATTAATTTTTTTATAAGTGGCAACTCTATACAAAAAAATATTTTAAAATAGTTTTTTTTTTTTTTGTATGGTCACAATCCCTGTTTTTATTTAAAATATTTTTAGGTATTTCAATTAAATCATATAAGTGGCAACTCTATAGCAAAAAAAAAAAACATAAAACTAACGGGTGATTTTTTTGAGGTTAGGATTTTCATGCAGTAGTATTTGACAGATCACGTGGGATGTCAGACATGGTGTCAAAGAGAAAGATGCTCAGTATGCTTTGACATTTCATCATGAATAGACTTACTAACGAGCAACGCTTGCAAATCATTGAATTTTATTACCAAAATCAGTGTTCGGTTCGAAATGTGTTTCGCGTCCGTGTCCGATGAGCGATGAGGCTCATTTCTGGTTGAATGGCTACGTAAATAAGCAAAATTGCCGCATTTGGGGTGAAGAGCAACCAGAAGCCGTTCAAGAACTGCCCATGCATCCCGAAAAATGCACTGTTTGGTGTGGTTTGTACGCTGGTGGAATCATTGGACCGTATTTTTTCAAAGATGCTGTTGGACGCAACGTTACGGTGAATGGCGATCGCTATCGTTCGATGCTAACAAACTTTTTGTTGCCAAAAATGGAAGAACTGAACTTGGTTGACATGTGGTTTCAACAAGATGGCGCTACATGCCACACAGCTCGCGATTCTATGGCCATTTTGAGGGAAAACTTCGGACAACAATTCATCTCAAGAAATGGACCCGTAAGTTGGCCACCAAGATCATGCGATTTAACGCCTTTAGACTATTTTTTGTGGGGCTACGTCAAGTCTAAAGTCTACAGAAATAAGCCAGCAACTATTCCAGCTTTGGAAGACAACATTTCCGAAGAAATTCGGGCTATTCCGGCCGAAATGCTCGAAAAAGTTGCCCAAAATTGGACTTTCCGAATGGACCACCTAAGACGCAGCCGCGGTCAACATTTAAATGAAATTATCTTCAAAAAGTAAATGTCATGAACCAATCTAACGTTTCAAATAAAGAACCGATGAGATTTTGCAAATTGTATGCGTTTTTTTTTTTTAAAAAGTTATCAAGCTCTTAAAAAATCATCCTTTAATATCGCAAATAATTATTGCTCCTGGCGCCACAAATTTCCCCAAAAATTTTTATTTTATTTGTTTTATGTGTGGTAGCTGTACATAAAAAAAAACTAAAGCGTAAGATATTTATTTCTTTCTTCCATAAAATGCCAACAGTTATTTAAAATAAAATTTTTTATGCATTTCCCTTAATTTTTTTAAGGCGGTAACTACTGTATAGTATTTATAATGAGTTTTTCAGCAACCCTCTGCGGTGAAAAATATTATAATGCGCTCAAATATTCATGGTTTTCTCTCTAGGAGTACCAATTTTTATTAAAAATATTATTAGGCATCTCAATCATTTCTTTTTTAGGTGGCAAGTCTCTGCGAAAAAAAAATAGTTTTCTAAATATTTATCTGGCTACAATACAAAAGGATCAAAATATTTTAGGAATGAATATAAAATTTGTTTGAGGTGGCAACTCTACTAAAAAAAATTATAAAACGCCAATATTTCTATTTTTCTGGCTTACAATCCCAACTTTTATCCAAATTAATAATATTCAGGGATTTTATTTAAATCTTTTTAATGTGACAACTACAATAAAACAGAAATAAGGCATTATTTGGCAAGTCTTTATGGTGCAAAATATCGTAATGCGTTAAATATTTATGGCTTTCTCCACTGCAATTCCAATTTTTATTCAAACACTTATTAGGTACCTCAATAACATCTTCTACGTGGCAACTCTATGGGGAAAAATAATTTCGAAAATATATTTTTAGTTTCTTGCTAGCAACAAAATTTTCCAAAAGGCGATATTTTAATTAAATTTGTAACAGTTGGCAACTCCAAAATAAGTAAGGCACAATAGTTTTCAAACATTTTTTTCCGAAATATTACCCAGTTAGTAAAATATTTTTTTCTAAAAATATTATTATAATTATTTTATATAGGTGGCAACTCTATGTAAAAAAAAAAATAAAAAATAAATGAGCCACAATAGCTTGCAATTAATAATTGATTAATTTTTTCCACAATATCATTTTACATAAAGAAGAAAATTATGAACCACATATTTGTTACTTACGATAACAAGTTTTCTTCAAAAATTAATTTTTTTTTAATGTAATTTTTTATAGATGGCAACTCTATATGAAAAAAAAATTGTTTTGGCCAGTTGGCAAAAAATTTTTTTTTAACTTTTTTCTAAAAACTTTATTATAATTATTTTGTACAGGTGGCCACACTCTATACCAAAAAATTATCGATAAATATTTATTTGGTTTCTTGCTAGCAAAACAATTTTAAAAAATTAATTAATTAATTTCTTACAGGTGGCAACTCTATGTAAAGACATAAGTGAGCCACAATTGCTAACAATAATTTTTTCCAGAAACAAAAAAATAATAATTTAATAAAACATTTTATTGCTGGCAACTCCATATAAAGCGCAAAATTATAAACCAAATAAGTATTTCTTATTTACAATACCAAGTTTGTTAAATTTTTTTTTCATAATGTTATTCAATTAAATTTTTTATAGATGGCAACTCTATAAGAAAAAAAGTCAATATTGTTTTTATGCCGGTAAAAAAAATTTTCTAAAATTAAAAATATTATAATTATTTTGTACAAGTGGCAACTCTCTACATAAAACAAAATTATTAAATATTTATTAGTGTTTTGTTAAGAAAACCAATTTTTTTATTAAAAATTTTATTAGACTCCTCATTTATAATAACTAATTATTAGTGGAAAGTGGCAATTTTATAAAAAATAATGAACGAAATATATATGTATGTACATATTTTTCCTTGCTTACAATCCCAATTGTGTTCTTGAAAAAAAAAAATATTATTTTATTTTACTTTTTACAGGTGGCAACTGTATACAAAATAATGAGCTAAATATATATGTACATATTTTCCTTGCTTACAATCTCAATTGTGTTTTTGAAAAAAAAAATTATTTTATTTTTTACAGGTGGCAATTCTATAAAAAGTAATGAGTCAAATAAATATTTTTATCTTGCTTACAATCCCAATTGTATTTAAAAAAAAAAAAGATTTCTTTTTATTTTTTACATGTGGCAACTCTTTACAAAATAATAAGCAAAATATGTACATACATTACATATATACATATTTGTTTCTTGTTTTACAATCACGATTACGTTTTTCAAAATACTATTTTATTTTTTTTTGCAGGTGGCAACTCTAAAAACTCGATTGTCTGCGCCAAAATTGCCAACAATTTATTAGCTCATCTTTTTAAATGAAAACTTCATAAATATTATTAATTAATTATTTAATTGGGTTGCTTTCTCCACAAAACTAATAGACAAAACAAAGAAAGAAATTAGAAATTCACACGAGTGTAGCTGCCAGATGAATGGACTTATATACATACATATATACATGTGTGTTTAGATGCTTATTTATGTATGTATATGTAATGCCCAGATCAATTAAGAGAACATATTTTTATATGATTTGCCCGCAAGACACAAAAAGCAAACATGAACTCATAAATAAAAATATACAAAGAAAACTATACATATATAATATGTATGTACATGCATATATACGAGTATATATGTAGATTTGTATGTATAAATATATTTGTCTTGATATGTAGTCAAATCATTGTCTTATTTATGCCTTTGGCACTGACAAATCGGCCATTCACAAATTTATAATTTTACGCAATTAATTTCCTACTAATTTATTGAAAAGTATTTTCGACTTCAAAAGAAACTGAACAAATCTGTTTGCTAACTTTAGAGACAAAGGCATTTTTATAAATAACTAAATGATTATTCATACGAATATAACAAAATACTAGTATTTAAATACATATGTATGTATATAACTACTTACATATATATTGACTTGGTTGTATTTGCATACAAATATATATGTATGTATGTATGTCTGTTTGTTAGTTGTTGTTTATTTTTGAAAGTCTCGTTTTCATAATTTATCGGCGCACAAATCGCGATTGCCTTGAATCGAAGACGGCGATGAGATTTTCCGCACCCGCGATTAACCCATTAACAACCTGTTGTGTATTTAAATACGCATTAAGCACTGTTTATGTAATTTATCATATCATATACACTTAGCTGGTGATTGTGCATATAGCATGTAATAATGGTCGTAGTTGTTTTTTTAAAACAAAATAACAAATAAAATCAAATGCTAATATATTGCTTATTTTCATACTTAAAGAAATTATATAATTCTAGTTCATATTAATATTGATTAATATAAACAAATAGTGTTTAGCAATTTTAGCTAATTTTTTTTCAAAATCATGGCTTACACTTTGTATAGTATTTCTCTTTGTTTACATTTTAAACCTTGAACAGGATTTGTCACGATTTTTGTAATGACCAGAAGGAAAAGTCAGAGACCCTCTAAAATTAATATCTAAATGTACTATTCTGAGAAAAAAAAGTTAAACTTTATTAATAATTTTAAAATTCTTAACTTGTTCCTCAAAATACACTTGTTCCAACGGTTTTTCCAATTCTCGAAAAAGTTGTTAAAGTCAATTTCCGGAATAGCCTTTAATGCGTCAGGTTGTTCAATAAGTTTTGTCGTTTGCTGAGAAAACACAATTTTATGATTCAAAGCACACTTTATTATCCGTATAATCTCCATGAACATTAATACACTTGCTCCAACGTTCCTCCAATCTGTGGATCCCATCCCTGAAGTGAGAATCCGGAAGGTCTGCAAAATACGGCCGTTATGACTTCTTTATTTGATGAAAAACGCTTGCCACACTTAAATTTGTTGCGTTCTGGAAACAAATGGAAGTCGCTGGGAGCCAAATCCGGTGAATACAGTGGATGCTATAATAATTCGAACTTTACTTCATGAATTTTAGTCATACTCAAAATGCTCTTGTGACACGGTGCATTGTTCCGATGATTAAACATTTTTTTCTTCTGCAAACCGTGTCTTTTTCTTGAATTTTTTCTTCAATTGGTTTAAAAGGTTGCAATAATATTCAGAATTAATTGTTTTACTAGTTTGCAAGTAATCCACATACCCAATTCCTCTCGCATCCCAAAAAAACTGATATTATAACCTTTTTCGGGACACGAACTCGTTTCGAAGCCGAAGAACCAGGTTCACACCACTCTTTAGCCTCTTGTTTTGATTCAGGATCATGGTGATAAACCCAAGTCTCATCCATAATGATGAATCGACGCACAAAATTCACTTTATCTTTTTTAAAACGCTCCAAATATTGCTGAGAAAGTCGCATTCGAATGTGTTTTTGTTCCATTGTGTATGTTTAAAAAGTGGCGAAAAATTCACGAGGAATCAATGCAGTTTGTGATGGTGCATTATCATGATGCAAAAACCAAGAGTTGTGGGCCCATAATTTCGGTCTGGTTTAACTAGTAGCTTCTCGCAAATAACGACACAAATACTCAATATTTCGTGATGACTGTTTGAACGATCGGAAGAAATTCGGAGAGCACAACAGCTCGATAATCGAATAAAACTGTCTATATAAACTTGATTTTTGACCTGCAGTGACGTGGTGTTTTCGGATCGATTCACCTTTGCCACGATATTCGGCCGATTGATCGTCTGTTTCAGGATCGAAAGCATAGATCCAAGACTCATCACCAGTAACAATACGTTGATATCCTATTAGTCCTAAGGCATTGTTTCACAGACATTAACGTGACGCTGTTTTTCGAAAAAATTTAGTGAATTTGGAACCAAGCATGCTTTCCCTATTCTTAGGCCAAAATGATCCTCCAAATGGTTTTCACTGATCTTTCCGATATTTCAAAGTTACCGGTAAGATCTCTGACTGTTAATCGTCTCAAGCACCAATTTCTTTATTTTATTGCCGTGTTGATCATGAGTTGTTATTGATGGCCGTTCTAGACGTAGAGTGAGGTCTGACAAAGGAGCTAACAATCTACCAATGATTCTTCATTCCGATTTAATAAGGGATCTCAATACACTTGGTATGAGAGAAGGACTAAGTATTGGGCTATTACTGATACTGAAAACACTCGGTTATTGCTGGTACTTAGATTTGTAAAACCTAGTCTTTCAGGATACATTATTACATGATGGGTTAAAGAAGTTAATTTTTAAAAACTTCGGGGATTTCTAATTTAATTATTTCTCAATATTTGTTTGGAACAGCTACATGAGAGCCAGTTCGTGAATGCGACGACTGTTTGTTATATGACAGGAGATACATATTTCGCCGTACCTTCGTTAACTAATACATACATATGTACATGTATGTATGTATGTACATCATAAACAATTTCTAGAGATATGATTTCCATAGGCATAAAGAAAATTGTGTGTTTTCTGTGTTCTTTAATATTGGGAAATTTTTCGGTTAGGGAACTCTATCATTTTCGAGAATTTTCGTATTTATAATAACATTAGCTAAAGAATTCACTTCCAGCGGTTGTTATCATTATTATATAGGTATGTATGTATATATGTACATACATACATATGTAAGTACACGTAAATATTTTTTCAGAGAATTTGTATTTATTTTTAAAACGTCTCGCAATTTGCATTCACCCCATTCTAGTAATTATTATGTTATAATGAATAGGCACACTTTATCAAATTTTTTACACTGAACCAAAGTTGACTCCGTGAAATCGCATTGCAAATTTCAACGGAATAATGACCAATCCAACTCAAATTAATATTAATCAAAACGCCATGTGTGTACATACAAACATACATACATATATATTTTTATGTAGATGCGTATTCGCTTGAGTAAACTTGTTCAGAGTAATATTTGCCCGCAGATTTCTTATTAATAAGCATTTCTTTGTAGAACAATCTGAACCTACAACGACATATGTACATATGTACATATGTACATATGTAAATATGTATGTATATTTTTTACTCGGAGGTTGGACTAACTCTCTAACATATGTACTTATCTGTATTATCATATTACATATGTACATATGTACTTACATAGATTTATGATAAGCGAATATAATAAAATAAATTCTTAATATTTAGGCTCAAAGGCTCTTCCGATTGTCTTTCTCTCTTTTGTGTACCATTTTCACATTACTTCGGGCAGTTTACATAGTACTAGATCCAGAGCCCGCTTCTTCCTCTAACATCCACTAATCGTTTCCTGTCTTTCCTCAATAATAAACTGTGTACTGTGCTGTATGTACTATTTACTGGTAAGCACTGCTTTCTTTAAGTCCATTTTCTTTCAGTACCCGCTTCCGTGCGACTCTGAGACTCTTATGACTTAGAGTAGAATGCAGATGATCCACGGAACCACTTGATCTCAGCAAGGTTCATCTTTCTGCAGAGCTAAAGATCTTGCCGGACGTACTATGACAAAGTTGTATGGATAATAATGGAAATACATAGTCCGAATTTTGCAAGATTGTGGTTGAGACTCCTCGGCAGTCATATCCTCGACGAACCGGAGGAATTAGATACCAAAATGTATATTAGAGTTTAGTAATAATTTGCTTCTGGCCCGTGTCTAGCACGGACCCAAGGTCTCGAATGGTCAAAGGAAATGGCGCTGACGTATGTAAATCATTGTTCTGAGATCCAGAAACAATATATACTTATGTCTATTTCTATTGGTAGTCGAAAAGTCTTTTCGTATTTCTAATCAAACTGCTACTTATTTTTTTTTTTTTTCATTTATGTATGTATAATGAACTACAATGAATCAAATATGTATCGCCACGTTTTGCCATTCAAAAAAACATTTCTGGTTTCTCGGTGAAAAACTGCGACAAGTAATTTTTACAGGCTTCTCTTGAAGCCAACTTTACTCCAATAAGGGAGTTTTGCATTGACCGAAACAAATGTTAGTCCGATGGTACAAAGTCAGGGCTATATGCTGAGTGAACAAAACTTCCCAGCCAAGCTCTCCCAGTTTTTTCCGAGTCATCAAAGGTGTGTGTGGTCTAGCGTTGTCCTGATGGAACACGAAGCCCTTTCTGTTGATTGTTCTGTCCGTTTTTTCGATTACTTGCTACAATCTCATCAGTTGTTGACAGTAATATGTTGAATCAATCGTTCGATCAGGCTGGAGCAGCTCATTGTGAATGATTTCTTTCCAATTCCACCAAACACTAAGCATAACCTTTCAAGGCGTCAATCCTGGCTTTGCGACCATTTGCTGAGCTTCAACACGCTTGGACCATGACCTTTTTCGCACATTATTGTCACATTTGATCCATTTTTCGTCTTCTGTTACCATTCGCTGCGGAAATGGTTCCATTTCATTTCGTTTCAGCAAAGAATCGCAGATGCTAATTGGGTCTATTAGATTTTTCATAGCCAAGTCATGGGGTAGCCAAACATCGAGGTTCTTTTTGTAGCCAGCCTTTTTTAGATGCTTCAAAACCGTTTGATGATGAATTTTAAGTTCCTTAGCGATGTCATGACTGCTTATGAGACGGTCCTAGTTAATCTTTTCCATAATTTCATCGACTTCTTCAACGATAAGTCCATCAGAACGAGGTGTATCTTTCGCATCGAAATTTCTTCCTCGAACTTAATTTTTTTGGTTAAATGAAGCTTAAAATCTCACCTTTCCAACACTATGTATATGGTAAGACGCTATGTGATTGGTAGCACCGGAGATGTACGACTGTAACGACATGTATTGACAAAATACGAAAATACTTTTTTGACTACCCAATATTAAGGTACCTTGACGCCCCCATGTGTACTTTAGACTCGTATGTAAGTACATTTATATGCTCATATGTATGTATGTATTTCAATTTCTAACTGTTTATAAATATGTATGTACATATGTATTTACCTAAGTCACATTGCATTGTTTTGGTCTCTCTATTTACGTTCCGCCGCATCTAAAAATAAACACGATTTGTATTCGTTTCCTTCTACACACAGCCAAACTGTTTTGTGCTTATGCTGCTGCTTCTTCTTCTTCTGCGCTGATCATTGGCCCCCCAATCGATCGCTGCGTGATATTTATACAGCAGATTATTTATAGACGAAAACATTATTGTGTTTGGCTTTCGACTTTGAACACGAGACGCACCCTCGACTGCTCAGCTGCCCAACTGCGCGACGTGCCACAACAAAAGCTGGTCTAAGAGATTTCTAAGAGAGTTCTTTGTTATTATTACAATGCTGTTTACTGCATGCAAACACATACATACATACATGCATGTATGTGTATATATATGTATAATTATGTACTACCTTTTAATAGACCAAAGTAACTTATAAACTCGACTAATTTATTAAGTCGTTTTAGCTGTACGTGAGTGTGTGTGTGTCGGTGTGCATTTAGCGCTTAAACACCTGGAAACTGGATCTTGCAGCGCAGGTTGTTATTATTGCCATTGTGTAACACAATTGTGGCGTTACTGTGTTTACTTGTTATTGCGAAATGAAATGTTATAGCGATCAGCTTGTAATGGATTACATAATTAATTGCTGAATTACACGAAGCAATAGCTACACAAACATACACTTCTCTATGCACATACATACATACATACATACATATTATGTATGTACATATGTACTCGTATGTACATATATATATGTACGTCATCTATTTATTACGAATTAAGTAAGCTGATCTAATTTTATTGGTAAATGTGTTTTGTTAGTTTGAATGTTGTTGTAAAAAATGGAAAACTATCCGAACCAAACACACCTGTTCATTGGAATCTAAAATTGTGCTATTACTAAAACGTAATTAGCGCTGACTATATCTAACGAGTAAATTATAAGGAGCTTAGAAGGCAAACAAGACCTAGTTAGACCAATGAAAACGCAGAGTTCTTAGGGTTTCAAAGTAAAAAAAAAAAAAAAGTGGTTCCAAAATCCGTTAAAGTTTTAATGAAATATTCAGAACATATTAATATAGAATATACACAGTTGTCCACAAAAAAGTAGGAGTGACCACATGGGAAAAACGAATTGATAATTTTCATTAACAAAAATGTTTTATTTTTTCAAAATTTTTGTATAATGTAATTTGCTAAAGACCTATTAATATTTCCAGATTCCATCTATTTCAATTAAACATAAACATAAATTTATATCGCAGTTTGTATCAAGTAAACTAAAAATCTAGTTCCACAAAAAAATAGGAGTATTTTATGTAATAAGTGGCCGTTCTATAATTTTAATATATATTGCTTCCAAAGTTTCACAGAATATTAAAATAATTAATATTTCGATGAATAACCTCGATTTTTTTAATACAGCATCACATCTCCGAGGCATGGTCTATGAGATCCTGGCAACGTTTTATTGGTATTCTTTTCCAAGCCTCTTTCACTAGTTGCCATAAATCTCTCGAATTGGTTGGTTTCTCTTCAGCTACTTTCTTCTTGATATCTGTCCATAGGTTTTCAATGGGGTTGAGGTCAGGAGACTGAGCAGGTCACCACATAACCTCAACTCCATTGGCCCTAAACCATTTTTATTGCGCACTTGCTAGTACGTTTAGGGTCATTATCCTATTAATATACCCATATCAATGGAGGTACCGTGAGGTACCACATACCTCATCGAATATTTTGACATATACCCTTTGGTCCATGATGCCTTCAATTAAGAGTATTGGACCAAAACCGCAATGTGAAAAACAACCGCATACCATGATTTGGCATCGTCAAGTATAACGGTTTTTGTGGTAAACGGGAATTATATTCTGAGTTGGGGAGATGTCGAACAAAGTTCCTAGACCCTATACTACCAAATAACTCAACTTTGGATTTGTCTGACCATAATATGTTTCGCCATTTAGACGCGGGCCAGGAGCCATGCTCAATTGAAAATTCTATGCGGGCTTCCTTGTGTTTCTTTTGTAATGGGGTCTTTTTCGTGGACTTCTAGTAAATAATTTGATCTACTCTAAATGTATGCGAACAGTTTCAGTATTAACTGACAAATTTAGTTCGTCATGGATGCTCCTGGCTGAAGCAAAAGGATTAACGCTACCGCCAGTACTATATTGCGATCGTCTGCAGTGGATGTTTTGCGCTTTTGTCTACGAGTTTAATTTTTGTTTATATAATTTAAGGCATTTGCTATCATTTGAGAAGAGCATTTTACGATTTTTTGGATCTCTTTATAAGTTTTTCCTAGTTTTCTCAATTTTTTCTCGTTTTCCGCTTTTCCTCTGCACAATGATTTCCTCTACCCACTGGAGAAAAGCCGAATGATTAAATAAAATAATAACTAATTTAAATTGCTGCTAGATTATGGAACTATACTTACTTTTCTAATTTTGTGAATATTTTTTATGTTAAGGACTATTTTGAAAACGAAATATCTAACTCTCCTATTATTTTGTGGAAAGCAATAACAAGTGTCTCCGAGAACTAGCAAAGCAGAAGTAGAATAGCAATCATCAGAATAAAAATTTGTTTTGTATTTTAATGCTAGTATCCCGTTATGTGTACCGTTATTGTTTCGCGTCCTTTACATGTGAATTAAAAAAGTTATACAGCTAAACAAATCTTTCATAGTGGCACTCCTATTATTTTGTGGACAACTGTAGTATGTACATAACTGCATATACTACATATACTTGCATATGTATCTGTATGATGGAAATTATGACTCAAACGAGTAAAAAGTGAAAGCTAAATAATACTGTAAAAATCCGAAAAATAATTCAAAACGGTGAAAAAAGTTAATTTCGAGTACCGAGATGGTTTTTTTTACTAGAAGTTACAAGATCCTGGTTTCACCACTGCCATAAATGGAAGTCATCCGTCTGCAATCGGCGAATACATTGAAATATCTTCGGCTTATCCTGGATAGAAAACTTTTACGGAAGCCGAATATTGAAGAGAGAGCATCGATTTCCTTGTAACGTAGTAGAGGAGCCATTGCCAAAAAGTAGGGTCTCTCACCGAAAGCGGTCCTCTGGCTCTAAGATACCATAGTCCAGCCAGTTATATTCTATGGAGTCTTTATGTGGTGTAGGGCTCTAGAAAAGACCACACTTGCATAGAATCTCGAGAGTGTTCAACGACGGTTGCTCATCAGCATATGTGGTACACTATCAGACTCGGATAATTTGGGTTCCTAAAAGAACTTGTGTCTGAACACTCGGAAGTCCTCACACTGTTTGATTTCGTACCGGTTCACTTGGACAATGGAGCCGCCAAAAATACTGGCGGCGATACAAGCCTTGAACTCATTAAAAGTGCATTTAGGGTTGGCTAAGGAGTGTCTAACCTCGTTATCAGTAGCATCGATTGTATTTTTGATAAGACTGGTAAAGGTGCTAGGCCAAAACGGAATCGCAAGAAATTGGCAAGCTGATGAGTTAGCAAGGAAAGGCACCCTAAAACCGCTGTCGGTAGAATGGGAACGGCTCGGTGCTCCCGTTTCCTCTTGTGTACTACTACTACATAGCTGAGCTTCGCGGAAGCTTGGCCAGCGCTGGTCCAGCATTGCTACATGCGCTGTTGCAAAATCCTTTTGACCCAAGAGCAATCACAACAGATCTAGTGATATTTTTGCCCTCAAGAAAACCAGCCTCTTCCTAGTTGTGGGGCTTTTAATATGCAATTCTGTATGGGCGTCCACGCTGTATGGCTTGGAATCTTACTGGACCCCATCTGCAAAAGCTGTACGGAAGTAGATGTGGTGGAACCAACTCAACACTTCTTTCTTGCCTGTCCCGCGCTTGGAAGGTCAAAATTTAGACATTTGGGAGCGCATACCTTCGGACATTCCACCGAACTGGCAGTAATGGAAATTAAACGCCTTTGCAAATTTGTATTGCCCTCTAAGCGTTTTGATATAACAGGAGTTTTTCTTTTCTAGGGCTTCACAAGGGACTATATATAGCATACCATGTGCGATCTTTCTAGAGCAGTCATCTTACCTAACCTAACACCGAAGTAATAATACCCTTCACAAATACAAAATATTGCTTACAATAACTTGATTTTGATAAGTCAGTTCGAATACAGCTATATGCTAAAATTATACGATCTCAAAAATTTCTACGAATATCGCACCATTGTCTTAGACAACTACCCTAGCTAAATTTCGTGAAGATTATACAAATATAAAAGTTTTCTAAACAATCACTTGGTTCAGATAGTTCAGTTTGTTATAATAGTTTGATTCCTACAAATACACAGAATCTTATTGAGAAAAGGACGTGAATAAATTTCAGATCGATATCTCAAAAACTGAGAGAGTAGTTTTCGCATATACAGACTGACGGATAAATATCTGTGTTTACAGATATCGAATATATTTCGTAGCTTTATCAGAATCGTGTCAAAACTTAAAATATATAGTACTTTTAGAAAAGAATGTTTAAGGCTGATAAAGTAGTGTCTGCTCTTTATTATTATTGTAATTCCGAATAATCTTTCAATAAAAATTTTTGAAAGTCAATGACACGCTGTTTTTGCCTATATTTCCTCTTTCAATCCTTTCACAAATATTTAAGAGGACTAATGAACGTTCGACCTTTCGCCTTTGCATTTCATGTAGGTTTTACCCAACTAATTGATATGAAAATGCTAAGCCTCATTAATAATATCTTAGTCTCGACACTATTATCGAGTCATTGTTGAAGATAATTGCTTCCCACGATTGCAGCTTTGAGATAAATTCGTCCTGGAAATCTTGAAGTTATGAATTTGAAAGGAAATCGATTTATTTGTATTTCTCCAATAAAATGCTTTCGAATTCTCTGTCTTCTAAAAAATCTCTAGCTATGTTTTATGACCTACGAAAGCTAAGGTTTCGTATTAAGATTTCATAGTTTCCGTATCGGTAACTTTGATGTCAATTATGCACCACTCTTTGGAAGGCCAACAGCCAAAAATATCGATAAAGTATTAAAATCGTCTCGGCCGACTGCCATGTGAGCACTGTTTTGATTACTCAAAAGCTAAACATATCACAGGAAAGTCGCTTCGAACCATCTAAGTAAAGCTGGATACAAATAGGAGCCCGCCTGTAAGACTCGAGTTAATTTAATTATATCTCTTCCGGTTACCAACTGCAAATGGCTGCCGAATTGAAACAAAATCGAACCATTTCTGTTGCGGCTGGTTACTAGTGATCAAAGTATGGTAATTTATGATTTCGTCAAGTGAAAAAGGGTCTTGGACGTTTTGGTCATCCAGGTCAAACTGTGAACAATAAAGTATTGAAAGTGATTTGGGATTGGCAGTGAGTCGTCTGCTATGAGTTGCTTCTCTCGAAATTCGAACAGGTACTGTCAACAATTGGACCGTTTGAAAGAAGCAATCGCCTAGAAGCGTCACTTTTTTTCAATAAATTAATTAAGTTCCTCATGGACACAGCCAGAGACTCCGTAATAATTGATATTTTTGGATCCAGATTTATGTACAAGGTAAGTAGGATGGGCGTATGTCATTTCCTGTGTGGATTATCATCGGCCTTAGAAATGTTCAAGAGAAAAGTTTTGCGGAAGATTTTGGCAACAGGGAATACCGCAGTCGATGGAACGATGAGCTGTAAGAGATATACGACGACATTGACATAGTTCAACGAATTAAGAGACAACAATTATGTTGGCTACGTCATGTCGTCCCTGTGGATGAAAACACTGCAGTTCTGAGAGTATTCAACACAGTATCTGGCGGGGGAAGCAGAGGAAGAAGAAGACCTCAACTCCATTGGAAGGAGTAGGAATATCCGAATGGCGCCAAAGAGTGAAATGGAAGAACGACTGGCACGATGTTGTAAACTCGGCGTTGTCTACGCCAATAAAAAAGAAGAATATCATTTTGATATAGAAAGCTTTCTAAGGTTTTAATTGTGTCAGTCTTTCCTGAGTCTGCATTTTCTGAAGTCGGAAGTGCTTTTAAACGACTATTTCGACTGGACACCTATATCATTCTCTTTCCAAGAAGTAACGCCTCCTACCTTTTGTCATAATAATTAATGCACCCTCCAGACATTCCCAACGCAGTTAACAATTTATATTAATGTAAGTTACCACATACATATTTGCTTAGCAATCTTCCTGCGCCGCAGAGTGATATGGAAATGCGCCTTCGTCACTTACTTTGGATTGCGACTTAACCACCCACGAAGCACGGCCCATTTTTATTAATGATACCTGACATTTACCGCATGCATTAACCGCTATGCAAATAGGTAGTGTTAACCAGGCAGGGGAAACTCGCTACACGTTGCAAGTATTTAATACGTATATAGTATATAAGCATATATGTACATACTTACATATGTATGTACTTATATATGCTTACATATATACATACATTGTCATATGCTTGTATGTACGTCATGTGACCAGCGAAAAAATTGTGGGTGCGAGTTTTGTAAAACAGTCAAAATATGTACAAACAGGTAAATATATAGTCAAGTATGTACATATATATGTTTGTATATACATAAGTATATACATATATACACCTGTATATACTTATATACCTAAGACAACCTTTCTTCCTACTTTGTCGGCTTTCTTTGCATATCATTTCGCTTCGCCACGCTGTATGTTGCTTTTGTTGTTGTTGTTGCTAGATTATTGTTGTTGTTGTTGGTAAGTGGGTGGTTAGCGGTGAGAGTTGGGCGGTCAGTGACGAGCGTATGCTATTTAAATTTACGAAGCAGACAACCAGGCCAGCCAGCCAGCCGGCAAGCCACTAAGCCAATATTGGGCACAACTGCTGCAACAACTATAAGGTAAACAACAACAACAACAGAAATATAATGCGCTCGCTGTTCACAGGTCGGGCAATAAATCACGTAAAATGTGCCAAAGTGGCAGCTATTTTCGATATGGTGTTTTCGCTTTTGCTGTCAGTTGAAATTTTGCGGGCCGCAATAACAACAAAAAAACAGGAACAACACCAACAACAACAGTAAAAAGAAAGAAACAATAGTAAGCGAAAGCGTTAGAAAGGAGTTGAGCAGCAGAAGGCTCAAGTTGGTTGGTTAAAATGCGGGTATTTTGTAGTTGTTGTTAGCGTTGTTGTTGCATGTGGTTTGTAGATAGCAGAGGAGTGACAGTGTGCATATTGGAAAAGGCATAAATTCAGAAAAAATAAGATTTAAAGCTGACACACAAACACAACATACATGCGATTAAACACACTTGCATATTTACCGTTATACATTTATATATGTATATGTATATATATATGTACATATAGTATAGCTTTTAGGCTTTTGTTTGTATGTGTATGTAGGCATGGACTTTTACTCTTGTTTGCAAATAAATAAATAGTTTCGTAATGTTTTAGCTAGATTGAAAGGCATAAATAATCGATTTGAGCGCCAAATGCAAAAGTCGATTTTCACAGCGGAGCAAAAGTGGAAAAGCCACGGCCGTTGGAATTAGCGTAACCGTTTCCTGGTTGCGAGCGCGATAAGACCGTCGAGCCGCGTGGCTTTACAATTATGTGTACATATATGTATGTATATGTATGTATATGTATATACTTATATGTATATATATAATAGTATACGTATACATATATATGTGTGTATGTATGCATGTGTGTTGTTGTGACAGGAGATTTATTGCTTGTATCCTGTACCCACGCCACATTTTTGGCCATTCCTACACCTCTACCTACATACGTACATACAGACATACATACATACATATGTATATGGGAGTGTGGGAGCGGAGCTGTTTATATGAGCTGCTTAAGCGTGGTTAAATGTGTTACCCTGTTTCAAAATCGATTTCTGTTTTTACCGTTATAACGTTTCAAAATCCTTTATTTTACATTATTTTGGTAAACAATTTTTTCTTTCATCCTTCCCAGGTGCCATCACGTAGTTCCGGTGTGTCTCCTGAGTCTCCTTCCCAAAACATAAGTTGATCCAACTACTGCCATATTTCTAGTGTTGTTGTAGTAACATAACTAGATATTCTTAATAAATTCTTTTATGGCACGAAAAAGGCTACATTTCTAGGTTACATGGTCGTTCCAAACGGGGATCTCACTTGGACGGCTTCTAAAGCCGTTAAAAAGGCTAATATAAGCCCCTTCGGACATACATATAAGTATGTACATACATACATATGTACTTATGTTTGTTCCGATTGACGAACGTTCACAACTGTAGTGGAAGCAATCGGATAGATGCTTAAGGGGGTATTCTAGTCTAGAAGCATGAATTTCGGGTAATTTTTAAAGAGTCGTAAAAAAGGCACTTCATATTTTTACTATTCATTTTTTTACTAGTTATTTATTAATTTTTGAAGAGTACAGAAAAAAATTAAAAACTAAAAAGAGTAAAAAATTTCAAAAATTATGAGCTGACGAAGTGGGGGTCTCTAAAATTTTCCACTTGACCATACCCAAGATTTCAACCCTCCTAGTTAACTGAAACCAAAAAAAAAAGATTATTAATCTAGAATAATGTCACAATGGTCGGAAGTGGAAAACATTTTTTTTTTCACAAAATGGCGACTGCCAGAAAAAAAATTATTTTTTTTGATCACTTTTTCTGACTATTTTGAATTTTTTAAAAACAATAAAAATAAAAATTTTGGGATGGGGCTAGTTCCAACCATAGACAAGCCTATAAAGAAGACTCTATAAAAATTTTAAGTAAATCGGTCCAGCAGAACCTGAGAAATCGTGGGCATCGTTCCGAAAAAGTCAGTTTTGAGAAAAACGTGTTTAAAGTTTCGCGTTCCGGCCGAAGCAGTTTGGATGCCGGGTCAGAAAAATGCCTCTATCTCCGAAAATAATTTGAATTTTGAAAAGTCCTCTTGTACACATATTCTTATATAGTTAAACTTTGAAAATAACAAAAAAAATCGTTTTTTTTTTAATTTCTAGACTAAAATACCCCCTTAAGTTGGTACACCTCAGTAGTGCGATGCAATTTTTACAATGGTTTAAAATATCGAACAAAAAATTTATTTCAAAAGGTTGTCCAGAACACCTTCGACCTCGTCAACTGATGAAAATATTAAAAAAGTGAAGAATATGATGCTTGAAAATCGGCAAGAAAGTTTTAGACAGATGACAAGAGAGCTCGACATCGCTCCCGAGTCTGTTCGAATGTTTCTGTTGGATATATTGTATATGAAACCGATGCTTGATCGACTCGTCCCGGTAAATCTGAGTATTTTTTAAGAAAAGTACCGTAAACAGGTCTCTTTGGACTTGCTTGATGGTGCGAATTCCACATTCATAAAGAGCATTATAAGTATAAATGCCGCTGAGACATGTGTTTATGAGTTTGACATGCCAATCAGTCAACAATCAGGAAGAGGAAGAAGAAGAACGAGCTTGCTTTTTCCGATATTCGTGATTTGGCGTATCATGAATTTGTTCAGGAGAGCCAGACGGTCAGTAAGAAGTTTTATTTGGACGTTTGAGGAGTTTGCGTGACAACATTCGTCAAAAACGGACGAAATTGTGGAAGAAAAATTCATGGATTTTACACTATGGTAAGGCACCGTCGCATCAAACCACGATTGTGAACGAATTTAAGGCCAAAAACGCATTGAATACACCATCGATCAACCATCGTATTCATCAGATTTGGCTCCGCGTGACTTTTTCTTGTTTCTTAAATGGAAATTGCGAACCCGTTTTCATGTCGATTGAAGAGATAAAATAAAATTCACCGAAGGAGCTAAAGGCCATCCTCAAAAATGCTTATGAAAAGTGCTTCGAGAACTGGAAAAACCGTTGACATAAGTGTATTACATCTGGTTTCTGGGATTACTTTGAAGGCGACAAAGTAAATATTGAGGAATTAATCAATATTTTGCGTTTTACTCAAAATTTTTACTATTTAATATGCGAAATTTTAAGTGTGCATTTCTCATTGGACTTAAGCGGTTGGTTTAAAAGAGAAACTCTATTTATTCTCTTGAATATATTTTCATAGATCTCTTAGAACAGAATCACTGATGTGGTAGATTTGTCTACTGAACAAAAGTCTTGCCTTTTCGATTGTAGAGACTCTCTCTGATACTACACTGATATTCAATAAACTCTCTTTCTAACGACAGCATCACGTACGACCTATTTATAAACCATCATAAGGTTTAATTTCCGAACATTTTGATTAAGTGAAAACCCAGTGGTCTAACGGGATCCAAACTAATAGCTTACCTTCAATAATAACCTTAAATGGAAACTTCCAGAGTATAAAGTTTATGAAAATTATTCAACAAACCCATGCAACTTTATAGCTCAGGTTTTATGAATAGAAATTTATTCTTAAATATAATAACTCTGAACGGATTATGTATCGCGGTACAAAGTCGCCACTTGCCCCTAAAGTTTCAAAGTCCTGAATACCAACGGTTTATCAGCTTTCGTAATGGAAACTAGAAATACCTTGAATCTTGGCCGCTTAGATCTGCTACAGTCTAGGTATCTATAGAAATGAGAGCGACAATTTAAAAAGTAATAACTGAAATACATACATATTATTTTTTCCAAAAGGTACGACTAAATAAATTTTACCCTTAACGACTCCATACCGGTGATTTTGATATCAAAGATGACCCGCGAAGGCCGAAAATATCGATAAAATAATGAAAATCGTTGCGTCCGATCGTCGTCTAACTTATGACATCGTCAAACGAAAACGTTCTTGGTCGATTTGTGGTCAGCCGTTTGAGCCGGCCAAGCTAGGATTGGCGGTCAGGAAGGGTTTGCTGCGTATTAGATGGTGTTAGCAGAGAATCATCTTCTATGGGTTTCTACCTCAAGGAAAAACTTTGAGACTTAAACTGTTAATAATTGAGCCGTCTGGAGGAACAAGCGCCCAGAAACGGATTGGTTTGGGCTATAGAAGAGGACTTGTGACACTTTGACTTGACTCATTAGAAACTGTGGATACTGGTTGGGATCTATCTTATAGTCCGAACCTGGCGCCAATTTATTATCACTGGTAAAATAGTTTGCTGATAGAAAAATTTCCCTCAAGAGAAGCTTATGGAACTCGGCTGTCTCAGTTTCTTGCCAATAGGAACAAGTGTTTCTAAGAGAGTGACTTTATGAAATAAACTTCAAAACTGCAAGAGCACACATATTCTAAATGTTTATCCTGACATTTCTAAAACTTTAGGCAAAGCTAACTTCGAACTTTTTGTCTTGAAACCTAAATCTCCAGACTACTACTTTTTTATCTGTGAATCAATACAACCGAATTTAACGTTTTTTCTTGTTTCTTATGAAAAGTTAAAATTTCAATTTTTAATTTTGCCTGCGCAGAATCGGTAATTGGCAATTAGCAATTATTAAACGCAATAAAAATGTACGGTAATTTCAAATTATTCCAAATCGCAGATTTCGACGTCAAAATAAATCATTTTGGGAAGTTCATTGAATTTTAAAAACAAAAACTTGTTTGTTTGTTGTCGTCGTTTTTTCTTGCCTTCTTTGTTTATAGCTTTCGGTTTCGTCGATTTTGTCATTCCCTTTTGCGTCGTTTTGTTTACAAACAGTCATCTCAAGGTGGCGGCGAAGTATAAAACGATCAAAACACAACAAACAAAAATGGAAATGAATCAAACAAACAACGGAATAAAGTGAAACGCTACAACAATAATAACAAAAACTAATTTTAATTGCATTGAATGAAGACAACAACAAGAAGAGCAGACACAAAGTGAGGCTGGGTGTGGATATGTGTGTATACATATGTAAATGTTTTTATGTATATGTGTATCTATCTATGTATGTATATGTATTGTAAATATGTAAGTATGTATAGGCATTTGACTGATGTATCACAGGCCAAAGGCCACAATAACAAATTCACTGCAATGATTGTTGTAAAATTATTGTATCTTCAGCAACTAATAACAAATATTGATATGTGTGTACATATGCATGTAAACTAATATGTAAATTTATTTTTTCATACACGTATGTATGTATGTATGTATTTCTATTTTACCATATTGTTAATATTTAGTGAGTCAATTAGGTCATGTTTGTTTGTTTTTCTGGTCAAATATACTACATTCAGCTTTAGGGTATACATACATACATATATACATACATATGTACACATATACTAATTTATTCAGTCAGTTTGTTTATTTACAGTAATTTGTGTTTACAAACAACGCAGATTATCAGAGTTTCCGCATTTTATTGATTTTATTTTTTAGATTTCTCAAAACAAAAGTTTAAATATAAAAACATATACATACATACATATGTACATATATACATAATTGACTTATAATCCTTACATGTACATATTTACTGATTTATTTAACGCTAGGGTGGGCACAGAAGATAGCATATTTGGCACAACGGTTGGTAAATTCAAGCGCCATGAAGAAACATCGCCAAGTGGATTGAGGCTGATCGTCTTCGCCGCGAACTCAAATATTGTTGTCTGTCGTGCTAAGTTCCAGCATAGAAAAATTTACCAAGCTAACTGGCTGTCTCCGGATCGAAAAACCACCAACCAGATCGATCATGTTGTGATAGACGGAAGACACGTCTCCAGTCTTCTAGACATGCGTACGCTCCGAGGTCCTAACATCGACTCGGACCAGTATCTGGTTGCAGCCAAGATTCAAACCCGCCTCTGTGCAGCAAAAAACGCACGTCAACAAACTCGAGGAAGGTTCGACGTCATCAGCAACTCAGTATAATGGAACTGTGGAACGGCATTTCGAGCTCCTTACGTTCAGCTGCAACCGAAACTATTGGTTTTCGGACAAGGCAAAAGAACAGCTACTTCCATGAAGAGTACCGTGTCGCAGTGGAGAGAAAACAGACTGCCTACCTCGCAACGTTACGATCGACCACAATACGTGCGGAATGGGATAGATATCGAGAGTTGAAGAGAGAAGCGAGACACATTTGCAGACAGAAAAAAAAAGAGGCCGAAATGCGTGAGTACGAAGAGCTTGACAAGCTGGCCGACAAGGGTCCTGCTTGAAAGTTCTACGAAAATATGCAGGAACTAACAGAAGCTTTCAAGATCGGAGCATATTCTTGTAAAATCCCCAGAGGTGATCTCTGATGCCCAGAGCATACTAAAATTATAGAGGGAACACTTCTTAAGCTCGCTGAATGGCAGTGAAAGTATAACGCCAGAAGATGGTGGACCCGATTCCCCAATCGATGACGATGCAGCCGACGTTCCATTGCCCGACAATGAAGAAATTCGAATAGCAATCACCCGTCTGAAGAACAAAAAAGCGGCGGGGGCCGATGGATTGCCGGCCGAGCTATTCAAACACGGCGGCGAAGAACTGATAAGGAGCATGCATCAGCTTCTTTGTTAAATATGGTCGGACGAATGCCCAACGATTGGAAATCCATTCCTGGAGAAAATAATTCGAGCTGCAGAGCTGAATGGAAAGGGTATAATCTTCTACAAGAGTGTAAAACGGCTGTAATACGTCGACTTCATCGATATCATTGGCCATAACAACCGCATCGTTAGTTCCGTTTTCTTCAGGTTGGACAAAGAAGCGAAGCAAGAAGATCTGGTAGGTGAGGCCTAGACGAAATATCTCCTGTCATCAAACAAATAGTCGTCCCACTCGCAACTTGGCTCCCACGTCACTTTTGACAGTCTGAACTTTAAAGTCGTAGAGAATGTCATCTATATTGGAGCCTGCAATAACAGCAACAACAACGTTAACATCAAAATCCAACGCAAAATAACTCTTGTCAAAAGGTGCTACTTCGGACTGAGTAGGCAATTGAGAAATAAAGTCCTCTCTTGACGAACAAAGACAAAATTCTACAAGTCATTCATCATCCCTGTCCTGCTATATGGTGCAGAGGCATAGGCGATGACAACACCTCATTAGTCGGTGTTACAAGTTTTCGAGAGAAAGGTTTTGCGGAAGATTTATGATCCTTTGCGCATTGGTAACTGTGAATACCACAGTCGAAGGAACTGTGAGCTGTAAGAGATTTACGACAGCATTGACATAGTTCCGTGAATTAAGAGACTGTGGTTACGCTTGCTAGGTCATGTTGTCCGAATGGATGAAAACACTGCAGCTCTGAAAGTATTCGACGCAGTACCCACCGGGGGAATCAAAGGAAGAGGAAGCCCTAAACTTAGTTAGAAAGACCATGTGGATAAGGATCAGGCTACACTTGGAATCTCCAATTGGCGCAAACAGCGAAAAGGAAGAGCGTAGACGGTGTCCACGCAAGTAAAAAAGATCTTTTTAATAAGTAAATGATTTCCCTAAAAGTGTGGCAACTCTAAGATGCATAAAATCTCTTAATTTACTGACCGCTTTAGTATCTCCCTCTAGAGTGGCTAATAGAGTTCGGAAAACATTTTTACTTTTTTTTGCATTTTAAATGAGCGCTGGTGAGGGTTGTGCTGACTGGAACAAAGAACTTTCGCGAAGCCAAACTCAAGAGGCCAAGGGTGTCAACACCGAAAGTACAAATAAGTGACTAACTATCAAGGCAACAGTAAATTATTTTGGCAGAAATAATTACGCAAAAATTTGCAATAAGAATACGACATAGCAAAATTGCCAAATCAAGCACAAGCGGGTCACAGTGCCGAACAGGCGTACGAAATTTGTGGCATGCAACCCATAAGGCACTAGTACGTATGTATGTATGCAGTTCTCAGTGCATTAGTCACATACATGTAGAGATGTATTTATAATATTTTTTATGCAACTGTCGAGGCGGCACATTGTGGCATGCGTCAGCTAATAGCCACTGGCGCCTGGCATGTTGTAGACTAAAGGGTCACATTTCCCAGCCACGTCCATATGACGCAGCAAACTAAGTGCTAATAATGAGGCAGTCAGCCAAAAAACAATAACAACTACCATAATAATAACAATAAAGCGTCGCGTCGTCGGTTGCATTAATACCGCAACCACGTGGCAGCACTGCAACAACACCGGTGCCACTAGTCCTGCTTTTAGCACTGCCACAAGTCATACACCTGCATGCGGCCCACGAGCGTGCGGCAAGCGGCAACTGGCAACTGCCAATAATCAGCCGCTTCCTACACCTTGCAACATTTCTGTCATTGCAACTGCCAACAGCCAGCAACGAGGACCGTCGACGGCCAACGACGCGCGCTTGCAACGCTCACTGACTTCACTGACTTGGCGGCCTCGCGTTTGCCAGCGCCGACGCCAATAATTTGCATTGCCGTGTGGGCAGCTGCTTGTCAAGGCAGTTGGATGGGCGGACAGGCTGTCAGGTGGTGAGTGTCGTATGACTCGCATGTTGCCACACCCTTTAGGAGGTTAAACCACGAATTAGTAAGGTAAATATAGTTAATGTGTTTTTCAAGTTGTAAGCGTAGGTAGGTATGGATGTATTTTGGTAACACGACAACTTTGTGTGGCAATGTGGGACTTTAGGGAGTTAGCGAAGCGTGACATGTTGACTTCCAATCGCGTTGACACAGTTTCTGCCGAAAAGGATAAACGGTCGAATTGAGGACCCAAGGATGGCTGGCGTCTCAGCCGGCTTCGCAAGCAAAGGTAAACACTATAGAATAAAGGTATAGAAACGGACTAGTTACTGATGTGCTGAGTTCTGGTTTAAAAGCTGAAGATTTGGAGCCCGAATGTGAATGAGAGAAACACAAATGTGCTGAGTTTATAAATACTACCCGATGGATCGTGGGTTCAGATTCCCTTTTCTTAGGAATTGTTGTTTTGACAACCAACTACAAGCGGTAATCAATATCAACTCCTTATAAAAGTCTTCGCAAACACCTCATCCATTTACCGTTGGTTATGGTTTTAATGGCAGAATATATTCCCCATACAACTTTGAGAAAGGAAGGCGAGTTGAAAGTCTGAGAAAAAGTCCGTTCTTGTTGCGTAGACTAGACGATGGTGGGATTTTATTCGACTGCCAGCGAGGACTCGCCATACGAGGTATTGGGCTAATATTTGTCGAATGACACTTCTTTTTGATGAGCTCGTTGATACTTTAGATAAGAAAAAATTATACGTTCAACACCAGTCCTTATTCCCACTGTGTGATCACCACCTACTGATAATTTTGTCTTTCAAAATCGATGTTCAAAAATGGGTTGAATGTCGGCTGAAATGGGACCAATCGCACCAATTATCTAGGCCCGCTATCTATCTATTTCAGCCATACTTCCTCAAACAAGTTTAAGAAAATTGGATGAAAGGTAACTTCTTGACCTCTCAGCGGCATCCTTACCAATCTCGTCTAAGTTCTGAAATTTTGGTTATACCTACCAAGGTCATCTCTTTTTACCAACATTAAGACGTTATATAAAGGACTCGTTAGCCCAGTCTTATAAACTCACGAAAGTAGGTACTGAACTGTCTTCCTCGAGACAACAGAACGGAATTATTAAGAAAGAAAAATAGTTGTATGCCAACGATCGACAGCTTATGGACTTAAGGGAGATCTGCAACCATCAGATTGGATATGTACTTAATTGGATACCTTCGAAAATTGCAAAATTGTAAACCACCAAACCGTACATTGTGGGAAATTAGCATCTCACGGAGTTGTTGGCGCTAAAGAAAAGTTATTCGAAAGGAGATAAATTTACTTTTAGGAATTCAAGTAAGCCCTAAGAAGGCCACTAGCTCAAATGGAGATTCTCTGTATATTAGAAAAGAAGATAAATTTACTCGGTAGGATCATTAGTAAGTTTTAGGAAGTCTAGTAAAAAAAAGGAAAGAAGATAAGTTGTATTTTAGGAACTCCAGTAAGTCTTAAGAGGTCCTCCGGCTCTAGCTAAAATCTTCTAAATATTGGAAAACGCATTTGGGAGGAATTCAAATTACTCGTAGGATCAAAAGTAGGTCTTAAAGAGTCCTCATGGCCTAGTGAAGCACCTCTACACTTTAGAAAAGTGACTTTAAAAGAGATGTATTGTTTTAGGGACTCAAGTAGGTCTTAAGAAGTCCTGGGGGTCTAGCGAAAATCGTCTGATCATTGCAAAGAGAATTTCATAAGGAGTTAAATTTACTCGTAAGATCAGTAAAAGTTCTCAAGAAGTTCTCTGGCTTTAACGAAGAGTTTTTGGACATTAGAAAACTGATTCTAAAGAACCTAAATTTACTCGTAGGATCATAAGTAATTCTTAGGAAGTGCTCAGGCTCTATAAAAATCCTCTGAACTTTATAAAAGTGATTCGAAAGGATACACATTTTTTGTCAGGAACTCAAGTAAGTCTTAACTTGTCCTCAGGGTCTATCGAAAAATCTCTGAACATTGGAAAAAAAAAATCGGGAGGAATCAAATTTACTCGTAAGAACAGAAGTAAGTTTTAAAAAGTCCTCACGGTCTAGTGAAGATCATCTGAAAAAGTGATTCGAAAGAAGGTAAATTTACTCTAGTATCCTGAATAAGACTTAAGAAGAATCGCAGGGCTCTCGGTAAGATAATTTTTGGACCACAGTACCCTTAGTAGCTTAAGTGCAGCCAAAATAACTGTCATTTTCTAAACGACTGTCTATAAGAATGTGGATACCGTGTACCGGTATTTCCAACCAAAGTCGCTGCATGCCACTTAGGTGCTATCGCAGCAAATTAGTTAAAGGTCCTAATCATTGCAATTTTAAATGTTGCATGTTGCCACATGCATGTGGTATGTGGCATGCGGCATGTTGTAGATTTGTTGTTCATGCGGCTGAACAATTTTGTTTCCGAATGCCGTTGAAATGCTATCAAGCGAACGCCAACGAATGCCGTTGATGAGATAATTTTTTTAATGAACCGAAATTATTGCAGGTCGTAAAAAATGGCGCACCATGCGGCGATATGGCGGCCGATAAAGTACGTGAGAACACACTTCCACACGCACACATACAAACAGTGCTGCCAGCAGCGTACTTGCTGCTTATGTGCATATATGGTGAGGTATGTTGTGTGGCATGCTGCATGCCACACGCGCCGCGACCATAAACGAGCTGAAAACGCGCTGACTATCGTAATAATAAAAACCAACAGCTACAACAAAAACAAACAAATAATAAAAGCCACAAAAGCGATAACATCGCTGGGTGCTTTTCTGTTGTTCCTGTTGTTGTTGTGGTGTTTTTGTTTTTAAAGTCATATGGAAGTTGTTGTTGTTTAATATGCAACTGTATTGTTTTATTATTATTGCATTTAATGGCATACCATGCCATACTCGTGCATGCAATTAAATGGCAGAAGTGGCGACGCGTGTTCGGCAAGTACATAAGTACGAGCGCAAGTATGAGTATGAGGGCGAGTATTCGTGTGTTTTCGGTATGTGTATTGCCGCATTTTTCTATAAATAATACTAGTAATTATGCTGGAGTAAACAAGTCAGCATTTTTAGCAATTTTACTCGTACTGTATACCTCACGAAAGGACCTCTGCAACAACAACAATGCATATACTGAGCAGGATACAATGGAACTGAAAGTTGATCACTCCATAATAAAAATAGAAAAGAAAGAAATTAGTCAAAAAAATTTATGTTTTAAGGGCAATTATTTGCTGTTCCTTGCAAAGGTTGCCAGATTTTTGCATTATTACTTTGTATTCTCTTATCTATAATACGTTATATAAACAATAGGCGCTAAAGTTGCAAAATTTTTAAATTTAATGGATTTTTAATACTTATTTGCTAAATGAAGCTGTACTCACATACGTTTTTGACAGGGTATGTGTCTCCGCTTAATCCATTAACTTGACGTTTAGCGTAGTTCCGAACCTTTATTTTCATAAATTTTGCTCACAATTTAGAAAAATCAAATAGAAGAAATTTTAACTTCTTTTGCACTGAAGTTTACAAATACAAAAGATTCTATACAAGAACTAAACTTCAATTGATCAGTTTTAATGAGTCATGTTCTATAGTGGTTCTACCTGAACAATTTATTTCGAAAAAAGTAGTTTTACAAGGATTTGATTTTGATCGATTAGTTTGTATAGAACTTATGTATATCCTATAGCGGTCCAATATCGGCGGTTTCAACAATTGAACAGGTTCGATATCCCAAAATCCGGAGACTAGTTCGAACAGATACAGGTAGATAGACAGATATACCATCAAACGGATGTGGCTAAAACTATCCAGCTAGCTTAGAGTCACCGACATTTCCTTCTAAGTCTTATTGAGGCAAATTGAGTAGTTCCTGTTCATGGTATAAAAACGGTATGAAAAGCGAGTAAATATTTCTCAATTTTCCGTGCAAACTACAAAATACAACTTTTGGTAGCGTTAAAAGAACTCTATGAGCTTGACCGAAGCGTGTTGTTCTATCAATAACATCTCATTTGGAAGCGTGAATTCTAAGGTACGAGAACTCATGAAGATTTTTAATCCAGACATAGAAATTGTTAGGATTAATCTTATGGTTTAGAATTCTGCAAATTGAATTGAAGGTGAGAAGAAGTGGTGGACCGCAATTTCCGCTTGTACCTAACTACAAAGAAAACGGACTATCGGCCAAAACAGGTTTCTTTCGAGATTAAATGCTATTAGAAATTTTAAAAATTATAAGGCATCGCGTCTTAAGACCACTATGAAATAGAAAATGCTTCAACAGAATTTTTTTTTCTCTGAAATACGATCTAAGGTTCGTTTAAGAAAGATTTACTGCCATCGAAGAGTTAGCTGGGGGAGAGTTTTCTTCTTTGCGCCGTATCAAGACTTGGCTCAGAACAACGATGCTCCAGAAAAGATTGAACGGCTTAGCACTCCTCAACATAAACTATGTCATTATTGTGGTTTAGTAAAATGAGCAAACACCTTTTTGATTTTATGCTGTAAATTAAATGTTGAAATATGTATTGAAAATAAAATTATAGCTTAAAGTTCAACATTTCTTAAATCAATTACAAAACCATAAAGTTCAACCTCTCCCAAAATTCTATTCGGGATCCGCCCCTGCGGATGGCTGGAAAATGCATAATGGAGTTGAAACGAGAATATACTCGTACTGTCTAGAGTTAGGTACAAGGCAACATTTTAAGGTGCCGGACTATCGCATTTCAAGCTGAGGTATTTGTTATTGCGAAAGCCACGAAGCTGGCCTCTAATGTACCTGCATGCAATTCCAGAGGCAACATTTCCGTAGACTGGCAGTCAATAGAACCGGTCACTGTCTGGTGACGACACATGCCCTTATGATGGGGTTGATAGATCGAGAAATGTTTAGAGCAGGGCACTAGGGAAACAATGGAGCATCTCTTGTGCACTTGTCCCGAATTGGCAAGGCCACGCTCTAAGCATCTGAGGTCCCTACCGAATGATACGCTGGAGAAGGTATCGATAGTGAAGCCGCAGATTTTGTTAAAACTCGCGTCAAGCGCAGGCATTCTAAAGATGACCACTCATCTTGGTCCTAGCAACTGAACTCCATCTGGCCTACCAGATTAACCTAACCTCTGGTGTCGCAAAGGACCAAACCTGTGTGGCTTACTGGCCTACCAGATTAACTTAACCTAGCAGTGATGAACGGACTCGACATTGCCTTGTCTCTCTGTGTATCCATATATGTGTGAACTATTCTCTCAGTTTTTGAGATATCGCGTGAAATTTTGCACACGTATTTTCCGCCGATATTCAACAACTATAGCATATAGCTATCATATAAACTGAACGATGGGAATCAAGTACTTGCAAGAAAATTTTTTTATTTGACAAGATATTTTTATTTGGTAGGTACTGCCTCCGAAAAAGCTTTTCAGATCGGACTACTATATCACATAGCAGCGATAGAAAAGGATTGATCGGTCCTTGATTAAGATAAATGTCTTTTTAAAACCTCAATGCTATAAAAAGCACCTGTAAAGTTTAGTTAAGCTTCGTTGCAACCGAAGTTATCGTTTTTTTCTTGTTTTCCAAATATTTTCTGAACTTCAATGGAAAACTGTGCGAAATCGCCGACAAAGCCTCAAGTGTTGCAAATGTTCACTTTGCTCATCGTTGACACACAATTATGTTTTCAACTACTTCGACACAGACAAACATACTCGACATGTTTATATTTATGAGTTCATATAGTTCAATTGGAAAAACATACCGATACATGGATGTATGTATGTGTGTGTGTCAACCTTAGCCTCAATTCGCCGCTGTAATAGCCATTGGTGGTAGCGGTGTTTGGCGGCTGACGGCTGGCGGCCGCTGTCTGATTGTTGCTGACTCGTGGCAATAGGTAGACAGTTAGACATACGCACACGCATTCGAACAGGCAGACGGCGCGTACATGACGTGCGACAGGCAGCACATGTTGTACTTGTCAACAATTTTTCGATCTTTGCTGATTTCATAATTTACGCGAATTTTGTATTTACGTCGCGTTCGAGCGTTTTTAAAAAAGTTTGTACCGAATTAGCCCTAAAGAAATGAAACCAGAAGGTTTGGATATTTGAATCAGACTAACTTTCACTTTATTAATTATAATCGTTCAAAGTTACTATTGCAATGAATTATTGCTTACAAATCACAAATACTTATTATACTTATTACATATGTTTACTTAAATGCTGACTAAAGTGATAACCTCATAACTTTACAGATTCTCGGAAATATTGTTAATAAAATGATTTTGTTTTGTATCTTTTAATTTAAGTTTTGCGATAGCACAGGAAATGGTATCACATTACAATTTTACTGATTTCCGGTTGTGCTATTTATTTCGTTAAGAAATTCTGCAAATTTATCAGTTTTACTATTTGTTAGTGGCTTATTTATATATGTAACTACTCCCCCTTTTAGATTAGAATTCTCCTGAATTCTTTTATTTAATATTATTTTTATATATTTGTGTTTTTTAATAAGGACAGTAGCTACTAACAAAATTATAATTATGCTTAATATATTGCAAATATATGATACATTCGTATGTATTTTCAGTTTAAAAATGTTTTCTATATTTGACTTATGTTCTTCTACAATTTCATCAAATGTAATTTTTTTCCTGAAATTCTGATTGTCTTTATATTTTACAGTTACAATATTTTCCTTTATATCTTCAACAAAATTTGAAAAATAGTAGTCATTAATTTTAATTGAACAATTATTAAATCTTATTACATAGTTTCCACTTATTAATGGTAGTTCTTGATTACATGTATTATTGATTTTTAGGGTATTTGCATTTTTAATAAGTATTGTTTTTATATTTAATTGTATTATTTCGAGTTCTGTAAATTTAACAAGATTACAATTATTTTTTAAAATACAATGTTTGCTTGTTTTCATTTGTTTTAATGATTTATTATTTTCAAATATCAGCGTTTTATTTTTGTAATTAAATATTTCTTCTATTTTTTCATCTATTTCATTCTTTTCTCTGTTAGGTATTGGAATAATTTTTCGTAGTTTTACATTTTCAAAATTTTTTGGTATTTTTATTCCAAATACTAGAAATGTATTATTAACAATTACTGTTCCTAGTTGTAGATATTTTAATTTATTATAATCAATCTTATATTTCATAATTTCTTCATTGGTTAAAATATTCGGGTGTATTATCCCATATTTAGCTGATACCACATTTTCTTGTATGTGTTCTACTTTACTTTTTAATAACTGAATTTTGGTGTACTGATCTAAATATAACGTTTGTTTGTATTCCTCATATATAAATTTATTTATTGAATTAAGCTCTCTTTCAATTTTTACTCTGTCACTTTTAACAATCTCTTTTAAGTGTTCGATAGCTGATGAGAAATAATCGTTAATTCTAATTTGTTCGTTAATTGAGTCGTTCGTTTTCAAAAAATATGTCTGTATATTTTGTCTGTCGTCTTCGTCCATTGTACCAAAAAGCCATTTTGACATACTGCCAATTGCATTAATCAGTCCTCTTTTATTTCTATCTCTAACTGTCGTAAGTGTCAGTAGTTTATTTCTTGTATCTAACAACTCTCTTTGCAATATTTCTTTATTTTCCAATTTCATCAAAATTACATTATCTGTCATAGCATTTATAATATTTTCTAATTGTTGAATGTCAATAATATGTAGTACTATATCGCTATCTTTTGGTATTGCTTGATCTCTAATCTGTAAATCTATAAATCCGTTTTGTTCTTTTATTTCTGTTAAATCTATTGTCCCGTTACAATGTTGTGTCATTAGAGCTATTATTGTCCACATTATCCAAATCTGTAAATTTTAAAGGTCTTTTTATATTAGAAGGATGAATATTTTCTAACTTTTCTTTCTTGTATCTAGGTTGTTCCTTATGCCTAACAGCTTTATAATTTTTTATAAATCCTTCTTCTCTCTTTTCTTCATAGTTTTCTTTTTTCTGATTTATTTTATTTATAATTTTATTCTTGGCCGCTATTAAATTGTTTTTTATTATTTCTAAATCTACTTCATTATGCTGTACCTTATTTGGCGTACATTTTATTGTTGAGTGACATCTTTCATTATAATTTCTAATTGCTTTTTGTATTAGTTGTTTTATTGATAACCCTTTATTTAGTTTATATAAGATTCTAAATTTTTCTGCTATAGTATTATGGAATCTTTCTACATCTGCATTACCTGTATGACTATTGGGTTTTGTTAGGTGGATTTCAACATTTTCATTATCTAAGAATTCTTTTATTCTTACTGCTTTAAATTCATTGTCTGCAATAATTTTTCTGGGTTTCCCTACTTTAGTGAAATGATCTTCTAGCTGCTCAATAATGGTTATGTGGTTTCTATCATTTAACGAGTATGCTGCACCGAACTTAGAAAATTTATCTACTACTGTCAAAAAATTATGCCCTTTCATTACATACGTATCTATATGTATAATATCATTAATTTTTGAAGGTGTCTCCGAAAGTTTCAATTTTGGTTTAATGGGATTTCTATCGTACTTTACTTCCTGACATATATCACATTGATTAATTACAATTTGAATTAATTGCAATAACTTTGGATAATATATTTTATTCTTTATTTGGTTATATGTTTCCTGAATGCCTGAATGAAAGCTTTCCCTAACGTGATATAAAGAAATCTGTTTGACTGCTTCTACTTCTGTCTCAATATCTTGTGCTCTCATTGTACATTTTATAAATTCTAATTGACTATCATTAGAAAACATTTGGATTAATTTTTCCTGTACTATATTATATTGATGTTCTGAAATTTCTGAAAATATTCCTATTTTACCTTTTGTGATATATTTCCTAAATATCTCACTCATATTATCAAAATCATATTCCGAAATGAAAATAATTCTTTTACCGTGTATAATTTTTAACTCTTCAATTTTGTTGTTTGTTAAAATAATTTGCGTTTTATATTTGTTAACAATTTCCTCTTTGATATAAAAATGGTCGTCTAATTCTTCTTCTGCTGAATGCACTGTTGCTAAAGTTTCTTCATCTTCCTCTTCCATATTGTTTATAGAATAATTTGAACTATTGGAAATTGTTTCGTCCATATTTTCTGAAATAATATCCTCATTTTCTTTTATCCTACTTAAAAAATCTGCTACTTTATTTTCTTTGCCTTTTAAATATTCAATGTCAAATTGGTATTCTCCAAGTTTTAATAACCATCTTTGATGTCGAGCTGATATATCTTTTCCCTTGTATTTAGAATGTAAGAATTTTATCGGTTGGTGGTCAGTAAAAATTTTGAATTTATTTCCATAGAGGTATGGTCTAAAATAGTTTATACTCCACATTATCGCAAGAAATTCTTTATCTGTTGCGGAATAGTTTCTTTCGTGGTTATTCAAAGTTCTTGAGGCGTAACACACTGGGTGTCCCTCTTGTGATAATACTGCACCAATCGCATAATTGGATGCATCAGTTGTTATAATAAATTGTTTTTCGAAATCTGGATAACGTAATATTGGATGAGTACTTATTAGTATTTTTAATTTTTCAAATGCTTCAATATACGTTGGATCTTTAAGATTAATTTTAACTCCTTTTTTCAAATACTTGGTTATAGGTTGGGCTATTCTAGCGTAGTCTTTTACGAATTTACGATAGTAACCGGTGATTCCTAGAAAACTTTTAATTTGTCTTTCTGTTTTTGGGATTTGTAAATTTTCTATAACTTTAATTTTATTAGGATTTGGCTTCATGCCTTCCTCCGTTAAAATGTGTCCTAAGAACTCTGTTTCTTTCTTCAAAAAATTACATTTGTCAATTTGGATTTTAAGATTTTTACTTTCAAGGATTTTAAAAATTTCGCCTATCGCCCTAATATGTTCATTCAATGATGTGCTAAATATTAGAATGTCGTCTAAATACACTACACATGTTTTATTTATATAATCTCTAAGTATTTCATTCATTAACCGCTGAAATGTGGCTGGTGCATTTTTCAGTCCAAAAGGCATTCTTACGAATTCATAAAGTCCATGTGGTGTTACAAAAGCTGTTTTTTCACGATCTTCCTCTTTTACAAGGATTTGATGGTATCCTTTCGCTAAATCTAAAGTAGTAAAATATTGTGCTCTTCCTAATTTGTCTAAAATAGAATCAATATTTGGAAGGGGATATTTGTCATCTATTGTAACCTCATTCAATTTTCTATAGTCTATTACAATTCTGTATTTCTTTTCACCTGAATTATCTATTTTTTTCGGCACTACTATTAATGGGCTCGAATATCTTGAGTGACTTTTTTGGATTATTCCCTGCTCTTCCATTTCCTTAATTTGTTTTCTAACTTCAGTTTCATGCTGAGGTGGATACCTATACAATTTTGAATTAATCTGTTGCTGCGTTGTGGTTTTAATTTCATGTTGGATTTCCGTTGTGTTAGTCAATTTGTCACCGTCTTTAAATAATAATTTATTATATCTTTTGAGCAATTTAATTATTTCTCTATTTTCTTCCTCATTTAAATGATCTAGGTTTAATCTCTCCAATTTTAATTCTGCAGTTTCAAGATTACAAATTTGATTTAAGTCATTTAGTTTATTTAAAATCGAACTTTCTTTTCTGTTTAAAGTTATTTTCCCTTTTTCTATATCAATATACGTATTGAGAAAAGTAAGCATGTCCATACCTATTATAAAGTCATATTTTCGTCCTCTTAATGGTGTAACTTTCCATCTTGTTCTCGCGTTACTAGGTAAGTTAAATTCTTCTGGTGCTAATGTATGTACCTCATAATTTATTTTATCTTCATTTGTAATTGTACTAAATGTTAAAGGATTTTTCAACTTAATTTTTGGAAAATCATCGATCTCGCTATTAATCAGGCTTAAACTAGCTCCTGTATCAATTAGTGCGATATAATTCTTTTTATTAATTTTAATTTTTATTTTAGGTAATGATTCCGAGGCTGCTTCATAAAAAAATACTATTATTAACTTCTTCTTCTTCTCTTGCTATATCAGTTCGTGAAGCTCCTACCTGGCTTTGCCTACTCGAGTATAAGCGATCTTGGCTATACTGGGAATTAGGGTGTCCTGCCAATTGAGGGCTCATTGAACTATATTGGATATTATCTATCTCCATCGGTTCGCCTTGGTTTTGTTTAAATTGATTATTTCGACCATAGTTCTGTCTATATTGGTTTGATTGATTTTGACCAAAGTTTGGATTATATTGATTTGGTTGGTTTTGATTAAAACTTGGCCTAGGGTTCCCTACCGCTTGTGGTCTTTGAAAATTACCCGAATTTGGTTTATAATTATTATTAAATCTTCCACTATTATATTGTTTAAATTGGCCTGATGTATTATGTTTAACATTATTTTCGTATATTTGATTATATGAACCTTGATTTTCTCTACTTCTATAATTTATATTATGTCTTTGTCCTCGATCATGATACCTGTTACTATATTTTTCTGCTGAGTTATCTCCTTTTGTTTTAAATTTCATGTATTCTGGCCTAATATTACTGTCTTCAAATCTTCTACTAGCCATTATCCTTATTATTTCATTTAGGTTCCCTTCTTTATAAATTTTATCTAGTAATACTCCTTGAGTCATCTCCTTTACTGTATTCACTAACAAACTGTCCATGTTACTTAAGTCAATGTAGCTGTCACCCCTATAGTACACTGTCAATTCGTCCGACTTATATTTAATATTTTGAATTTCTTTCATAAGTTCATTAACAGAACTTACCTTAAGATTCCCAATCTTTTTATATAGATGATGTGGCTCCACTTCGGGTCGATATCTCAATTTTAACGTTTCTTTTATTAACTGCCAGTTGTCTGGTTGAGGTATATTGATGATGGTGCTTTTCGCCTCTCCCTGGATGGTCCTGTAATATATGGTTCGCGTCACTTCCTTTTGTAGCTCTGCATCATTTGTTGTTGATAGCAGGTATTCAATGCTGCTGAAGAAGGAATTTATGGAAATCTCGCCTGTCCCCGTAAATATCGGCAGGTCATTTACTGTTTTTATGAGTGTACTCGTATGTCTGCTACTGTTGTTTTCTTCCGTCCGGTTTCTCAACTCAAGGTAAGCTTGCCGCATTTGCTCTAATTGTTGCTCTCTGCGAGCAAGCTCCTCTACCAAGTTGACTGCCGCCATCTGAGTCTGCTCGTTCTCCATGTTTCTGTTGTTATCGTAGGCTCGGTGCCTTGACGATTTAGTTATCTTTTCAATGGTTTCGGTTACTTTATAAACTTTATTTTTTTTTGGTGAATTCACGCTCTTCTTGTTTTGAGTCGTGTTCACTGCAAAAACTTTCACAAAAACTTTTGTTGTTTTTTTCACTTGTTCAGGTAAATTAACGCCTTTTAAATTCTAAGGTCGTTTTCACTTCTGAACTTTTTGATTTAGTTTTTTCCTTTAACAATTAACGTTCACTGCACCTCGGTGGTGTCGATTATTGTGTCTTTCCGGATTTGTATATAGTTAATTATATTCTGGAGGGTCTGGTCAACTCCTGAGTTGGCTACAGAATCGCAGAATTAGTTTGGGGATTAATAAAAAAAACTATTTATAACGATTTCCGGAAGGAAAAAAAAAATTTTATTTCTCGAATGCGGTTCGTTTCACTGAATCCTTAATACTTTTTAAGGATCCTACCGACTGCGCCAATTTTGTATTTACGTCGCGTTCGAGCGTTTTTAAAAAAGTTTGTACCGAATTAGCCCTAAAGAAATGAAACCAGAAGGTTTGGATATTTGAATCAGACTAACTTTCACTTTATTAATTATAATCGTTCAAAGTTACTATTGCAATGAATTATTGCTTACAAATCACAAATACTTATTATACTTATTACATATGTTTACTTAAATGCTGACTAAAGTGATAACCTCATAACTTTACAGATTCTCGGAAATATTGTTAATAAAATGATTTTGTTTTGTATCTTTTAATTTAAGTTTTGCGATAGCACAGGAAATGGTATCACATTACAATTTTACTGATTTCCGGTTGTGCTATTTATTTCGTTAAGAAATTCTGCAAATTTATCAGTTTTACTATTTGTTAGTGGCTTATTTATACATATATGTAACTCGCGCTTTTCGCGCCACAAACAGACGATGTGCGTACATACATAAGTACATATGTATATGTATGTGTTTATATGTATGTATGTGCGAGTATTGGTGTCTACAAAAATATTCGCTTATTAAGTTATGCATTAGCAGATCGTTACGTTTTTGGGTCAAAATATAGCCTTAGAGTTTTTCAATGGATTGTTTTGTTGGAAAAATAACCAAACAAAAATTGATTTTGCACATACGAGTATGTACATACATATGTATGTAAAAATAATTTTGTTGTTATTCTATTAATCACTCAACCAAGGGGACTGCTTAAAAGTATAGACGGTCGTGAAGACTGCTATCATATTCTACACCATCGATTTTCCTTTTGCCATGAAGACTTCTTCATTATACATAGATTCCACTTTATCGTGAAGACTACCAAGAACCTTTTCTTCATCATAGGTTCTTCTCATCATACCCATCCATTAAGTTGTGAAAACTACCAGCAACCATATCCGTCATCATAGGTTTTCTTTAAGTCATAAAGACTACCGAGAACCATATTCTTTTTCATGGGTTTTTCTTAAGCTGTAAAGACTACCAAGAACCTGTTCTACATCATAGATTCTCCTGTGAACGACTACTAAAAACAATTTTGCAAGATGTTGCTTTGTTCCCCTAACTGTTGTATGTATCACCTAAAACTATATATGTATCTACACATAAGTATATAATATAAATTTTTTATGAAATGAGTTTTGGATCCAAATAGGCCCTTACAAAAATATGAAGTAATCGTAATAGAGAGTTCTGGATAAGTACTAGAACGCGTACCACCCGATTAAAAGTGTGATAAATTCACGCAGAGGAGTTGGATGGATATAGGACTATGACTTATGTGATAGGTCTGAGTAGGTAAGACAGCCCGTGCAAAAAGTGTGTTCAGCCAGATGTAATCAGGTTCAGTATCAGTATCAGTAAAAAAGTTGTGACGACCACAAGTGCCGTGAACACATTCGATCCTCAACTGTGTTTCGTTGGATAGAGGCATGGCTTGAGAGAGATTAAGAGTGTTTTTAACAAAACATGAGATTGAAATCATCTTGAGTCATCGGATCTAGCGGACACTTCTTAGAGAGTTAGACAATTAGGACCCAGTTCTTTCTATAAATGCATTAAGCAGGATTTGGAACTTAGAAATGGCATCGTATTTTTTAACCATTTAACTAATCGAGAGGTTTTAGAAGCAGCCCGGAGAAATATTAGCTCTCTGAGTCGTTTACCACGACAATCGGGTCTACGTAAAAGAGAGAATGGAATCATGAATAGAAGTCCACACAAGTGAAGAAAGTTCTTTTACATATGACTCAAGCAGCTTACGATTTCCGATCTTGGTATCCTCTTGATTTGGCTACCAGAACATCCGTTTGAAGGCGAGCTAAAGTGAGGGGGCGAACCAACCAACTCCAGGGTTTTGTGCTGGGTTTAGGACCCGCCGCGTAAAACACGCCTCCAACAAAAAGGACGGATACACTGCAGGACAGCTTTATTGGATATCCACAGGATAGTTTGAAGAAACAAAATTATATGCTAGATCTTTGGTACTATCTTTTTCGGCTAAAAATTTGCTGCATGACCTGTAAAGGACATCCAACGAAAAATTTCAAAACAAAGTCGTGTGCAAACTATTGCCGTGGACTCTGACACTCACCGGCTTACGTCATCACATGTCCCAAGCGGACGCGCGCTATCCACCGACCATGCTGACGCGTTCAAGAGATGACGTTGAAGCTTTTGCATTTTTGCATTGGCTATTTTTGGATTTTGCATTTCAACCGAATAACTGGATATGGCGTCCGACGGTCGGCACTCAATATAGCTTTGTTGCAATGACGCATTGGACACTGCCAACGATGGGCAAGCCGTTGCCATACTGCCACTAAGCCCACTAAGGCTGCATTAGCGCATATGGCTAGTGTTTTCAGAAAGACTATGACGCATCATAAACTAAAATTGTGGGACTCACCTTATCGGCTCGATAATAACTTGTGCATTTTATTGAATGCAGTATTCAATATTTTCACACACACACACAGACAGGCAGCCGCACACGCAGAGAACTCGCCGAGTCGTTCATTCATAAAATGCATGCGTTCGCCCGCCCCACCCACTCAGTCCAGCGTCATTTCGCACTCACGACGAGCGCCAATCCGTTCTTGTTATTGTTGTTATTGTTGTTTCAGTTTTTCTTGTTTTTCGCTTTGCGTTGAAAGAGGAAATGCGGCAACTGTGTTGTCTACATACTTAATCAACTTGGTCACTGAGCTGAGTTCCGTTGCGCTTCCGTTGTGGCGGCCTGCGTGTGGAAGTTGCAAAGGGCGCACGTTCTTCCAGAAAAAGTGGAGTATGTGGCAGAAGAAGTTGGCGCGGTAGCAGCTGTAATACTGTATTAAATATGTGGCGGAAGCGCCGGAAATTCAATTCGTCGTTTGTGGCGTTGCTTGGAGTGGCGCGTTCGCAAATGAAGCAGAACCAATTATGGTTGATCGAAATGAATGACGGTGATTGGCGGCCGGGAAGAGGGGGCTAGTAATAAATGCAAAAATTACTGTGTTTTATTTTCAACTTTTTTCGCTAGTTTTTGGTGAGAATATACCGCTCACGACATGGAATGAATTTGCGCTTTGGTAGTGCCGATGTTATCTCAGGGATTCCTATGTATATAACAACTCTGTCATTATCTTGAAAGCTATTAAGTGATACAGTTATGGTACCTATCGCAGAGAGACGAGATTTCGGAAGCGCGAGTATGATATCGACAGCAGGCTTGGTATACATAATATGGATCCGCACTTCTAATCTACTGGGCCTTGCAACTATTCCCAACCCGCAGAAACATACGTAGAAAAAACCATTAGCCCATGGAGCCGGTTAAAGCTGATAAGATCTTCTATTTGTTGATTAAACTTAGCTAAGTGGACTAAGGAAACGAAGTATTCGATACTGATTTTGAAGGAAAACAACCTCGTCCAAGGAATTAAATAGAATACAACAACTATCTCTCTAAGCGCAGAGCCTACACTTATATTCGCGGATCAGATCGAAATAAAAATTGGGTACACGAGAAAACTAGCTTCATAGGCTTTCTTCAGAGGCATGAATAAGAGGAAGAAGATAAGTTTATCTGGAGGGAGATGATTTACTTAACGGTTATAAATTATCTCCTTCCAGATAAACTTATCTTCTTCCTCTTCTCCACTCACAGCCATCGAAATTAAAGGCTGTTTTGAAATCCCTCCGTGATGATCGAGAGAACTTGGATAAACTACGCAAGATTAATAATATACGTCTAAGATTGGAGCCATCAATGGTGGCTGGGTTTCCTTTGTGTTCTCTACCAGTGAAGCTTATCAGCCTTAACCACTTCTGAAGTGCCGAAGACGGTGAAGATTTATTAGGTTCAATCAAGATCTTCATCCAGTACTCTTAAGAACTCACGGTTTGAGGTAGCTGAAGTCGTGGATGTGATGAATCGTACGAGTAGGTAAACTCAGAGAAAACACCGATAGGTCAAAGCAGTTCGCTCAAGACCTTCATCCAATACCTTTAAGAGCGGTTAGAGGTAGGTGAAACCCTAGATATGATGAATCGTACAAGGAGGAAGACTCAGAGAAAATACTGATAGATTAAAGCAGTTTGCTCAAGATCTTCATCCAATACCCTTAAGAACTCACGGTTACCTCTAGCCGCTGAAGCCGTGGATATGATGAATCATACGATTAGGAAATCACAGAGAAAACACCGATAGGTCGTAGCAGTTCGCTCAAGATCTTAATCTTAGAGGTTACTGAAAACTCAGATTTTGCCTTCATACTACACTTCCAAAGCTTTACTTTGTTCGAATATAATCTAAATGTATGCGGGGTATACATCTCGTTCACTGAAATCTTCCCAGCTCCTGTAACGTGTCAATTGGCACACCACTTACGTAGGCTTGCTTATCTACACATAGGAAGTTAGCGCCCCGCTAAAGCCGCCGTGGCAGCCATCACCCACGGTAGCCGCCAGAAGCCAACAGGAAGTCGTGGCCTTAGTATTTAAAACATTGTCTACTGTTCTTTTGCAGTAATTTTCGTTCCGTTTTCTTTGGACGGTCTTTTGTTGCGCCAGTCGGCAGCAGTGGCGTTGGATAAGTGCGCGCTGCACCCACAAGACCTTCGTGATAAATGAAGTAATTTGTAATTTGCGACAAGGAAATCTCATTGTAATTGCTCTCATTGCATTAATTCATTTGGTCTCGCTGCCGCGCCCGATTTCGATTTGCCTTTTATGCTTGATGTTTTCGCTCGTATTTTTTTGTTCATACTTATTTTGCTTATTACCACTATTGTTATTGTTGTTGCGGTTGCCGTTGGTTCCTGTTCTTATCAATTATGCGCACGAGCGGTCTGGCCGGCTTTTATGCAATAATCCATGTGTGGATCCATTTCGGGGGGCACGAATTAATATTTTGCTTGGTACGTGGACTCCGTTTGTATGAGCGTGTCTTGGGGTAGATATAAGTATGTAGATCCAGACAAATATATTTATTATACATAGCACATTCATGGTTAATGAGATTTATGCTCTGCCGTCGTTTGATGTGCCATAATTAATCTGTTTACCCGAACTATGTACTCCTCTATGATATGTACACCCACACAAATTTATTACGTGTAAGAGCTCTCGCCTACCTTTGCTTAATGACATCTCTTTTACTTCCGTGTTTGCGCAATTTGCAAAAATAATTAATTATGTTTGTTGTTATAGAAGAAAAAAATCTTTGATATAGCCACGTGTGCTCATAGTGCAGCTGCAAATACAGGGTTGCTCAGTGAAAACTCTTTAATCATTGAGTATTCAGAGTACCAAACAAACAACGCTCGGTATCTTGAGCTGAAAAAAGTTCTTCTTCCTTCATCGAAAAAAACATTCAAAGCACCTAGAATATCCATGGATCAGCCTATCGGACTCCAGCGTAGTCTTTACAAACAACACTCGGTATCTTGAACTGAAGTGTTTCTTCCTTCATCGAAAACATCATTCAGAGCAGCTAGAATATCCATGGGTCAGTCTATCGGTCTCCAGTGAATTCCATATCCAATGCTGGACACAAAAAAATTATTTTGCACATCTATGCATCTCGGTTGACAGGTCAGAACGAACCCGACTTCAAATATATATACAGGTAGAAGTCTCCAGAAACCCTTAGAGGGTCAAATAGTTTGAAGATGAGGATATCGAAGTATTAATCGATGAGGATTGGATATTGGGTCGCATATGAAGTACAATTTCGGACATTTCTCATTGTTATCACGTAAGCCGGGTAGACCAAACCACAACGAACTCGACTTCACAGAAATCTCTTTTAACGTCTTGGACAATCGAATAGTCTGAGAAAGATGACGAACTGAAAGCATTACTCGATTAAGATTGGAAATTGGATGATATATGAATTGATAACAAAAAACGTTGAAAGACGATTTTACATATATGTAAGAGAGAGCTGCTGGAAGCCACAAAAAGAGAACCAACCTAATCAACGACAAAACCGAAAATGCATGACCACAAGGTAAGGCTTTGCATTTATCGGAATTAGAAAGGGATACTCTCTTAGGAGCTTTTAAAACCGGGCAAGACCAGTAGCTGGGACCAACACCACCAATTGATGCGAAAGATTGCCGACGAGCTCTCGGATTTAACAAGTAAATTTGAGGCAATAAAGTTGCATCATGTCAACGATCGGCCTCATGTTGCAAGACTGGTTAAATACTATTTAAAGAACAGCAGTTGACAAGTTTTGCTTCACCCATCATTTAGCTCGGACTCTGACTCTACTGACTACCATTTGTTCGGGTTGATGCAGAACGCTCTACTTGGAATACGGTTCACATAAAAACAGAGTATAAAAAATTCGTGGCTACGAAGGTATCACAGTTCTTTTGGGATAGAATCCACAAATCTTACTAAAGATGCGAACAAAATAATAATAAATCGGTTCGTTTATTGCCATCCCAAACAATACCAGATTTGAATTTTCGAACGATTTTTAATCAAACTTTGATGCTTCGAAATTTTCGAGGGTTGGCAGAGATCGGCAGGTGATCATAATAACTACTAACCTGGGCTTTTTGGTATGAATTGAGGGTAAATAAAGGCTTTAAATAAACTAATTCAACCCTCGGCACCCACGAATGATATTCATTTTTGAGCTGAGGACCTTTTTTAATGAAAATACATGATAAAACTTTGCGAACTCTGCCGGCTTCCGATCGTCGGTCAGTTCTTTAATTTTATCTCATTTCTAATTGAATAAAGAAAAGAGTAAGGAATACCCTTGCTCTGAATTTTAGTAAAAAACTGGAAATGCGCTGAGGCTGGCTTTGAGAGCAGTTGAGAAGTGAAAGATAGTAGCATCTCTAGGTAAATTTGGACTTGGCTTCTGTCATTGAAAGGCAAGTTAATTACTTCAATCTAACTATTTTGAGGGTTTATGTATCATCGTTTGCGAACATAATTTTCGAGAAACAGTTCGTTTGAAACTTTACATTATCGAACCAAAAATTCGTTTATAAGAACACACTGTAACTGTCTGTAGGTAAATGGTATTGAGTTCACTTTCAAGGAGGAGTCGGAGTCAGGGAATATGGCGATATGAGTTTCGATCTCTTCGACTAAACAGCTCAACTCTAAAGTTGATATTGAATTCGCTTTCAGGAAGGAGTCGGAGTCAGAGGACGTTATGAGTTTTCTTCTGTTCGACTCAACAGCTCAACTCTAATGTTGCCATTGAGTTCACCCTAGCTCGTATTATATAACTAGTATTGATAATTGGGAGACCTCTATTAGCCTTTGGATTCAAAGTTTATGTGAAACGCCAACCATGATTTTGAGTTCGCCTTCAGAGTTGAACTCTTGAGGTCATTTGACTCAAGTTGATGAAGTAATTTTTTCTTCCAAGACTCTTTCGCTAGAAAGTTTCTTTCACATCCGTGTTAAAATAGTGATATTGGACCGTAGCTGGGGTCTGAAGGAAGGTGGTGATATAGCATCTTTGCTCGAATATGAACAAAAATTCTATAATGTATTTTTCTGACAGTTTAAAACAAGATTTTTTTTTTTTACTGAAATAGAAGATATTTTTCAAGTATTTTAGGAATTTCTATCCCAAAGCTAGTACATTACATCAGATATTGAAAAAAGCGGCCATCAGTATGTCTTGCACTTAGAAACTTTCACAAAAGACTGCTCTTTAATGCAGCAATCATGGTTTAAGACCACAAACCCTCAAGATTTTTCTCGGCAACTATGTTTTTAGCGCAGATGAGACCAAAATACTAGCTCTTGTTTCTTTTGAAAGTAAATTGACACGTTTGAAACGAAATTGATCATATTCTTAAAGAATATTTAGGGTTTGTGTTCTTAAATTATCATTAATAGAGGATCCCGAGTAAAGTGGATAGCAAAAAAGTCCCTGGTTCATCTTAGAGTTTCAGTTTATCACTGGTTGAGTCGCTTTTGTGTTCTTTTGCGGTATTCTCTTTGAAATAGACACCTAGCATAGATCCACCAATTAAGAAGAGGTGTTCAAAGCTTCGCAGGTATTTAGAATTAGAGGACTCTCCTTGTAAATGTTTAGACTACGAATGCAGCCATAATTTTCGAAGCCATTGTATATCGCAGCTCCAACTTTGCAACTCATCAGCGCATTTGTGGCTTTGCTTAGGTGTCGCAAGGCGTTTCACCATTCATGTTGGTTTCAACGCTTTGGAAAATCACACTACGGGCAACACGTCAGAGCAGAGCCAAACCGCCCCACCAACCCACCGCACTGCAACGTTCGTATTTGATTTCATTGAAAGACAGCGACTCTTTGCGACGCGATGCGACGTTTCGACTTTGTTTTGGTTTCATTTTCACTTTGCTCTGCGCCGTCGCTTTGTCGTGTTGGTGTCGGTGGTGTCGCTGTGTGTTGATCTTTGTTTTGACTGCTGTTTCGCATTGCGGAACTGTTTCTGTTTTAGCCACACACATTAGACTCGGTCCAAAGTCCAAACAGTGAACAGCAGCGACGAGAAGAGCGCGCTCGGCACTGAGGGTGAGGCTTGAGGCAGTCAAGGTGGTTGCGGACTGGCTTCGTTGTCGCTTGGCTGCACCGAAAGCTGTTAAATTGCAAAAATCATCAGCAACAACAGCAACAACAATGACACCATTTGTATGTGCCATAGTCAGCAATAAATAGTGGCCCCACAACAACATCAACAACAACAACAGCAATAAAGCAGCTCGAACAAAAGCTAAAAATAACAGTAGGCAAATCGTTACAGTTGCTCGTGTGTGCGCATGTGTTAGTGTATGTGTGTGAGTGCCCGTGAGGTGCGTGTTTTTATGACTTGCGTGTCTTTGTTTTCGTGGCGCATTCCAGCAACAGCCGTCAAAGCCTCTCTACCCCCTCACTGTTGCAATGAGATACTCGCTCTCACGCCCCTCAGCCCCCACGCCCCCCCGACTTCGGTGCCTGTTTGTTTTTGTACGCGTTTAGTTTTTCAATTGACTACCATTGTTGTTGTTAATGCAAGTGATTGTGGCGTTGTTGTTTCTGTTATTGTTGTCTAGTGTTGCTTTTGTTGTTGTTCTCGTTGTCGGCGTCTTTACAAGTCTGCTTTTATTATTATTTCGCAATAATTTTGTTTTTTACTGTCTTAACAAGTAATAAAATAGTTTCACGACGTACTCTCCTCGCGGAGTCTTGCCCCCCGATGTAGTGCACAACTTTTGCACTGTGTGATTTTATGATTATCATATGCAATTTTTTTATTATGCCCACTTTGTCGGCAAACAGTTTGCGGTGAGAAATATTAATTTGCCGTCGGCTTTTACTTTAAATTAAATTATTTCGCGAGCGCTCTACTTTTTCTCTCTTCTTCGCATGTTTGATCGGTAATACCATCAGGAGCGCTTTCTGCTGAATTGGTAGACTTCTTCTTCTTCTATACTGGTGAATTGGTGGTCTAAAATGCCGAAACTCATTACGTTTCTAACTATGGTGTTAAAGAAAAATCGGCAATCGTATGAGCCATTCCCAAAAAAGCAGTTCACATTGGCCTTGAAGGTTTAATTTTTAAAAAGAGAATTCAGCCTGTTCGATCGTCGATCTCGGTGAATGCAAATAGTTGTAGATTAAAGCAGCGATCACATTTGTCACAAGCCCGAATCTTTACTCTCCTTTTTAGGAATATTCATCTAATGTAACGTTCTCTTTAGTTTTTAGTGTCTCAGAAACGTCAACGATAATGACTAGTCTCGACTCTTGGCCATGACTGCGTTTTATAATAACTTTAGTAAAGATACTGAAATTTCTTTTCCAAGATTCCCTATTTGATTATCATATGATTTGTACAAAATACCAATCACTTTCTTCTCCATAGAATTCGTATAAAAGTCTTTCTTTATCTCTGTCTTCTTAATATAAAGGATTGTCCATTTCGAGGTTCTCTACTTTTTTTTAAAGATAAAACACAGAAACTTCAAATTTAATGGGGAATGTTTACTATCATTCGAAAGAACATTCTTTTGCATTTATTTTTTGAAGATTGTATCTTTTAAATGTTGGCCGCGGCTACGAGTATGTGTAAGATAGTCTTTGGGTTGAGTTCAATTTTCGATGAACCAAAAGCATGAAATTATCTGCTCACCGAAGTGTTCTTTCATTAAATCCATTCATTGATGCAAAGAGTGGAAAGTGGCGCCGTCTTGTTGAAGCCAAATGTTCCAGAGATTATGAGCTTCAATCAGGCATCAAATATTCAGTTATCATGGCGCGATAACGTTCGCCGTTGAAGGTTAAGATCTCACCGGCGTCGTTTTTAAAGAAATTGGGACCGACTATTCCACCGGCCGTTGTTTTTTCTGAATGAAATGGCAGCTCTGAACATACATACCCAGATATGGGCATCAAACCCTGAAGAAAGTCTAGCTAGAAACGGTCGGATCTTCTTGGACCTTTTCAAGAGCCCATAGAGCGAAGTGATGTCTCTTGGAAAGGTCAAGCGGCTCCAGACGTGGCCTATTCGTTCGAATATTATTCAGTTATGAATACTGGGTTTCAAGAAGCTGATGGTGTTGCGAATAGTACGTTCAGTAGACCGATTATGTTGACCATAAGTTTAGCGAAGTTATATGAAATACCGTCTGCCGAGAGCACAGATGGCCCATGACTTACTGCATCAACTCCTGATTCATTTGAATAAAGACTTTAGAATTCTCCCATGAAGTAATAACTTCTAACATGCCCGTAAAATCTGATCAAATCGCAGGCACTGACAACATTTTCTCCAAGAAGCTGTACACATTAAGAGTTCCAAAGTATCTTACTTCGATTGAATCTCTGTTGACTTGAGCCACTTTGATGCGGAGTCTGCTCCAGGTGGCAACATGTATCAGTGAGCTTTTTTTCACAGATGGATGGAAGCTCAAGGAAAATATTGGAGATGGATTCTTCTGTCGGGGGCTCTGAAACAACTCTTCTTTCATACTATCAAACCACAGTCGTTCCTTTCAAGCAAAAGTGACAGCTATTAAGGAAGCAGGAGATGTACTTCAATGAAGTGCGGCATCTTTTAAGATGTATTCACTTCGATAGCAGAGCTGCTATGAAAGTCTTGAGCTCTATGACAGTAAGGTAAAATCTAGTCAAGGACTGCATAACCTCCTTAGCTGCATCATCACGCTACTTCCATATTAAACTTGTCTGTGCGCCTGGCCACAGCGGAACCTTCGGAAAATGTAAAGTCGATGAGCACGAATAAAAGTGCACCCTTGCTCATATACCATCAGTGGGAGGACGACAACCCTCCTATCTTCGGGCAGTCGGCCGCTGGATCTAACGGCTTTGCGTTGGCTCAGTAAACGTTGGTCAGCCGCTAGCACTTGTGGGATTGCGAATACCTTCTGGCCCAGAGTAGAACGTAACAGGTCAATTAGTTCCATATTACCTCTTAGCAGGGTTCACAAGGCCGGAATAATAGGTATCCCAACTGAACAAAATTCCATTGCCACTCACTCAGTGAGGTTAAAGAATTTGGAGGAGTTTAAACTTATCGAAGTTGCGGGGTGGAAGATGAGGTGGAAACATTTAGGCAATTTCTTCTTCCCTGCCCAGCTTTTGCCAAACCAAGGTAAAAACCTCTTGGTTGCCACATTTTCTACGAACCCGACCAATTGGCTGAGTAGATATTAGCCGGACAAATAAATTTGTAGCAAGCGAATGGCTTCAATGGACTCATGGAGGGTTCTGCAAAGCTGTTTCGAAAAAGAAAAATGTCACAGAAAGTTAACAGGACTAATAATTAATTATAAAGCTGCTCGAGAGAGTAAAGTATGTTCCGGGTCTGAGATAGTAAGTAATGTAATGCAGACATCAACATAACTCGACAGCGCGACTTCGAATGTCCGAGACGAAAGAAATTTCAGCTGAACATACTCGAACTTCGAAAAATCGCCGTTTGATGTCATTCCTCATGCCGCGCTGTCTAAACAATATCTGCATTGTAAACAAATATTTGTTGTAATTCTCTTTCAATGAATCTTTGGTTCCAAGCACTTGCATGTAATAAAACCAATGACTGTAAAGGCAACAACAAAAGCAACAAATTGAGAAACGATGAACAGAAGTAAATAAATATCGTCGAAACTTCGGCATAAGCGGGTTAACAATAACTGCAACATGGTCATTACAAGAGCAACAACAATAGCAACAACTTGAGCTAACCAAACTATAACCAAGATTGCCAGAATTTACAGAATATATTGACAATATAAAGCACTCTCCGCCATTATTTATTCAACATAAGTGCATTTCTACGCTTTTGAATTGAGCAATTTATATCCAGTGGTGACAGCGGACACATTGGCGTTGCCCGTCGGTGCTCCGCTCCCGCCATACACGTACAAGTCATGCACAGTGCGTGTGTCTGCACTTAAGTGTTTACGCTTACAGCATGGCTCCTTGAACCGTGGCGATTCTCGGTCGTCGTCTAACTGTTTCTATATTTCATCCAAAACCATTCAAAGCGGCCAATATGAATGCATGTGTGTATGTAGATACGTAGTTTTCCTTTTATATTTCGGTATTAGGGCACAGAAACATATATTAATCATCGAAAATCGCTTTATGGGGTTTCAGTATATACTTCATAGAGATCTACTTATATAATTTTGCATGCGTTTGTACCAATTGTCGAAGCACTTTTACCAATCTGGTTGAGGTATCTCCAAGTAAGTGTTCTGAGCTCATCAACCGCCTCATCAGGTGTCGAAAAACGTTGATCTATTACTTTATCTTTTACCTACGGGAATAAAAAAGAAGTCATTCGGTCCCACGTCCGGACTTTAGGGTGGATGACTCATCAATTTGAAGGTTTGAGTGCTGGAAAATGCAATTGTTTCAGTCGATTTTGAGCGATCGAAAAATTGTGTGAACTCCAACGTGAACAAATATATTTTATCGTCAAGTGTTCATGAAATATTGAATGTACTATATGCTGGTCCCAGTAATATCTATAGTTGACTCTATCTCACGATAGGTCGCATGATGATCTTGCAATATCAGTTTACACATAGCATCAAAATTTTAGACCAGATTTTAGACCACCTTCAAGAAATTTGTAATCTACGAACTCGATTTAATTCACCTTACCATCGACAAATACTGGTTCTTGATGGAATTTTATCGATAAAAAATACATTAAGTTGATAGAAGAGCTCTTATTTAGTCAACCCTCGCCCAAAGTCGTAAAAATAAACGCCTGAAAATGTTTGTGTTTTAATTCCATTTTATGGCTGAGCTGAATATTTCGAGTTACTGTAAACAACAAAAATAGCGATCGTATGTCAAAACGTTCTGAGCAAGTATAACGTCAAAAATATCATGTGGTGCGATAAAGTTGTCAGTTGTCAGATTGTAACACTAGGGTTCATAGTGTATAGGGTGAAGTTCGTGACTCATTGCTTGAATCGAAAGTGCGCGCTCCACTAGTGATTCCAGCACAAAACATTGGTTTGGGTCCCGAGAAATATTCTTTCTTCCAAGCTCTGTCGATTCCAACTTGGTGTTGCCAATTTGGCCACCGTATCGTTACAGATTGGTAACCCAACTATTGCTTCGGCACAACACACTGTTGCTGTCACCGAAGTGGATTTCAAGGAAGCTGCCACCGTCAACGAGTTCTTCAAAGACCCCAGCAAGTTTTTTGTTGCTGCTACTTCCTCTCCTCCAGCTGCTGGTGCTGGCGCTGCTGCCGAAAGGAAGGAACAAGCCAAAAAGGAAGAGTCAGCGTCAAAGTAAGAGACGATATGGGTTTCGGTATCTTCAACTAAACAACTCAACTTCAAGGTTTCCTGTAGGAAGGAGCTTCTGTATGAAAAAAGTACATGCTGAAATGTGAATCATCTAGATATTGGTTTAGTTTATATAAAATACTACACATTACTACAGCTTAGACAGGTCAAATGAGAATTTTGGGAAATTGTGCCCGTGAAGTTCAGCCGAGAGTTTGTAGAAAAGTTCCTGTAGTATGGTACTTCACAGCGCTCGCTAGATGTAAGTCGAAGAGCCTCTTTACTTCTACATTATTTGGGATTTAGGAAACCAATTCTTATCTAGGAGAGCAAGCAAAATTACTCTTGATTGCTTAAAGGACTACGAGTGGATGCTTAAAGCTGAGCCGAGCGCATTTTTCCATTTACGCAAGTCGGGCATTTACGCTCGGCTCGGCTTTAAGCGTCCCCTCTGCGGGCACCGGCCGTTTCTTGAATCCAACATCTAAGTACCTGAATGCAAATAGTTCTTGAAGATGTTCCATTGACATGATTTCGAAGTAATGGTTAAAAAAGCCATCACGATGACAATGCATGGTCGGGTATGAGTTCCACTCTGTACACTCTTGCGGTTACGTAGACCTGACTGTCGAAGATACGTTAAATATTCTTTTAATTTCCAACTCCTTAATCATCACATTCTAGGAATCAATTATCGAATACACTCTGTTTACTGCTTTATCAGATAAAAACACTTTAGAAACTCCAGTCCGAATTGCGAAATGAAACCCGTAAAGCTTTCACATCCATTTTAAAAGAATACAAAACTTGTGGAGTCACCGCTGGTCCACTGAATTGGGTCTAACCTAACTAAAGAGTAACATGTTGAGGCTTCAAATAAGGCACTGGCTCGGCTTAAATGTGGATCAAGAAGACAAGACCAGGACAAGGCTTTGACCACGCACTTTAAGAGGAACAACACTAGTTAGCAATACACAGATCGATCCTCCATAATCTTATATAAAGGCATGTACAAATTCTTCAAAGGCTTCAAGACTAAGCGCCATGGACTTTTCTGAGCTTGGTTCTATTGAATTTTTCTAATTTCCTTTCCTAAAACTTTTGGTTCTTTAATTTTTTACGCCAAATCTTGTGCCGCCGTAACCCGAGTAATCCACAGTGAGCGCATTACATTTTATTGTCAGCGCTGTGGATCACCCTTTGGCCACTAACGACGTGTATTACGCATGCAAATTGTTTCTCTACTTGGGCAACACTGTCACAGCTGCACGCGCTGTTATCCGCGACAACCATCAAATGCGTCATAAAAAATCTTTAAGTGTTGCACTTGCCATGAGGCATGCAATCGATTGAGGAGTGCGCCGCGTGGTAATAAGTAACATGTCCAATGCTGGAATGCCGACTTTATGACGTCCAATCAAATTTAGAGTGGCGCGTTTATGAGCCGGAAATAACGGTTGTCATATAATGCGCTCGTACGCATGAATACGAGACATGTCGACTGTGGGCCTGCGCTGGTAAAAGACGAAAGGAAATGAAACTGTGTTAAAGATGTCGAAGAACCAGTCTGTCATTTCAGACAAGTTCCTACGACGTGTTGTGTTTTTAGCATACGAATATCTATAGGAAGTTCCTGATTGTGGACTAATGTTCCCACTTCCCGACCAAACCGACATTGAACTCACATAATCGTCTCTCTAGTATAGTCCATCTTAGTTGACTACTTTTTGTCCGTGTAAATGGAACGGAGTAGAAGCTCTTCCATTAAAATTAGTAGCAACAGAGCTTTCATGTTCTAACAAACACAATACGAAGAGCTCCGACTTCTGCGTACTTTACATTTGCGACCACGTTAAGGACTTCCTTCTTGTAGCGACTGTGAACGATATTACAAGGAATAAGCCGACATCCTGAACTAAGCTGAACCGTTTCAATCTACAATGGAACTGTAGCGGAGCCATTCAGTTACCGAAAGGAAATTTTTTTTGGAGATCTTCAGTTCTTTGGTCTTGGTGAGACTAAGCCGTTTTATCTCAGTCACAACTCCACTACCATCACAACTGGTGCATTTCTCCTTCTCTTTATCTAATCTCCTCTGACATCTGATTACAATGGAACTGTAACGGAGCCATTCAGTTACCGGGGAAACATTTGTTTAGGACGATCTTTAGTTCTTTGGTCTTGGTCGTGAGACAAAGCCGTCTCTCCTTCTCTGTGTCTAATCCCCTCAGACATCCGATTACAATGGAACTTTAACTGAGCTATTCACTTACCGAAGAGAAACTTTTTTGGAGATCTTCAGTTCTTTGGTCTTGGTGGTGAGACAAAGCCGTTTCTCCTTCTCTGTGTCTAATCCCCTCAGACATCTGATCACAAAGAAACTGTAACGGAGCCATTCAGTTACCGAAGAGAAACTTTTTTTGGAGATCTTCAGTTCTTTGGTCTTGGTCGTGAGACAAAGCCGTTTTTTCAGTCACAACTCCCTTTCTATATCAAAAATGCAACTCTGCTTCTCTGTGTCTAATCTCCACAGACATCTGATTCACATTAACTGCTTTACTTAAGTAGATTTCTGCGCCGATTACATTTCGTGCAACACACGCAATGTGCACTTGTCAGTTGCAAGTGTGGCGTCAGCGAACCTGACGCCAGCCGTTGCACCGCGATATGTGCTTGCCAGCACACATTTGCACAACACAGCGAAACACTTGAAGAGAACAGTCGAAATATTACGGTCTCAATACACAATTACAATGTGGCAAGTTCATCAGCGCAACAACATGCAATCCTCATATGAGTACGAGTATGAGCCCCCACGATGCGGCGGTGGCAAGTACTACACTGCGGCTGTCTGTGAGTGCAGTTTAGACAAGTATCCCGTAACGATTGTGTAACCAAGCGTGCCATGCCGCCACCCCATAAAACAATCTCGTCTCGTACGGGCCGCCGTCATACGCAATTGAAGAAAGAAATAAAGCCTGCAACACAACAGCCTGCCGCTTAGGTGGCTTTCTGGCGGGCTGGCGGGCTGGCTGGCTGGCTTGCCTGCCTGGCCACAGTCATTTGGCGGCGAGCGCTTCGCTGAGCATCAAGTGGACCAGACTGATGTGTCTGGGTGTTTGCGCTGACTAAAGCTATCTGTAACGGCGACAGCGCCCGCATTAGCGTCGTTCTCAAGAAATATAAATCTCACACGCAACACCAACAATAGCAACCACAGCCACAGCGTCAGCAATGAAAGTCACAATAACTGCATAGATGGCGGCGGCCGCAGTAGCCACCAGACCGTGCCGCAAGTTAAATTTCACTACACCGCCACCAATAAGACCAACAACAACACTTGCAAAAACAGTCGCCATCCGCAGAGCTGCAAGATGCGCTGGACTCAATTGTTCACTCGACTGCGCGCCGTGCTAAGTCGTGAATCACATGTTGCACAAAAGAAATGAGACCCTCTGGTGTTGCTTCTGTTCCTGTTGTTGTTGTTGCTGCCGTCTTTCGCGGTCTGCATATGCAATTGGGCTGTCAACATCATCGTCACCTCAATTATGGCGTAGTGTTTTCGCGGAATTCGCATGCAAATGCAGCGCTGCAAGTCGGAAGGGGATGGCGGAGCTCGTCTTAAGTGCAGCCGTTTCACACGTCCATTGTAGGCAGAGCAGCGGCAATACGGCGGCGGCTACTTGGTCGCAAGAAAGTTGTAAACTATTTTCACTTGGTTGTTGTTGCAGTTGTTGCGTCACGTGTTGTTCCCTCTTCGGACATGAGTCAGCGAAGTTGCAACGATCCATGCATCCGGCAGCGGTTGCCGTTTGGCGACTCGCTCTCTCTTCATAATTTCCGCGGAAACGCCTGCTTGCGTGTGACATCTCTGAAAGCCCTTCATTTTCTTCGTCAGCAACTTTGCCAGCTCTAATTTCCAATAGAGAGCATGCTGCTCTACGCCGCGGATATTCAAGCATTTGCTAAGATTTGCTAGTCGTTTTGGGTAGCCGGCAGGCCCAGCAGTCGGCAGTCGTTGCATGAAAGCATGGCGCAATAATCTAGCCATGAATTATTTATCGCCCTTGCAAAATGGCTTGCGGTGGCGTAAAATATCCCACATGGATGTGGCTGTGTGGATATGTAAATAAATGGATTTCGTTGTCGCATGCAAATTTTGATTTTGTAAAGTCGGAAAAATGAAGTGATTGGCAAATCTTCCACAGATGCAACACTTTGTCTACTTTGAGTGTGTGGCAGTTGCAACATTGCATACACAACAGTCTTCGGTGGCAAGGCGACGACGGCCTATTTTGCTTTGTTTTGCAATGTTTTCACAATTTCAAGGTGTTTTGCAATGGGTTTTGCATATTATGAAGATTTTGAAATTGAGAAATGTATTTGCACATAAGATCAGCAAATGTGGAGATAAGGAAGTAGAGGAAATATTCGACCGTTGGAGCCATTTTAGTTGAGTAGACAGGCGAAAATCGCTGGGCGCATCAAAAAGCTCCTACTTCTAGGCAAACATTAGCTTAGTTATATTGAAGCGGTCATCACAGGGCAACTACTCTTATAATCCCATCTTTAGAAAATGTGGAAGGTGGATTCAGCGTAATGAAGGGCACGGAGGACAGTGAGACGCTGGAACTTTACTTATGCGAATGCCTAGCCTTCAGCCGGATGAAAAGGCATATATTCCACGGCTGCCAATACTCCAACTTAGGGCAATTGGGGTTGAAAAGAATCAAGTTTTTGTTACCAAATCCACTGAGCTGCTGGATAGAGCTTGAATTGGTTACCACCCGGGAGCACAATGAGATTAATGATGGCCTAAGTGCGACTGACTACGGTCCGGCGTGCAAGCTCCTCGCTTTTCAACCAAAAATTTTCTAATATTATTATAGTTAAGGGGTGCAGGGGTCAAACCACCACCATATAACTATACGTGATGGAGAATTTTTGAACTTAATTCGTAATTAGTACACCTTAAATAGCCCACAGACCTCATTACTGAAAGCGGTAAATAAAAAAACCATACGAAGAAACGAAAGAAAGTGAATCTGACAAAACTGCTTAATCTAAGATGCTGAAAAAGCTACAAAAGAGCACCACAGATGAGATTAATCCTTGGAGTGGCAAGAAGATTTAACGTTCGAAAGGTCGGAGTTCAAACTTTCTAACAACAAATTCGGTTCAATATTAGAAATTTGGTCAGGTGACCCTAATGGTTTTTGATCTGAATATTTTTAAAGGTAGAGAACCAATACATATTTAATTAAAAAATAATCGAGCGCAAGCCGTTAATGTAGGGATTTTAAATTCTGTTTTACAATATGAATGCGACACGGTTCGAACAGTTATAAAGCGACCTTAGAGGTGGACCTTGAGCTATCGACTGTTACTTAAGTAAGCAGACTACAGAGCTGAAACATTCTTAGTTTTTTCAACACTTACTAAAAGCAGAGTAAGCTGCGGTTAAAATATTTTCAACTCAAAAATCCTTTTCAGATATAGACTGTCACAGAAAGGATCCGAGGATACGGCGGAATCCTTCTTCAAGGCGGTACGAGTTCTTTTCTGCGTTAGATGAAGATAGGTTCTAAAGAATGAGTGTAAAAGAACCAAAGCAACGAATTGAGCCAAAATTTGAATATGGAGGCAACAACAGTACAAAGGTAGTGACACGAAAAACCTAGAGAATACGAATTATGCTTATAATAAGAAAGCATGCTGTCAAATTGATCCGTAATAAAAAAAGATAATTAAATTTGATTTTGTTTTTTTTTTTTTCGAAAATAGACGGAACGATCTGTGAAGTCACCAAACTCTCGCTACAAGAGCAATTTCTATTTATCAGCTGTCATAGAAACTGAACGATCAAAATCAAGTTTTTGTATGAAAAACTTTTTTATTTTACAAGGTATCGTCAATCTCCGAGGAAAGCAATTTTGGCACAAAATACTGTCAAAAGAAGCGTTTAGTTTAGGTTATTTTAGATGGCTAATCAAGGGAGATTCCAAGTGGACTGCTATAAGTAGTTCTTTGTGAGTTCCTAACAGTTTGGTGAGATGTCTGAAGGTATGCTTGGGAGCGCGTTGCTTCCTCCTCGTCTTCTGCCATACAGACTCTGCAGATGGTGTCTGGTAAAACTCTCAGCCTTACAGCATGGATGCCAATAGACCAATGATCTGTTAAAACCACCAAAACTAGCAAGAGGCGAACCTTACTGAAGGCGAGATTCTGCGACAGCACATGTACTGATGGTGATGCCGCCAACCTCAACTATGTAGTAGTAGATCACAATCGGTTACGGATGATGATCCCTTCTCTAAAGGAGGCTGCACTCCGGAGCAGTAAATCTGCTGACTATAACCTCGACTTGAAAAATACAGCAATAGTTTGGAAGTCGGCAGCTGGAGTTGATAAAGAACTCCGGATAGTTAAGCCCTCCACCAACCTTCCCACAAATATTGAGCCAAGAAGCTGTTGTAAAGAAGCTCTTTGCCCCTCTCCACGAACGGCTTCTTCCCACCCACAATTCCCTCTTCGGTATATGGGCAGAGATCTAAGTGATCTGGTATGAGGTTAAAGTATGTGAGGATTTTCAAGTGTTCAGACAGGCTTTCATATACGAAACCAGATTCTTTGAGTCTGATAACAACTTATGCAGCCTTACACCTTCCGATGATGTCTACGGGCACCACGATTGCCATGGTTGGAGTGAACCCTAGTTACATACTGATGAAGTGGTATAATCTGCGAAAAAATAGTTCAGATCGGAATAACATATAGCATATTCCTGACCGATGAAATCAAGATCTGTATGGTATTTTTTGTATTTGTGTAAGTCACGCCGAAGCTATAATTTTTCCAATTTTTGAAGAAATGTAAGCCTTCTGCGCTGATATTATTTATGAAAACTGCCGAAATCGTCAGTAAGACCGCCTAACTAGCCCTGAGGCAGGTTGTTACCGATTTTAAAAAACTATTAGTCTTTTAGTGTCATCCTCTTTTCTACTAAACCTACATTCTTCGTGCTTTGACTGTAAGCGAAGATCGCTGAAATCGGATTATTATGACTTTGGTTGATAAGAACTTGAAAGATGAGGTTTAAATATTGATGGCCTTTTGAAGGAAGGTAGTTTTTTCTAGGCGTCGAAGGCAGTTTCAGACGCAGGCTGCATAGGCGGGCTGCATTTATAATGAGAGAGGTGGGGACCAATTTTTAGTATTTTTTGTTGTTTTGTCGGGAAAAATTAATAAAAATGCTGGCAATTGCAGATCAATGATGTTCGGACTCAGAAACTTGCATATAATTCGGTCAAGCAACAAATTTGGTTCTTCACAAACTGCAACTTATGCGTCTTAATTATTTATGACACTTAAATAGCACACAGACCCAGACTAATTCTATTTCATATTGACATTTCGCATTTTCTCGACGCTCGCAAGCACGAGAACCCGCCTCGCTCATATAGAGGCGCTATTATTTTATAAATTTGCGCTGTCAATGCGACTGTTTACATTTCCATTTCCATTAAATTGCAATCAAATAGCCAATCATTTCAATTAGCGAACACACAATTGGCCCATTGCAAGGCCCTTTCCATGTGGACTGAGGGTTTTATGTGCATATGTAAGTATGTATGCATATATGTATGTATGTACATATGTATATGCATGTGTGCGTTGGTAATTATGTTAGTAGCTCAAAGGCACATCAAAGCGACTCGTCTGTCTCGTTGCGACAAGGGGCGCCACTGTTGCTGCCCCGCTGCATTGGCCATTTGCTCAGCTCACCTGTCTCAAATATTTGTGTAAATATGTATTATATATAAAGAAGTATGGGTCTGTGTGTGTACAAGCGCCACTAGCTAAGCGCAAAGTGCAGTGTAATGCAGCAAATTGCAGCGCCAAATGCGAAGCGCCAGGCCACGCGGGGTGAGCAGGTGGGGTGAGCCGGCGCTGCCGTCGCCGCCACGAAAGCGCAAAGTGTGCGACGAGTTTGCGACATATGGAAAAAAAGAGTATGTCGTATTGGCTTTAGCAGCGAGTAGAGCCCGAAAGCGGGTCAGTGCTGTGCGCCAAGGTCGGGCCTTGCAACGAAACTGGGACTGGGGCAAATTGTGCTAGTACATTATACATATTTCTGTGTACTTATATACAGATATAGGCATGTATGTATGTTTGCTCTTATGTACTTTAGCCCACATATATGCATTATATGCCACTCTTGTCTGCAATTGTGTGCGCTTGGCGAGGCTTAGCCGATTTGCTGCAATTATACTCGTGCCGCATTTGTTGTTGCGCTTAGTTGAGCTTTTGTTGCAATGTACGTTAAGTGTACAACAACAATGTTTGCATTTGTTTTTTGGTGCAAATAATGGTTGTAAACAGTTTGGAGGAGTAAATGGACGTAGTAAAATGAGGTTGCACATGCATACATCTATAGTTTAGTATATAATACATATGTATGTATATACAAACAAATATCAAGAGTTTCAGCTAAGTAAATTAGTACTTTTTTTGGTATAAAAAATGTTCATATTAAAATGATACTAAATTTGCTATCTCAGAAAGTAGTTTCAAAAAAATTGTAGTAGCAAATTTTTATGGTTATAAGGTTGCCACATTTGTTCAATTAAATAAATAAATTATATGACAAATTAATTATTAAAATAATTCTAAATTTTCTATATCAGAAAGTAGTTTCAAAAAAATTTTACTAGCATATTTTTATATAAAGTTGCCAGATTTTATCAATTAAGTAAAAAAATTATATGACAAATGAATAATTAAAATAATTCTAAATTTTCTATATCAGAAAGTAGTTTCAAAAAAATTTTATTATCATATTTTTATATAAAGTTGCCAGATTTTTTCAATTAAGTAAAGAAATTATACAACAAATCAAGCTGGTAAAAATATTTGAAAACATTTTATGCATCAGATTTATATATTTACTGTCTTTATTGCCATCGTTGCCACTTGCTTAAGTTGCCATACTTTTGTTATTAAAGAAAAAAAAAAAAACTAAGAAAAAATTAAGCTAACATAAATATTTTTAAATTCCACACAAATGCTTCTATAATTACTTATTTATTTTTTGCGATAGTTGCCACATGACAAAGTTTCCACATTTTTCTATAAAAAAAAAAAAATAAAGGTAATACAAACTTTTTAGATACTAAATAAATGCTTTTATAATAACATATTTGCTGTCTTTATTGCGTTAGTTGCCACCTGTTAAAGCTGCCACATTTTTTATGAATGAAATTATGAAAAAATTAAGTTAATACAATTTTTTTCAAATATTTCATATGTAAACACTTCCATCAGATTTATATCTTTATTGTCTTTATTGCCACCTGATAAACTTGCCACATTTTAGCAATTAAATAAAAAGTTTATGAAAAAATTCAATAAAAAAAAGCAAATAAAAATTTTTAAAATGCTTCTTAAATACATCTATCGTAATTATATATATGTATATAATTACTGCTTTTATTGCGATAGTTGCCACCTGGCAAAAAATTATGGTTTATGATTTGTACACTATTAAACTAAATAAATAATTTTTGTTGATAAAATATTGTTCTATACATATTAAAATATTTAATTTTCTGGCAGTGGTTGCCACCTGACCAAAAACTAAGCTTTCAAATATTTAAAGTAATAAATAGTATATTTTTTATGTAAAAAAAATTATTAAAAGAAGTTAATGAAAGAACTGGTGGCAAGGATTACGAATCCCGGCTCATTCAAAAGAACATAATATTAATACTTCCTTATACATACATAGATTGTGACAAAAAACACCCGGTAATTGTAATTAAATTCCACGGTTTAATGATATTTCAAAAAAATTTATGTAGCTAAGTTGCTAGGACTGTCCTTAATTACTATCCCAAATATAATCGTCAGACAAATGTTACGGAGATGACAAGATAGTTCGACATCTCTAGCGAGTCTGTTCGAATGATTTTGGTGAATATTTTGGATATGAAACGCTTTCTTGCTCGACTCGTCCTAATAAAGCTGATTTTTTTTTCAAAAATAATAGAGAGATCTCTTTGGACATGCTTGATACCGCGAATTCCGATCCCACATTCATGGAGGGTATTATGACTACCGACAAAACATGGGTTATTGAGTTTGATATGCAAACAAGTCAACAATAATCGGAATGGAGGAAAAAAAAAACGAGCCGAAACCAAAAAAAAATACGCCAAATCCGCTCAATTGCTTTTTTCGATATTCATGTTTTGCGTCACGAAATTGTTCCGGAAAGGCAGACGGTCAATAAGGAGTTCTAATTGGCGATATTGAAGCGTATGCGATGATTATGCACCACCGCACCAAGCCACGATTGAATTCATCAAACCATCGACCAGCACTGATCCTTGATAAAGCTTCATCGCCAAAGACCGTATTAAATTCATCGATGCAACTTTCATTGGATTATCCACGTCGAAAATTGTATACAATATTCGCGTGAAATTGTTCGCGATTTTATACAATTTTTTTTTTGCCAAGATGAATATTTTAAGTTACTGTAAGCAACACAAATAGCGCTCGTAAGGCCAAAAAGTGCTAAGTACGTATAACAGCGAAAAGGTCAAGATTTAAGTTAAAAGTGCCAGATTACAATACTAAGATTGCCAAATCTCGAAATATTAAAAATTTATTGGTATTCCGAAGGATTTCGGCTTTGAGATATTTGCACAAAGGGTTGCCAACCCAGTTAGAGGTGTGTAATCAATGAAATATTTCAAATTCGGATGAAAATTTAAGAATAAAACTACAAATAATTCAATATGTAAATTTAACAAAAACTTAGTTTTTGAAAAATATTTTTTCGAATAGGGTTACCACTTTTTAAAAGAAATTATGGTTGGAAAATATTTCTTTTCAGGTTTCGAACAATTAAGCTTATGCATGTACATTAAGATTACAATTCAGTGGGATCAACGTTGAAGTATATATTAAAAATAGACAAGCAAAAATATTTTATAAGTAACAAGAACTCTCTTACCTTTTACTATTGCAATTAATGCTGCACAAATATTTTTATCACAAACTGTAAAGAAAAAAATTATGACATCTAGTTAGAGGAATATTGAATAAACAATAATTTGTATGGCAGATATATGCTACAGAGGACCGAATCAAACAATTTCCTTGAAGAGTGTACCGTTACTTTAGACAGCAACTCATACCAAATTTTGTGATGACACCTTGTCAACTGAAAATGCTTCATATACAAGGACTTGAGTTGGATCGGTCAGCTTGTACGGCAGCTCTATGTTATAGTGGTTCAATATCGGTGGTTCCGACAAAGGAACAGCTTCTCTTCTCAGATCGTAGTACATTTTTAAGGAAAAAACACAGAAATTTCAAAATAATGGGGAATGTTTATTATCATTCGAAAGAAAATTCTTCTTTGTATTTTTTTTGAAGATTATCTCCATCGAATGTTGACCGTGACTCAACTCAGATGATCCCTTCGTTTCGATGATTCGTTCGAGCATTTCGACTGATAACCGCCGAACGAAACGCGTGATGTTTTGCTGCTAAACTTGGATAGACTTTAGACTTTTCATATCCACACAGGAAAAGTTCTAGATGTGTAATATCGCACGATCTTGGTGGCCAATCGACCGGCCCAAAACGTGAAATTATATGCTCACCGAAGCGTTCGCTCAGTAAATCCATTGATTAATGCGTTGTGTGGGAAATGACGCCGACTTTTTGAAACCAAATGTCGCCAAATCACGAGCTTCAATTTCAGGCATCAAACAGTTGGTTATCATGGTGCTATAATGGTCGTCTTTGACGGTTACGTTCTCACCGGCATCATTTTTGAAGAAATGTGAACGGATAATCTACCGGCCCACAAACCATACTAAATCGCTGTTCTTTTCTGTCTGGTTAAAATGACAGCTCTTGATTCTCTGCAGGTTTCTCTTCGCCCCAAATGCGGAGATTTTGATTGTTTACATAGCAATTGAGTTAGAAAAGGGCTTCATGGCAGAACAAAATGTGGCTCGAAAACTTTGGATCTTCTTCGAACTTTTCAAGAGCCATTAAAGCAAAACGATATGGCTTGGGAAGGTCGAGCGGCTTCAGTTCTTGCACAAGCTGTGTTTCGTACGTTTTCAATTTAAGATCTCGACGTAAAATGCGGAAGTCGTTCTATATGTCAGACAGAGTTGCTGCAAACAGCGCCGAATCGACTCTCCACGGTTTTTTGTACACTTTCAGCTATGGCTACTACATTTTCTTCACTGCTATCGACCCCAACCGCCTCCAACATTCTGATCAACGTTAATAAACATACGTAATTGAGAGCCTCTCCGCCATGTTAACACCAATTTTGCGCCCTGAAGCTTTTTTTTTTGCCAAGACTAGCCTTCCTTATATCCTCCTTATAAACACTATTCAAAGATGTGTTTGTGTTTGCTAATGTATGAGTGCAGTTTACCGTTAAACTAGGACACGGCACCATTTTTAATTTATGACGAATGCCAGACAGTGTACCGTAACGGCACTTAAGTGCAACACTCGAGCACCTCCCCCACTCACCAACACCCACACATGTATTCACATGCACCCATAATACACACATGGTGGCAGCCGCGCACTGGCAAACACTTTGTACAGTTAGCTTGATGTGCAGGTGCAATTGCACCTAACAGCTGTGCGCGACGGGCCCTCCGCAAGGCTCGGCAGTCGCGAGTCCTTTGTGGGTGTAGGTGTATCTGTGCCTGTGTGTGTGTGGCTATGTGAAGCAGCACAGCTGTTGCACACGCACTGCTTTTGAGGTGAAGGCCCACAAGTAGGCTCGTTTGGTTGGCCCTGTAACACTTTTACAACTGCAGCGTGTAACTGTACTTGCGTGTCATGTGCAAATGCAATGTATACAAGCATTTATGTAAACGTAAATATGCAATGTAGTGGTAAAAGGATATTCTTTTAGAAACAAAATTTTTTGCTGCAACGTTGCCACCTGTTGCCAAAAAATTATATAAAAGTGAAGAAATTCGCCATAATAATTTCAAAACAAAAGGGTTTTTTATGGAAATACATTGCAAAAAAAAAAAAAATATTGATGGGATTTGCTAGAACGTTGCCACCTGTTCTTAAAAAAATTTAATAAAATTTAAGAAATTCGCCATATTTTCAAAACAATATTTTCTTCGCAATAAATATTTAAGAAACACGACTGACTATTATATAAAAAGGTTGCCACCTTATAGCAAATTAAATTTTTCAAAATTTTTAAATTCCAAATATAGTCGGCAAAATCAAAAGAAATTAGTTTTACTTGAAAGTTTGATAAAGAAAACAAAATTGTTAAATTAGAGTTGCCACCATTGTTTGAAAAAAATGAAATTAGCGAAAGAAATACATATGTATGTATATACATATACACATATGTATGTATATAATAAATGCATAAGTTATGGAAACTTTGAAATTTATAAACGCGTATTTTTGTAGACAAACGTAAGTTTTACAATAGAGTTACCATATTTTTTTAACGAAAGCATTAATTGAGTGAATTTTCATATTTGCCAAAAACTGAATATAGTTGCTAAGGTTAAATTGATTTTAATTGAAAGTTTGATAAATAAAAAAAATTGTCAAATTAGAGTTGCCACCATTTTTGTTAAAAAATAAGCAAAAAAATTTATGAGAAATTCATAAGTTATAACAGCTTCGAAATTTATACAAGAGTATTTTTATAGATAAACGTAAATTTGGCAATAGAGTTACCATATTTTTTTAACTAAAGCATTAATTAAGTGAATATTTCATATTTGTAAAATATGTACTAAATATAGCTCCTAAGACCAAATTGATGTTATTTGGAAGTTTGATTAAAAAATTGTCAAATTAGAGTTGCCACCTTTTTTGTTAAAACATTCACAATTCAAATATGTATGTACATAAGAAGTGAAACTGAGCTATCAAACTTTCGAAATTTATGAAAAAGTATTTTTTAACAAATTTAAATTTTGTAATAGAGTTGCCACATTTTTGCATTAAAGCAATAATTAAGTGAATAAACTTTAAGTAAACTAGTTTTTTATTATATTTATATTTAAACTGAGCCAAAGTCTTTGCATTGGAGGAAATGGTTCACTTAAATTTACTTTTTTATAAGAATGTTGCCACTGTGTAGCAAATATTTTCATATTTTAAAATACTGAACATAGTCCCTAAGAGCAACAGAAATCAGTTATATTTGGAAATGCGATAAGGTTTGACAACATTTGTCAAATTAGAGTTGCCACCATTTTTGTTTGAAAAAAATTTAGCTTAACAAATATAAAATAAATTCTTATGTTTACAAAACTTCGAAATTTATATAAAAGCTCTTTGGCCACATGTTTCAAATAAAAACAAAAATTAAGTGATTATGTAATAAATCATTATAATGAATTTGTATTTAAATTAAAACAAATTTTCCAAGAAATTCAGTATAGAATCTGTTTTTTAAAGTTAAATAGAGTTGCCACTTAAAATTGAAAAAAAAATTTTAAATAAAAAAATGTAAATACGAAAAAATGTAGAACACCGCATAATTTACATTCTGATTAAAATATTATTTAACTATTCAATACTTTTTTGTGACCAGGGTTGCCAATTAATTACAAAATTACAAATGTAAGTAAATGAAATTGCCTGCCAGACAGCCGGGAGCGTGTGAAAACCTGTGATGGAGGTACAACGAAAGAATTTGAAGAACCGTTATAATTTCAGAATTTCAGAAATAAGTTTTCGCAAAATTCTGATTGAAGTATTTGGAAAGATTTCCAGTTCTTCTTTACAGTCAAAAATAAAAACAAAAGCTATCTCATAAAAATTAAAGTCATTAAAATGACTTCCCTACATTTCCGCGTCACCAGCGCACTTCAACTCAGTGTGACAAAAGAACTCAGGCGCAGAGCAGAGTACCCGGTAAGTGATTGTCTTTGCGTAAGTACTATGAGAAAACTTTGCCTTATAAAACTTTGTGCTACGGCAAAAACAACAAGCATTAAACGACAAGCATATGTAAGCCATAACGGAATGTCGCAACGACGCTGGTGACACATGTTGCATATGGACTTATGAAAATAACAAAGTCAGATTGGCATGCGAGTCAAACCAGAAGCTGTCACTCAGACGTCAAGTAGAACGGGGTTATAACAAACTTGTGGTCATGCGTCATAAAGAATTGGTCTTCCATTGGGCTTAGACTAGACTATCACGTAGGGATTGAATACAATGCTTCAAATGATTCTACGATATTTCTTGTGATTGAATAAATGCAGAACCAAAAAAACATCAAAATGGTTATTTCAAAAACTGTATATTGTAGCGGGTGTTACATGTAGAGGGACTTTTTTTGCAACACCTTCACCCATCTTGAGATCCAGCATTCATTATTGGATAATATTCGACCAAGTAAACTACGTCAAGCAGTGAAGAAAATATAGCAGCCGCAGCTGAGAGTGTGGCGCCGTTTTCAGCAACCCGGACTGAGATATGGAACGACTTGGCGTATTTTACGTCGAGATCTTAAATTGAAAGCGTAAAAAATACAGCTTGTGCAAGAACTGAATCCCCTCGACCTTTTTAAGAGACATCGCTCTAAGGGCTTTTGAAAAGCTTCAAGAAGATCCGACGTTTTCGAGTCAAATTTTGTTCCACGATCAGGCCCATTTTTGAATCTATGGGTATGTAAGGAAGCAAAATTGCCGCATTTGGGACGAAGAACAACGTGAAGAGCTGCCATTTCGTCCAGAAAAAAGCGCCAGTTTGGTGTGATTTGGTCCCCGGTGGAATCATCGGTCCATATTTGTTCAAAAATGATGCCGGTGAGAACATAACCGTCAATGCCGACCGTTATTGCGCCATGATAACCGACTATTTGATGCCTAAAATTGAAGCTCGTAATCTCGGCGACATTTGTTTTCAACAAAAGGGCGACTCTTCCCACACATCGCATCAATAAATGGATTTGTTGAGACAACACTTCGGTGAGCCGATAATTTCACGTTGTGGGTCGGTCAATTGGCCATCAAAATTGTGTGATATCACACGGTTAGACATTTTCCTGTGGGGATATGATAAGTCTAAAATCTATCAGCGAACTCAGAGACACTTACTTACTTTGAGATTTTTCCCTGATAATTGCGAGTCTAACCGTGATAGAATACTTCAACTAATGAGCAAATTTTCAGCTGTGGTCCTCAAATTTAACCTTATAACCTTAAGTTAAAGGCTTTTGTGGGGTCTTGAATCTGATCATTAGCTAATAAATGACAACCATGGCTAGACGCTTTACTAATAATATATCCAAAGCTTCCGAAAATGTATCTCATAAAAACGTTTGGTAATTGGGACAATCAAAACAAAGAAGTACTTTTCAGGGACGATTTAACCTATAACCAGAAAGAACTTCGACCAACTCAATTTCCGAAAAGTACATATATATGTATGTCAAAGTATAACAAAACTTTATGCTGTAAAAGTTAAAAGCAAGCACCCTCATTCCCGAAATCTCTCCCTATTACCTTCCTCTCCCTCGAAGTCATTCGCCTCTCATACTCATTACATGCTCGCCATTAACGCAGCTGTCAAATGTCCTTCATTATGCAACATAAATATGACAAGCGCAAACACAACCTTAAAAGTACATTAATGATACACATATACATACATACATACATATCTATAGAGATATAAATGTATTCAGATATAAACCTACAAACATATTTATAGGTATGCACACATTTGTATCAATTTAAATGACTAAAAGCTAACTGACTGCTCTTGTGGTTGCCACCGAAAGTAACCGTCTCCTCGATGGCCTGACAGTCGGCACCAAATCATCCCTGTCCGGAGTTGTGGTTGTTCAGTTCCTTCGTGGCCAACGCAACACATGTCAAGTCGCCTGCCTCCGCATAACGCGTACATGTGTGTGGGTTGGGAGAGCTGGGTGAGTGTGAGTGGACAACTGCTGGCTGTTCGCTCGCTAATGTAATGAGAATATGTCATTCCAACTGGTATTTACATTGTGTCTTTATCTGTGGAAAGCAGAGTTTAATGCATAATATTGCACTTGCTAAAAATAATATTATTTCAGCCATGTAAGCGCGCACAAACACACAGCAACACAGCCCGTACACGAACACACTCGTGTTTGTAGTCGAGTGAAGTGAGTTGCGCCTGCAGTTGACGGCCTGCCATGGCATATCTCAAGGGAAGTGCGCCATGTAACTTTCATGCAACGCAGATAACAGCCGTTACCCAATGCAACACGAAGCCAGCGCGGGAGCGCGAAGGAAACGGAGTGTGGGGAGAAGGCGTTGAAGGCTAGCTAGAGTTTGCATATTGTTCGCCGGGACAACGGAAGTGGAAGTCCGTCCTGTAGAGAGGCAAGTCGCTGTAATGGCATTGCTGGAATGATAACAACATAGAATAATTGCATTGTAGGCCGGTATTGTGGGTCTCCAGGGCCACAATTGAAGGCTGGCCTACATTTTGGTGGGATTTTACACATTTAAATGTGATATGGACGTTTAAATAAAGTTAAATCGTTGGAAAATGTTATGTTTGAAAAGAGCTTGGAATTTAGTAATTTTAGGTTATGTCCGAACTTACAAAGATAAGCGATGACTATTTCGACAAAACCAGTTTAACAAGTATTATAGCTGAGGTTTAATTGATTTTTCTTCTCTCAGCGGTTCATTCAAAATTACTCTTTCTTAGGACGCAATGTAGCAGACTTTCTTCAATGCAACTCCAACTCTTGTATGGTCCCACTTTTGATTAATATTCGTCTATAAAGACCAATGTGATATTCCTCAGGGTTTCTATGATCTCATTGGAATCGGTAAGACAGAAGATTTTTCCACTTAACTAACAGAAGAATAGGAATAGTAGGTATTGAGGATGGTTGGGTTCGACGTCTGTACTCCGTCTAAGAAATTGTGTCTGCTGATTTCGAATAAACTCGAAAATATTTTGTTCGAGATATTTTAACCAATCGGAAAAGAGAAAGTGAAAATACGCCTTCTCAAAGTCCTCCAAACAAATCGATTAAAGAGTAGCCAATATCCACTTAAAACCCACATCAAACCTCGGAGAAGCGCCTTGGTTAACTAGACATTGGTATTCGCTTTCAAATTAAAGGCCGGTCAAATTCTTTCAAAACCAGTCAATTTATAAAAATTAATCTAACGGAAAGCATTATAAAAGCCTGCAGAGGACACCATTGATTTTTGAATATTCATCTTCTCTAAGTCCCCCAAACAATCCCCTTAAGCAACCCAGACCAAACTTCAGAGCTCAAGTCTGGTTAACTTAGTTAAGTATTCACTTTCGACTGAGCCTCGATCAAATTCCTTCAAAATCAGTAAAGTTCATTTATAAGTCCATGTCTGACGGAAAATATATGTGTCTTCTCAAAGTCCTCCAAACAATTCCTTTAAGGAACCCAGACCAAACCTCAGAACTCAGGTTTGCTTAACTTAGTTAAGTATTCGCTTTCGACATAGCCTCAGTCACATTCTTTCGAACCGAGACTAGTTCATTATAGGCCTTGATCTTGCATGACTTACGGATTACAAAACTTTGCAGAGGAGCCCGTCCAACATTCCTGTGGATTGAGTACTTCTACAGCCTTAAAAAAAAAAAACATTATTACGACTACGAAAGTAAAAAGCCAAATAAGAAGAATAGCTACATAAGACGGAATGAAATATTATCTAACCAATCTGGACTCCAACAGCACCTCAATCGTCCTCTAATGGAGTAAGTTTCTGACACTATTCGAGATTTACAGTGTTTTCCAATGACAAATCACACCGACCAACGAAGACCGACCACTCTGCCTGGCATTTCCCACTAAGTTTGGGAACCCTAAAATATAGACTATAGAAAAAGTGGTTAGCCAGAGAGTTGGATGCTATTTCTGGACTATTGAAGGAATACCATTACTTTTTGAACTTTGAAAAAGTCGTTGGCCGCATTCATCTCACTAGGAAGATTAGTCTAATAGATTTCTTGTAGAAAATTCTTACCAGTGCCGCTCATTTACATAAAAATCTTACAACTACCAAAACTTTAAACTCTCAGTCGAAGGTCTGCAGAAAAATATAAGTCTGAGGTAATGTAGAGCAAAGGAAGAATAAACCAGGCCTTCTAGAGTTGAAGCTCATTCGTATCAGACGCAATTGAGAGTAGTAAGGATTTTTTCAATAAAAAAGTGCTACCTTCACATGTAAGAATCAAACAGCTTTGGAATAATGTATGAGAGCTATCGAAAGAGAAATTTCGACAATTGAGATATTGTGAGACATGAAAGACAACCACGTCTAGAGCTAAAGCTCTTTGGTAGCAGGCGAAACTGAGAGTCGTTGGAATTTCCATAAAGATGGTCCCGGATCCAGCTATTTCTAAGTGAACTAGAAGTAAAATTGAGCTCTTGTTTTCGTAATGCTAGAAATCTAGGACTCAGGCACTAAAACCCAACTGAAATTGCCAGAACTTTCGTGGTTGTTGTTTTAGCAAGGCTTTGGAATTAGTGCTAGAGTAATTTTTGATGATTCTACACAAATAAAAGCCAACTTCAAAGCCATTAAACTGTACTTGGAAGATCCGAAACTAAAATGCAATCTTCGGCTATGAGATATCTTCTAATATTTCTTGAAGAAAATTAAGTTGTGGCAGTCTATCTTGCTTGCTTATGAGGCTTGTGAAGAAGATGGGTGATAATGCAAAATCTGAACTCTCCAAGTATCCACAGTCAATATGAATCGACTAATTCCAAGAGAGTACCAAACTAAACAAATTATTGACTTTAAGGTTCGAGCCCAAAACGCAGTCTTCCTCTTTGAGATAATTTCTAATACCTATAGAAGAAAATAATATTATGTAAGTCCATCTTGCTTGCTTATGAGACCTGTACAGATGATAGGCGATAATGTAAAACCTGGGCTCTCCAAGTCTCCACGGTCAATAGAAATCGATTAGTTCCAAAAGAGATTATTTTGACTTCGAACTATGAAGCTCCGATATGAAGGCACAAAATTTAACACTCTTCCAACATTTCAAGAATTTCTTCTTGCTTAACCTCAAATTGCCGTGCGAGTCTTTAAAGCTTTAAAGCGCACATTCCGCAAATGAGCATTCGAGGATGCACCATGGCGTATTATTAACATTTGTGCAACCCTCCGCGCTGCCAACGAAAACATAATCCGCAGTCAATATTCACATTGTATTTTTACCACAAAAACTAACAACAACAATAACAGCTCATGTCAATTTTCCCCAACTGACAAGTCATAATGACAATGGTAATGGAAATCTCTATGACAACAACAAATGCGACGAAACGAAATTACATTGCGGCAACAACAATGACAACAATAATAAAGTGAGCAACAGCAATAACAATAAAAACTACATAAAATAACCGTTGCAAGAGTAAAATAAACCGAAATATAATTTCAATATGCAACAAAGGATGTCAACACGCGCTAAGTAAACTGGCGAGTAGTTGAGCTTGTTATAATATTGCCACCAAGCCACCACCATGCCACTTGTGAATGCGCTTGCAACTTGCAACCAAGCCATCAGGAGATTCGCCGCGCGTGTGACCTAAATAAGTGCAGCAACTCGATCGATAGTCGCCACCACCAACCAACCAAGGGGAGTCCATCGTGGAGTACCAGGACTTCAACGTGCCACTAACGCCGATGGGTTAACTGTGTGAGTGGATCTGGTGAGGCGTTGAGTGGGGGCTGTGTAGTAACAAAGTAAACTGTGCAACTTTGTTGCACTATTACTATTACTACGTAGCAGTAATGTGTTGCACGAGCGCATGCTTGCTCACTCGCCTTTTTGCAGCCATTGCTGCTTCCACTACTGTTACTGCTGCTGGGCAATGAGGCGTCTCGAGTGGCAATAACTGTAAGGGTACGGAGGATATTGCTGGCAGTGTTGGTGAAGTGCAACACGCGCAAAATTTGCTTGCGGCTATTGGTGTTGGTTTGTTGTGGCGATATTGAGACCGGTAGGAATTTTGCTACGAGCAACGGTAGTTCAAGGACCGATTTCACTTACTTTCGGGAAACTAGGTTTATTTATTTTAAGGTATCTTATATGTAGACCGATGTATGAGGTATAAGGTCAACCGGAAATCCACTATACTAGGCATATGGGTGCTGGAAGAAGTATTGAGCCGCAAAGAGACCCATATTTCCGTCATACAGTCTGCCCAAGTTTCAGTGGTCTTTATATTCGATATCCGGGACCTTCGAAAGGTATAGTGGAATTACGGCTATTTTTAGAAGGCGGAGTTCTGCGACCTGAATTTTCAAAAGAAAGAGACATGACCGATCTTAGAAGAGATCCTGACACAATCATCCCGAACGCTATCGACTAGAATCTACAAAAGAGCCGATGGATGGACTGATTAACTCTAATTTGATAAAAAATTTGTACAACAAAAATGTCTAAGGTCCAAAGGAATTGGAATAAAATCCAGAGGTTAGCACAAAATCCAAATAACCACGGATGTCATACTTTACAAGCTTTGACTTCTTACCGGATCTTTTGGATCCTGAATGCAGCAAACCAGTCTCTAGCGTTATATTTTGTGCCTATATATTTGCGAGAGAGTTGTAGTTGGGTAGAAGCCGCTGGAGCAGTGAGCTTTTGATGGATGGGTCAATTTCAAAAGCAAATGGGGCAGACACTTTCGATCTGAGATGAGATCCTGACATAATTACCCGGAACGCCATCAACCGGAAATCACAAAGTAACCGATAAAAAGAACGATTAACTCCAAAAAAGTTGGAATCAAATCAAAAGGTTTGCATAAAATCGAAATATGTGAAAGTCTCTTTGACCCGTACCGGATGTTTTGGATCATGGATTCACCAATCAAGGCGCTGGCGGTATATTCTTCGAATAAATACCTGCGAGAGAGTTGTGGCTGAGAAGAAGCCGCTGGACCACTGAGCTTTTTTATGGATGAGTCAAAGCTTGGGAGAAACGATGGTCCAAACCTTGGAGGGATGTGTTGTCATTAACTCTCTATAAAGTACTGTTGCCATTTTCAAGGTTATGGCCAAGTAACACAGAATGTAGCTTCCTTCAGGAAATTGACTTTCCGCTGTGAAGCAGGGAGGCGATCGTATTAAACTTGATCTTACGTTCTAATTCTTTTAAGGAATGCCTGACCTCGAAATCCATGCCGTCGAGTCACTTCGTGAAAAGTGTAATATGGGTGTCAGGACACAGTGAAATCGCAGATCCTGCAAAGCTGACGAGCTGGCTAAGAAAGGCACCCGAGTTCTGCGATCTGGTGTAGAGTGGGAACGGGTCGGTGCTTCGATATCTTCTTGCTCTCTCTTACTGCATAGCTGGTCCTAACATGAGCACGTCCAGCGCTGGGCTGCTCCTGCTTCTTTGACTGTCACAATATTCTTTAGATCAAGATAAAATGCAAGAGATCTAGGGAGCTCTTTTCACTCAGTAAGGTTAGTCTTCCTTATTTGTGGAGCGTTCTAACAACAGGTCGGTACCTTATCACTATTGAATATCGTACCGGATGCCAGCTGCAGGAGCTAGCAAGAAAACGAGGTGGGAAAATCTCAAATTTTCCTTCTTAATTATACCGTGTTCGCGAGATCAAGGCTTCAACAGTTGGGAGCTCACACTTTCACATATCCGCTATTCCGCGAGCTGGTTGGCATATAAATTAATTTGGACCTGGATTGCCAAGCATGGTCACTGTCATTCATTTTATCATTTTAACCAATATTTTTTCTATCGAATCTTGTCCTAGCGGGTCTACGCTCGCGTGTGGGTGCAATGAAATGTGCGCAATAATGTCAAACAAGTTCACCCTATGTCCTTGTAATTTATTTTATGAAATTGTTTCTATCCCTACAGCCAAACTCCTTAACAAGCCAACACATACCCTTCCCGGCAGCTTTCTCCCCTACATCCCTGCTCACACCATGCCTGGTCCTATAGCCAACAAAGCCATTGACATTTTCGCAATGCCCTTCAACGCTTCCCCTCGTGTCAACGCATCGCACATCTCACTTCGACGCTCTCTGCCCCCCCACAAAACTTCCGTTGCACTAACAACCAACAATTTTCACCGTGTTCGAGCGTAAAATTTTCCACCGCACATGCCGTTCGCTCCCCCGCACACACATTTTTCATTACTCCTGTAAAAAATTTCCCTCAACTATTCCAATTTGGCGCTTCGGCTGCTGCTGCTGCCCTACGCCAGTGTAAATGACATGTACGCAAGTACTCGGTTAATGTTATTCACGTGCCAGCAGCTCCCCGGCCCCTCGCGTGCACTCCGTTCCCTCCGCTCCCACCGTGAGAAAAGTAGCTTGCTCGCCATTTCCATACAAACTAAATTTAACATAACGGCGCATTAGAAAAGGGCGGCACGAAGTCAAAGGGAAGGGAAATTTGCGTGTTGTAGCTGATGTAGGGCCACCCTAATACCTTTTGTGGTGCCATGGAAAAATTGTAGTAAAAATTAATGGAGAGGAAATGTGCTCGGGATGCTAAACACTTTTTAACTGTACTTAAGAACTTCTAAACTAGCAAACACACACACACACATACGCATATATACAAACATACAATGAAAAGTGTTAGATGAGTTTCTAAATTAGTTGTTTTTGCATTAGGGGAACTATTGCTGCTCCGTTTGCGGTGGAGCCAAAGTGTTAAATGTGCAAACTGTTGCTTAGTTGCTGTAAAACGTTGTGTTGGCGCAATTTGTGGCACGTTCAGTGACAAGTTATGTGGCAAAGTCTTTATGGCCAATCGAGATAAGTGGGTAATTTTGTGCAGCTCACAAAGGGGAAATTGTTTTCAAAGAAAGATTTAATGAATATGAAATACTTACATATAATCATCAAAAGCTCATCATGCCCATAAAGAATAACGGCTAAAATCACACATAAACAGTTAGTGGGGCTCATTATCCCGCTAAAACGAAATATCATTGCCAAACTTTACCAGTTGAGAGACAAGAGACAGAGAAATAACAAGAAAAAACTTTGACTTCTGCTGCAACGAAGCTATAATACCCTTTACAGGTGTATTTCTTGTGGCTAAAAGGTATAAGAATATATTTTTATTGACTGTGATTAGTCAGTTTGTATGAAATGCAGACGTGGAAGCTACAAACTTGTCAGAATACTACACTCCAGGATGTCTTTTGATGTCTTTTGATGTCTCCTATCGAACACCTGAAGAGTGAGGTCCGTATGCTGCCAGTTAAGGAGCACAATGAACTCCTCTCCAAGCAGTTGCTGCTGGGGCTCTTTCGCAGAAATCCTCCTTGCAGTCACTTGCCTGGAGCGGAACTGTCTCCTAGCAACATCAAGAAGTTATTACTCAACTACGTTTTCAAAGCAGACAAAACGTCGACCACACTTCGGACGCAACTAATTTCCGACAAGCACTGACCGACATTCACAGTGAAGCCATCAACACCTTCACCGACTCCCTTTCAGTGTGCTGTTCAGGCGTACTTGGAGTCAAAGCACTACACATTGCGAACGAAGAGCTCGAGTTGCCGCGAGAAGCGAGAATGAACCTTGTGCACCTTCGTTCCGGATATTGTAGCAGGTTAAAGTCCTACTTATCCAGAATAGACCCTGACATATCCAAAATATGTCCTGCGTGCAATGAGTTTCCGCATAACACTGCCCAACTCTATGCATGCCCCACCAACCCCACTAATCTGACACCCCTCTCCCTTTAGTCCCTAGTTAGCTTTTCCAGCCTTATCCGTAGTCTAAATAATCCATTTTCTAGGCCTCTCATTAAATAAAGTCAATAAACAGAGCCGATATAACAACAACAACAACAACAACACTGTTATGCCATCCATGTGCATTACTGAAAATGCCTCAAATGTACAATAAGCACGAACTAAGTGAAGGCTAATGTCAAGTTCGTCTACTGTGAAATAGTGCCAAATAAATGCATTTTCAATTACAACATTACAATAACAAATATGCGTACATACATATGTATAGTATATTTATATAACCTAAACACATCAAATTAAATTTATTGCGGTCTTTATTAAACACTACACACTTGTCCGCTCGCTGCTACACATGATAAATTGCATTAACACCTTTTTCTGACAAATAAAATGTGGAAAATGTGCGTGTGACATGAAGGCTTTGCAACGCTCTACAAATGCGCTGACGAGCGACACGAGCGGCGAACGAACGTCAACACGGCAAATTGCTATGAAAATGAATTTCAATTTAACCGTTTATTTATTTCATACAAAGGAATTTCATTTTTCATTCATACGCACGCATGCACGGGCAAGCACAAACGTGCGCATGCATGTACTTACATACACAATCGTACTTGCATACACAATCGTGTATGAAGGTGTGCGCGAATACACTTGCCTCGTGTGTCTGTCAATTTATTTATTTAACTGCGTATTTTCGTTTATGAATTAATGAAAACCGCAGGCGAAGGCAACAACACTTGATTGCATTAAAATAATATTGAGAGAGAGCTGAACAGCAACAATAGCAATAAGTATTGCTGGTATAAGCAAGTACAACAACAAGAGAATGCAACGGCAATGGAAAAAAAACTTTAACAAAAACAACAACAGTAGACTATAACAACAACAAGAACTACAACAACAGTAAACTATAACAACAACAAAAACAACGAAAATAACAACAACCACAACCAGAAAATACAACAACATAAAGTACAATAACACAAACTGTAGTACGAAAATAACAACAAAAGTGGCAAAAAGCAACAAAATTTGTACAACAACAACAGCAATTAAAATAAAATTATTACATTCATACACTCACACATACTAGAACAGAAAACTACAACAAAAACAAAGAAAATACCAACAACAACACAACATCAAAATATAAAAACAATAACAGTAAAATGCAGCAGCAACAAAAACTGCTGTATGACAATAACAACAACAAAAGTAAGAAAAATAGTACAACAACAACAACAGCAACTAAAAGAAAACTGTTGTATGACAATAACAACAACAAAAGTAAGAAAAATGGTACAACAACAACAGCAACTAAAAGAAAACTGTTGTATGACAATAACAACAACAAAAGTAAGAAAAATAGTACAACAACAACAGCAACTAAAAGAAAATTAATACATACATATATATGTACATACATAAGCACATACCACGCGAATAAACAGCAAGAAAGTGGAGTTGTAACAAAAAAGACTAACAACAACCACAAATACAATAACTACAACAAAATTAAACAGCAACATTAACAACAACAACAACAAAAACGTAAAATTTTTCATGAAAATACAGTAATATCTACATATACATATACAAAGAAAGCAACAACAACAACAAAAACTCAATACGGCGACAACGGAAACAACAACACACCGCCGTGTTGCACGCAACATGTAAATTTACTCGCTGACTTTAATTTATTGCGGCGATGACACAATAAAATTTATTTGATAAATTAAAATTAAACAAAGCAACAATAACAAATAGAATAACAAAGACAGCAGTCAACAAAGAATGATACATACATATACAGTAAGAAAACAAGAACAACAACGAAATTATAATAACAAAGTGGTGGCTAAAGGCAAGATGGCAACACGCATGACGTTCTCACGCGTACGCTTGAGTGTGCATGTAAATTACGAGAACAATTTGATATGGTGATTGTTGTTGTTGTTGTACGCCAGAGTATAGTATTCTTATAGACTGCATGGAAAACCACTATTTCGGAACTGTTTTTCTTGGACATGAACTACTTTACCTGTGTTCAGCTATGTGAGGGTTGCCACATTAACAAAATGTCCACCAAAAACCGGTAACCGGTGAATAGGTCACAGACTCCTTGAGGGTCCTCTGAAGCATATTTTCAAAATTTAAATTCAGCTGACTTGCTTCCACTACTTTTTGGAAAATATTTTAGCTGCTGCCTTACCATCATCTACTTTTTCCATCCTTGTAGTTTTCTTGTTTTCCGTTTCCTTCGTTGCATTTTGCATTTCAACTTCTGTCTTTGTACAGTTAATGACAATTCCTTACAACAACAACAACAGTCAGTAAAATAATATTGTAAGTAATAAGAAAACATTGACGCATCAAACTCAGTCTACGGCAAGACTCATTGCATTGTGTCCTGATAAGTGGATGGAAGAAGAGCAAAAGTTTTGTTGAATTTAATTAAAAAACTGTAAATAGAACGAGTACAATACAAACAAACTTTGACAAATTTAGTGACAATGCCACTCAGTGCAAGGAACATAAAAGCGCGGAAGAGAGAGAGAGAGTAGTGAGCAGAGGCGTTTGAGCTGCTGATGGCGAGTCCTCGCATCAGCGTTATTGAACTCGAGTGAATGACAACTTTTTCTGGAACTTGAGCAACCAAATTCGTAATTGAATTGCACACAGAAGCCGTGTATTGTCTAAATTTCATTTTACTTATGAGTAGTTCGACTCGTGCCGAAATTAAAAATCAAATAACACCTTGCGACTTGAATGGAAACTTTCTTAATTTCATTACTGAGTATTCAGTTCTTCTTGAAAAAAGAAACAGAATACATACATACATAAGTTGTCTACAGACGACCCATAGTCGAGTGCATTTACAACCGATTACATTTTAAACTGGTGTACGAGTAAATAGACGTCTACCAAACCTGAGAGAGTAGCGAATGGAACAAAGAATTGCTTTATAATTCATAACGTTACGAACGCTGAATAAGTTTTTTAGGAATTTTTCCGTATTTTCTTACTTGTAAAATATGAAAAACACCCGTAATTGAGACCATCAGTCAATGCAAGAGAGTATGGAGCTTTGTGTGGAGGATGAAGCTACATAAGTGTTGAAGTTCACGCAAGTGAGGAAAGTTCTCTGAGCGAAAAGTTCTCTGAAACGACTATTTTACATTTGGCTCAAGCAGCTCACAACTTCCGGTCTTAGACCAAGCATCCTTTTGGTCAGCCAAAAAACAGCCTTTTGAAGGCGAGCTAAAGTGAGAAGGCGAAACATCTTTCCCCCGGAAAAACTAATACGACTGCGTAAACTGACATTGAGCAATACCAAAAGCTCTGCTAGGAAAAGGAAGGACCTCTCCAATCCCTTTGATACCAAGCGAGGTTTCAAACAAGGCGATGCTTCAATCTATTGTCAGAGCAAATGAGTTTGATGGTGAACGAGAGGCAGACGAAATATTTTCTGTAATCAAACCAGCAGTCGTCGCACTCGGCCTTGACTCACCGGTGACAGTCATAACTTCGAAGTCCTATATATAATTTCGCCTATCTTGTAACCAGTATTAACACCGCCAACTTCAGCCTCGAAATCCAAAGCAAAATAACTCTTGCCGACAAATTCTACTTCGGACTGAATAGCAAATTGAGAATTAAAGTCCTCTCTCGACGGAAAAATACCAAATTCTACATGTCACTTATCATACCCGTCCTGCTATATGGTGCAGAGGCGTGGACGATGGCAACATCTGATGAGTCGGCATTACGAGCTTTCGGCAGAAAGATTCTGCGGAAGATTTATGATCCGTTGCACATTGGCAACAGCGAATACTACAGTCGATGGAACGATGAGCTGTGCGAGATGTACGATGACATTGACCCAGGTTAGCGAATTAAGAGACAGCGGCTTAACTGCCTGGACCATGTCGTTCGTATAGATGAAAACAGCTCTGAAAGTATTCAACGCAGTACCTATCGGGGAAATAGAGGAAGAGGAAGACCTCCACTCCATTGGAAAGACCAGGTGGGGGAAAGACCTGGCTTCGCTTGGTATCTCGAGTTGGCTCCAAATAGCGAAAAAAGAAACGCGGTACGCTGTTGTAAACTCGGCTAAAACCATGTCAGCAGTCTTCACGTCGACAAAGAGGTAGAAGAACACTTTCAGTAAAGTGGCAAGAAATATGAAATATATGTATATAGAAAACCTATTGAAAATTATGCAACGCGAATAAAAAAAGAGACCTGTCATAAAATATTCCCACCAAATGCACTTTCATAAGAAACCACCAGCTGCATTCTTCGCTTTATTACAGGCACGTGATTGAATTTCTTATGTAAAACTGGTAATTTTCCACTTATTTGAAGACTAGATGATACAAGAAGAACTCTTTGTGTGTATGCTTATGTTAAATATCAGAAATGCGGCCCAACCACATTGCCGGCAATGCCGCGACGTGACCGAATAATAGCGCGCTATGCCGCCGAGCCCACGCCCCCCACCTAGTCAGACACACAATTTGAAGCCGCTTGCCTCACCTTCATTGACACAAACACCAGTAAGACTCACCCACAAATAGCACTCTCACGTCTGTGGAATGTCATAAAATGAACATTTGTTTGGCTGGTTTGTGGGTTCGATTGAAAAGTGAAGCAACAGCCCCACCACGGAATGTCAGAATATTACTTCAAATAGCGGTTTCGCGTTTGGCATTTGATGGGCACTTCAATTTAATTTCGTTCTTTTGTTGTTGCTGTCTAGGGCATCAGACCTCATTTCCATTTTGAAATGGATTTGAAGACAATAGAAGCACAGTTAAATGGTGACAAAGAAGATGAAGTGAAGAAGGATTTCGGAATACTGAAGAGTGAGGGAAGAGCGAGTATATGCGAGCTTATCAAGTTATATGGTTAAAATCGGTTAGATTAAGAGGTCGATCCTGCGTGGGATCTCATTTAGCTAACTTAGAATGCCTGTCTGTTGTGTTACCTAAAAGCTCTTATAAACTGGATCATAAGATCCTTACAAGTCGACAAAGCGCTTTGAGGGTAAGACTACCGATATGTTTCAGCTTAAGTCTTGTAAAGGCTGGAGAAGAGGAGAAAGTGCCTGAAAGCTTCGCGATCTTAGTAAGTTTATAAAAATATAAGAGCATACTTTTGCGATATCTATAGTGAGGTTTTGGCTGTAAAAAATTAAAGATAACATTGGTCCGACTAAAAGCTCACATTAAATTTTGGAGTAATATACTCAAATTTTGGAACTCATTGCAGGTTTATTAGGAAATAGGTCCACGAAGAGAACAAAGCGTTCTTTCGCTAACTTCGAACCTTAATAGACTGTATATACTAGAAATAAATATATTTCTTGTTCTCAGAACAAGACTTTATTTGCTGTGATCTCGGCATCGAAGCCATTGCAGTGTTCTAGGAGTTGGATAGATACTTCTTATCTCGCCCTTATAGATACTTATCTCTACGCCTTTGTCCCCATCTCACCCCTAACCCACTTCTTTCTGCAAAGGTATGCAATATTGGGTGCCGAATCACAATTCATTTACAAAGGATTACGAGATCCGTGGTATTGGGTGGAAACGGGAACTTTTTGAGTATACATATTAGAATCTCTTCGCTGCAAGTTGCCACTGATACGGATATGAAGGTATTTCAAGGCATTTTTGGGTTCCCGTCCAAGTTGGAACTACCATAGATAAATACGTGTAAGTCAAAGCTTCATTTACAGCTCGAGCTGAAAGCTTATAACGCACGATCGTCATGGCAACAACAACAAGGAACTGTATAGTCTTTCATTTGTCGAGAAGGAAGTATTTTTGCCAAGATTACGTCTTTTTCAAACCTTTTTTTTTCCATTGATCTGACTATATTTTTACGATTTAGACTCTGTTGACAAAGACTTCGAATATTTTCTTACCTAGTATTTACCTTGTGAAGTCTCTAAAGATATTTTCTAAGCACACAGGGCCTTCTAATGGCGTAAGGTTACGCATTTTTATCGTTGATCTTTTAACAAGGCTGTTTGAAAGTTCCCTCAGCCTCTCAGCATCCCCATCATCATCATCATTCCAAACCGGAGCCTCAGAAAAACATAGTATGAAGTCACACTCCTATAGAGTTTTGTATGTATTATTGGCGTCTCGACATTGTAGATATTTCCTCGTGACGTAGGTCTCCCAATACCTTTTCTTTATCGAGTTCACTTGGCAACCAGTTTTTTCTCTTTTACTTATTTATTTCTAATATCTACAATACATTACAAGTTCAAGCAAATAAATAAGCCAGTATGTGTAACATTTTGACACATTTTTATCGGCTGTCACTCGGTAATATTCTACAATCGTAATTTCCAGCCATCACGGCTGACTAAACACTTGTCTGTCTGCCGTTTGTCTGCGACAGTGATTTGCTGCGTAATAAAATTGTTTGTTTGTGCGATTAATGAAATATTAATATGCCGTGTTAAGTGACGATACAAAGGTTATTAATAGGCTTATGGCAGCCGAAAGAGTATACCCCGTAGGAAATTTAATAAGAAAATATATTAATATTTTTTTTTTATGAGTAAAGTCAATATAATTTAAAGTGTTACTTTTGCTGTTATAGTTTTTGGTAAACTAGGGTTAGGGTCTAACATACCCAGTAGGAAATTAAACAAAAAATAGTGATTTTAATATTTTTCTTATTTTATTACATCTAAGAGTTTAAACGATTAATTTCGCAATTACACTAAGTGTACGTTACGATTAGGGTCTAACATACCCTGTAGAAAATTGAACAAAAAAATTTAATTTTTATTTTTTTAATTTTATTATATCAAATAATTTAAAAGATGACATTCTCAGTCTTACTAAGTGTAACTATGATTAGGGTCTAACAAACCCAGTAGGAAATTGAACAAAAAAAAATTTGTTTTCTTACATTGTTACATCTAGTAATTTAAACGATAAATTCTCAATTTCATTAAGTGTGCAATACGATTAGGATCTAACATACCCTGTAGGAAATTAAATAAAAAAAATTTAATTTTAATCTTTTTTTGAATTTTATTAAAAGCCAATAATTTAACTATTATTAGGGTCTAACAAACCCAGTAGGAAATTAAAAAATAAATATATATAAATATATTTCATTTTATTAAAGCCAATAGTTTAAAGGAGGGCTTCGAAATTTTAACAGGTGCAAACTATAATAACTATCTAACATACCCAGTAGGAAATTAAAAAAAAAAAACATTTTTCCCTCATTTTTCTTTAATCTTAATAAATTCATTCGTCTTTTGGCATGTAGTATGAAGGTACATAAAAACTCTTCTTCCCTTCCACTATGCCCCACAAGAAGAATTGGCACAAGCCCATCGTGCTCCCGTGAAGCGTTTGTGATCGCTCGGCGGCGAATGTGTCACACGTGATGTATGCGTGTCGCCCGTCGTTCCAACTTCATGCGGCATCCGCGCGGTAGTGTCTGTCACCTCGACCGCAGTCGCATACCCAGACAGACATGACAGCCCAGTATAGGCAGGCAGACGCACGCATTTCTTCTTACATTAAATGTATGCATGCAAACAGTTATTTGTTATTGGATTTTTTTTTTCTTTGTTGTGGCTGTCGGTGCTTTTGCGCCGCCAGTGGCGCGGTGACTGCATGCCAAACTGATGAATTCGTCGCAAGTTAATTGTAACTTCACTAGGCTGTCACTTCGCTTGATGCGACAGGCGAGACAGACAGACAGACAAATGCAATATATGCTAAAGCAGAGCATAAATATAAACTAGGGCGCCTCGCTATAAGCAGATAAGACTATGCAATGAGGAAACAAGAGTCGATAAATACAGATGGATTTACTTATAACGGGTGTTTTAGAAGAGATAGGTGGATTGAGGAATGGATTAAGCCAAAGTGGACCTATGTAAACGAAGTAAAGTGAAAGCTTGCTACTTTATGGAACCCAACTCTCCTTCTAGTGCAATACGAAGCTTCAAGCCGAGATGTGGATACGAGAGCTTAAATTTTTAGTCGTTCTTTTTCACAGTAGTGTCGACATTAAAGATATTGATATTCTTCTTCTTGTTTACTGGCATAGACACCGCTTAAAGGGTTATAGCCGAGTTAACAACAATGCGTCAGCCGTTTCCTCTTTTCGCTATTTGGCGACAATTCGAGATACTAAGCGCAGACAGGTTCGTCTCCACCTGATCTCTTCAAGGCTATGGAGATCTACTTCTATTTCTGCCGGCGGGTAATGAATCGAAAACTTTTAAAGCTGGAGTGTTCTATCTATCCGGACAACATGACATAGACAGCGCAGCTGCTGTCTCTTGATTCGTTGAACAAGTATGTCAATGTCGCCGTATATCTCGTACAGCCATCTTCTGCGGTATTCGCCGTTGACAATGCGATGCAGATGATGCCTTGTCCATGCCTTCGCACCATATAGTAAGAGGGAAATGATGAGGGACTTGTAGAGATTGGTCTGGAGAGAAGGTTTTACCTTTTAATTGCCTACTCAGTAGAAAGAAGCTCCTGTTTCAAGAGTGACTCCGCATTGGATTTCAAGGCTGATATTGTTGTTGGTGGTTGGCTTGTTCCAAGACAGACGAAATTATCTACGACTTCGAAGTTATTGCTGTCAACAGTGACGTGCGAGCCAAGTCGCGAATGCGACGACCTTTTGCTTTATGACAGGAGATATTTAGTCCTCTCCTCGTTCACAACCAGACCCATACTTTTCGCTTTCTTAACCAGTCTGGAGAAGTATAGAAGATTGTACCTGCTCGATTAAGCTCTGCAGCTCGAATTATAGTATTTTCTCCAAAAGCAGATTGAAGAAGTCGCACGAACTGGAATCGCCTTATCTGAAACCTCGTTTGGTATCGAACGGCTCGGAGAGGCTCTTCCCGATCTTGCCGGAGCATTTGGTTTTGTTCAAGGTCAGCTTACACAGCCGTATTAGCGTTGCGTAGATACCAGGCTCAGACATAACGGCAAAGAAGCAGTTAACTTTAGCGATGTAGTAGGCAGCTTTGAAATCGACGAAGAAGGGTGTGATGATTCAACCTAAATTTAATAAACAACAGCAATTTCAAATATATATATAAAGTATACATATTTCTGAAGGCATCTCAACTCAGAACCTTTGCTAGAGAATATCCATGTTAGCTTTCATTATGAGACCCCCATTACCTAGTAAATATTCATAGGATCCTATTTCTTACACGAATTAAAGAGGAATGCATAGTGACCTCTCTGTAGAAATTAACTTTGAGTATTCCCGAAAGGTGAGTCCAAGAATGGATGAATATTATTGTACTTCCAATACGCTAAGCTGTTGGTTGATAAGAAGGTCGGTTCCTTTCCTTTATAAAATGCTTCCCCCGATTGGTCTCACAATTTTTTTTTTCGTATTTCTTTTCTTTTTATTACTAACGAATTTAGAACTGGACAAACGAATCCAGCAATAGTGTTCAAAACTTAATTTATTATGGCCAAAGTGTGAAAGCCATATGTTTAACCGATAAACTTCTTTCGACTAAAGAAGCACGACGCTTTGAAAACTAGTCCTTTCTATGAGTTCTACGTAATTTTGATCTCTAAGGATACTGTTCGACGTAGCTGGCGTTTGTGACATATCTAACAAAAGCTACACCAAAGCTTTCGATCTGAAAGAATACTCAATGCTCAAATACTACTACTAACGGGTTTTTAAATAAGGACCCTAAAAAGTAAACCGATTTTATCATGACAGGATAGACGATTCAACAACGATTTGAAATTACTCAAAATTTACTTCCGAAATTCAGAGACAGTGGCAATTTGGTTGCAATTAATGGTCGTCATAATCGTCCTGTCAGATCAACAATTGAGCGTCTAGTGAAAAAATTTGAATCCACAAGCACAGTACAAAATGTTCCCGTGCCGGTGGGACAAAGAAGTGCCCATAGTGCCGAAAATATTGCTGCCGCTAGCGCAGTAATTGAGGAAGACCCAAATTATACGTCGGTCTCAAGCGTTAGGCATCTCTGCGACGTCGTTGTGGCGAATTTTTCGAAAAGATTTTGGGCTTGACGTAAGAACTGGAGCCGCTTGACTAGCAGAATCGTCGTATGTTCGTGAATTGGGCTGAACTACAACTTGAAAGTGATCCGGATTTTCATCGAAAAATCATCTTCTGCGATGAAGCTCATTTCCGGCTGAAAACGACTTCGCCAATAAGCAAAATGTGCGTTATTCGTCAAGCAGTTATCCACACGTTCTCCATGAGTCACCATTGCATTATGAAAATTACTGTTTGGTGCGGTTTTTCGGTCCGCGGCGTCATTGCGCCATAATTCTTCCGTGATGATCAAGTTCGACACGTTACTGCGAATGGGAATCGCTACCGCTCAATGATAGCCGAATATTTTTGGCTCGAATTGGATAATATGGATTTGGACAATAAGTGGTTCCAGCAGAACAGCGCCACATAACTCATACCACCGTCGATTTATTGGAAACCAAATTTGTTATCTCACGAAATGACTCAGTCAATTGGTAGTGGGATTTGACGCCGTTAGACTATTTCCTGTGGGGCTACGTCAAGTCTATGGTCTATGCCGACAAGCCAGCGACGATTGATGAACTTCGTAAGAATATCGAACGTGAAATTATGGTACTATTGGCCGATTTATGCTTGAAAATCGACGAAAATTGGGTTTAACGGCTGGACATCTGCAATTTCTGATTAGTCTGAGACAACAGCTGGACAACTTTTTTATTTAAGAATCACGAAATTTGGAAAGGATTACTCTTAAAGGCAATCTCCAGAGATATTATTCAGATTGGACCCCTATAAAGTACAGCTGCCTAACGAACTGAGCGATCAAAATCAAAACCTCTTGGTGTAAATTTCTTGAGCTGAAATGAGTGCAATGGCTGACGAAAGATCATAGCACATTGTCTGTACATAAGTATATACATATGTACATATACACATGTATTTTTATTACATAATTGTATGTGATATGTTTTTGTAAATATGGTCTGGTGGAAAGAGTTTATGAAAACTTACAAACATAAATATGCTCAGAAGTACTTTGTTATTGTTATTTTAGCTGCAAGCGTCATTATTGCAAGAACACACATACACATGCAAAACTAAAGCACTCAACCACACGTTTATGATCGCGCAGAGTCGTTAAAATATACACAATCCTCATCAAGTAAACGTCAACAATGCAATAACATAAATAAGTGCATAAAACTGCAACCACAGGAAACAACAACAACAACTACTACTATTACAACAAATGGCAGCAGCAGCTAGCAGTAACACCAATAATAAGAATAACAAACTCATCACGGCGATAATCATCAGCTTTATCGCTGCTCATTAGTTAACATATGCATATTTGTATGTATGTATATGTATGTGTGTGTATTTATGTGAGTAAATATGTGTATGTAGATATGTATGCATTATTAAAGCTTTACAGGCAAATGCCGCACTGCAATTACAGTCGACAGGCAAATCGTCTGCGCAAAAGAGCAATAACAACATTACAACAACAAAAGTATTGCAAAAGAGCAATAACAAAATTGCAACAACAAAAATGTGTATATATATACCATATGTCCAACAACAATATTCGAGCAGCAATCGCTTTTACAACAGTAACTGGAGTGGTAGGTGCTGCAGCAGCCATTGAGGAAGCAACAGTAGCCCAGCCGTAAATTGTGGTGAATTTCGATATGCCACGCCCACTTGGCTAAGAAAACTAGTGCATTACTCTGGTTAGCATTCTGAAACAATATCAAGAACCAACAAATAAGTATAGCCTTAGAGGACTTGAAATATGTATCTGGAAGATTTGGACTAAAATAACATATGAGGATCGATCCCTAGGGATGCGGAACCGTGACAAGTCTCACAGCCAGTTACATATGCTACATTTATTCCGCTGGATGACAAATGAATGTTACTCAGCTTCCTTTCGTTATCTGTCTATAGTAAAGATCGACCCATATGGTGTAGAGATGTGAGAAGCCTCACTATCAGTTACACTAGATGCGAAAATAATGTTGCCCAGCTTCCTTTCGTTATGAATTTTGATTTACTTTTCGGTTTTCGGAACTTGTTGGATAACTCAGTTTTCACTAGTGACCGAGTAGTAATGATTTCACCAAAGTTCTTAAACGGAGTACGGAAACCCTGGACGAAACGGCAAAACCGCGGCTTAATAGTTTTGATTATGATTGAAATTTATGTTGTGCTACTCGTTTTTAGTGTAAATTCAACTTTTCACAGATGGTGAGGAAGATTCTTCGCCCAAAGGCGGATTTGAGAAATGACAAGTCTCACTGTACACGAACTGTACATATCCTAGCCGGTGACTCAGATACTGGGTGGCTTAGATTGGACTTCCCAAAACTTCTCTGCGATCCCAAATTGTAATCAATGCGCGTATGAATCCATTGAAGTATCAATTATCATATCTACCGAGCTTTGGCTTGGGGTTTAATCGTCCGAATGTTGTAATTTAACTGAAAAACGCTTCAAAAATCAAGAACGGTCCATCTTAGTAAAGCATCCCAGAAAGGGGTTTATCTGTATATAAAAATATTGCTCAAATATTAAAAACATTGCCATGAGAGGTTGATATACTTCGACGAAAAACAAAGTCTAGAAATAGTAAAGATCTATAAGATCACCCACAATTACTACCCCAGCGAAACTCTTGCGATCCACAGATCTTCTCTCGTCCAATTACGAATCGAACCCACAGTTGCTCCCTCAGTGGACTTCTTGCGATCCACAGATCCAGAAGAAACTGAAGTGGACATTATAACCGTTGTTGTACGAGCCTTTCAGTCCTTAAAATACATCCCAAGAAAAGGCGACAAGAACGAATTTACTTTGTGAGATAATAAAACTAACAGAGATCAGCCAGGAGTGGAAATACTGTGATTGATCTGATCGCTCAAGTCGACAAAATACAAGTGGTAAATATCGCATGTGTTGCTAGATAGAAAAACAGGATATCCAAGGAATCATCAGGAGTACTTTACTTCAAGAAATATGGTACTAAACAACGAACTATTACCACCAAAATACTTTCGTCCTTCGAAGATCACGTTCTCGTCTCATTTTCTAAGGGTATTTGGTACGTAAAGTTCAGGTTGAGAAAAAGGAAAGATTTACTTACTTACTTCAAGTAATATGGTACTACGAACTATTACGCCTGAATTTCTTCTGTTGTTCGGAGATCGAAGCTATTCTCTCATCTTCTAAAACTATTTGGTTCGTTAAGCTCAGGATTCGATAAAGTAGGGACTGCTGGTCGAGCATAATTAAAAACTTATTTTACCTTTGGCATGTTCGGTAGTCAAGACAAGAGCAGATAGGATTACATAATTTAAAAATTTTGACAACAGCGTTGCGAGAAAGTTTGAGGACTTCTGGAAGTCCTGGGCAGATTTTGCCGGTAAATCTAAGGTGACTGTCTAGTTTCAGGAGTAAAGCTAAGTGATTGATTTGGTTCTAAAAGCTGCATAATGAAAATGGCCAAATAAATATGGAGGCTTTTTGAGGAAATACGAAGTATACCTCTCTGCGGCAAACTGATCTCCTCGACCACTTGAATACACTACTAATAAGGATATAGAGTTTCGGGGTCCTGAATTTTTTCAAGAAATCTTATGGTGTTTTAATACGCCTGACCATATTTTCTATCAAGCCGCATACAGTTCCATTGGGCTGAAGTCTCAAACGCAGTTTTTCAAGAAGTCCTTTTCCTTCGAAAGCCGAAAAAGTGGTACCGTGGGAAAAATAGTAGCCCGAACAAAAAGGAAAACGTTGAAGATCTTCCAAAGGTTTTCAAAATGTGTTCCTTTGGCCGTACTGCATCCAATTTACAGCTGGGTATCAGAAGAGTAGAGACAACAATAAAGCCCAGCACTAGCCACAACCGCAACCACAACAGACAAAGGCGACTACCAAACAGTCAGTCGCTCATCAGCTTCGCAAATATTTATAAATAAACAAGCAGCTGCTGTACGAGGGCCACAAGAACTGCGACCGGTTCCACTGCTTGCTGCACGAGCATATAAAAATGGCAATAAACGCGAACAGCAGCGGCAGCAGCAACAGCAGAGACACGGCGTTGAACGCCAGAGCTCAGGGTGAATGGACGCGTCTGCGTCTAAACGAAGCCAGCGCGCCAATTCTGAGCTTCCCGCCAATTTTGTGCTATTTTATAGTTGTAGCGCTGCTATTGCTTGTTGTTCTTGTTGCTGCTGCTTTTTGTTGCATTGCCAGTAAGCGGCATATGTTGATTTTGGCACGCATAGGTGAAGCGCAAACCAGCAGCAACAACAACGGCAATGGTAAACAACATTGCTGCAATGACCAGAGACCACCACCAAAGCAATGGCAAAAACACAAATAACAACATTGCACAAGCATGCAACGGTTGTGTGTGTGGCAGCAATTGAAAATGTTGCACGCAACTCAACGGCGGCCACATACGAGCACAACACATAAAACCACCTGCCCGCCGGCGTCGCCAACGCTATCGCCGTGGCTGTGGATCTGGCTGTGAGCAAGTAAATTGTTTGTGTTTTGGTTCCTCTTTACCGCCATTCGCGCTGTTGCAGATGGCGCGCCACGAGATGTGGCATATTTTGAAGCGTTTGCTTTGTTCCCCTCATTCTGTCTGCATTTGTCAGGCTTGTTGTGTTTTTATTGCTGTTGTGTCTGCGTCATTGTTTGTTTACCAACATCAGACTCCAACAACAACAGCTCCAATAACAACAGCAGCGGCAGACCGCCACGTCCACGTCGACAGAAAAAGTGCCCGCCTTTTTGCTGTAGCCACGCGAATGGCGGCGCAAAATGGAATTGCAATTCTGCAGCGACAGCACCGCGGCAGCAGACTTTACGACCAGCGTAGCAGAAGCTGAGCTTCACTGAGGGCAACGGTTGGGATTTCAAAATATGAGTTCACTGGCTTTGTGGTTGCATGAGCTTAGTTCGGTGGAGCTTGGAATTCTGGTACTCTCATTCGGACTGTATAAATGATGCTCGGCTTCTGATCTTTTGTCTTTTGAAGTGTTCTTGGAGATCATTACGATTGAATTGACACTTCTAATCTTTCTTTGATACAAAAACGGAGGAGCTGGAGACCGATATCAACTTCAGCTGAACCAAATAGGATTCGCTCAAACTGCATACCTCTGTTCCAGAATTGGAACTAGAAGCTTATGTTTGTTATGTCTAGAGTCCAGATGAACCAAATCCCGATAAAAACCGGTTTTAACACATAGGAATTCGAACAATTCGTCGACCTCCGTTGGAGAATTAGAACTAGAAGCCCCTTTTTATAGCACAACATTTAATTTACCGTTACGAATGCAGTAGGAACATAAGTTTTTTCGTACTAAAATCGGACCAATGCTGAGTGACCATCAACTCCAAGTATCATGAATCTATGGCGCAGATCCGAAAGGTACTTTTCGTAGCGATCTTCATCACAATTTCCTGTTACTACTTCTGGAGCACAGGACGTCCGTAGTGATTCCAAGATAACATGAAATATTGACAAGGTACCACGGTTTACCATTAGTTAACAGTTCAAGTTATCATGTTGATAATAATTCAAGAAAACCACAAACATTTCCAGAGTTCATTTGTCTTTACGCCTGGTCTTGGCTTTAGCACATTTGAGATAAAATCCTTGATAAACACTCTTTCGGAATTTCTCAAAACTTAAATAAGAACATAGATTTGATTTACCAGAGTTAATCGGAGAGAGTTTTTTTCCCAGTGACTTTTTGGATGAGAGCTTTATTTTCGACTGAGATTTTTCTCCTCGGCATTACACCGAATGTCTATTTAACGGTCGGTTTTTTATAGATATCCAATACTGTGTCCGAGGATATCCATCATACAGGGCTAAACGTTCTTGGACAAATTAACTTCTCGAAATTAAGTTAAGCAGTCGTTTTAAATGCTGGCGTTTATCATCGGATCAAATTTATCCCGGAATGATTTAGTTAACTGCTCGCGCAAGCCGAATGGATGAAAAGATATTGGTACAAGTTTTCTTTTGTTCGTGTGAAGTTCGATATCCGATGGAAACACGTTCACGGAATTGTTGAAAATATTGCAGAACTATCTTAGGAAGTCTACTTTATTACGAGCACGAGTACTTGAGTGGCACAGAGTGTAGTCATCGTGAAGTTATCAGAAACTACCTTCATGTGATTCGCTCAACCATCTCCGTTAAGGAGATAACTTCCGTTTCCACGGCAGTGGAGTCTAAGTAATCGAAACGGCCATGAATTTTTAGGCGACATGACGATCCGACAACAATAAGACAATTTCAATGGACAAGTGAAAGAAACAGAGCGCGAAAATCGTCATGTTGAGAGGGGATCTCAAATCTTTTATAGATCGATTCAAAATATTGATCAACGCTAAACTACTACCAAAAGACTTTAATCTATTGTAAAACTTTCTTCGAGTAGAGGTTGCAACGTATCAGAATGACAAAACGTGAGTTTTCATATTCGCAAACTGTCTCCGACAACTCTCAAACTGTCCAACAAGCTAGCACCAAAATGAGCCACAACCGAAACACCAAAATTCGCTGAAGGCACCGAAGACCGTCCCAGACGAGGCTTAGAACAAGTGTAAGCAAAATTAGATTAAGCCTTGACATGCTTGTATTGGTTCAAAAGGAACCTATGTTGAAGGCGATAATAATAATTTATAATAAAACTCGCAAAAATGTAGAGAGGCCGAAATGCATGAGTACGAAGAGCTTGAAAAGCTGGGCGACAGGTGTAACGGTGACTAACAGAAGGTTTCAAGACCGGAGCATACTCTTGTAGAACCCCCCGAAGTGATCTAGTGACTGATGCTCAGAGCATACTGAAATTATGGAGGGAACATTTCTCCACCCTGCTGAATGCCAGTGAAAGTGTAACACCAGGAGATGGTGAATTACCCAATCGATGACGATGAAGCAGACGTTCCATGGCCCGACCATGATAAAGTTCGAATAGCGATTACCCGTCTGAAGAATAACAAAGGTATTAAGGAAGATTTGTGGTCCTTTGCGCATTGGCAAAAGAGAATACCACAGTCGATGGAACGATGAGCTGTACGAGTTATACGACGACATTGACATAGTTCAGCGAATTAAGAGACACTGGCCACGCTGACAATTTCGTGTCGTCCGAATGGATGAAAAAACTCCAGCTCTGAAAGTATTCGACCCACCGGGGGAAGCAAAGGAAAAAGACGATCTCCACTTCTTTGGCAAGACCAGGTGGAGGAAACCCGGCTACACTCGAAATCTCCAATTGGCGCCAAACATCGAAATGGAAAACCGACTGACACCGGAACTTAACAAAGAATTTAACGAAAAATTTTAGTTTTTGGAACTATTAACTCGACGAGAGAAATCTTGAAGGAAGCAAAGAAGAAGTCGATATTAAATAAGACACAAAAAAAGATTGTTGCCTACGCTTCATTCTTGTTTCATCCCACTTAAGCAACGCACGCCTTTACAACGTGCCAGAATCACTGCCATAACCAAAATTAATACCCTCTTCTCCCGAAATTTCCGTCCCAGCCTGCCCATCAAAATTGATGTACCGTAACTTTATGACAATTTTATGATAATTTAATTACATACATAAAATCATAGTAGATCATTAATTAGCATTAATTGCATTTCGGAACCGACGCTCCCTGGCCACAAAGCCTTCGAACTGTGTGTAAGTTCAATGCGACGCGGCGACCAGACACATGTCAAAATCTACTCAGAGTGAAGCACAGCACAAAATGGGCATCAATAAATATAAATAATGACGATTGCCACATAAAACCGTCAAGCATCTGTGTCTCAAGGTTATGACCCCATGCCAAAGCATCCTTACAGCGTTACCGTCTGTCTGAGCCGCAAGCATCAAACGAATGGTATAAAGAACTTTCAAAATTACACGGAATCGCTGTCTGCGCGAAGGGTATATGTGTGTGTGTGGATGAGTTTGCGGTTCGGCAATTTTCGCCATAAATGACATACATTACATGCGTTTATGGCACGCACCTTACTGAACCCGCCTTGTAGAGCTTCCTGTCGTGCCGTGCTTGCATCGCAAATCTTATGCCTATGTCTACCAGCCCAACAACCCCAAAAGATTAGAGTGGAAGTGTAAATCGACAGCCGTGTGAGCGTACGAACGCGTGTACAAATGAACGAGACGCTACGATATCGCCGTCAAGGGCAACGAAAGGACGCACTGTCGCGTTGCGTCTCAAGAAGCCAAAAGGAGCAAAGCCCTTAAACAAACACGAAAACAGTGGTAGCCATAGAAATTGCGTTTACCTGTTGTTATTGTTGGTTTTGTCATTTATGAACATAGACCGCCTTTCAAAGCCGCACTTCAGCCAGCCATCAACCGCCTGTTGTCCTTACCGTGCCGCCGCGTGGGATTGCCATTATGACTGCCAGCTTCTGGAGCAGTCAGTGACCTTCAAACTTTCAGGTTATGACCAGCACTTACCCACGTTAATACAGTAACAACACCAACCGGAGTTCAATACACCAATGGTCTGACGCGTGAGTTGGTTACGTGGGTTTGGTGGGCCACATTGACGACCGTCTCAGCTTGGCTTGGCTGGGCGTTGTTCTGACGGCGCAACAAATGGCCACCCCACGTTGTCGCGCACTCAGCCCAATACTACTGCCTGCCCACTTAACTGTCACTATCTAAGTTTAACACGCACAACAGCTTGTTGGCCTTGAGTAGTTTTGCGGGTCTTTTTGCGCTTGGTTGGAGCGCCTGAAATCGAAAGCAAATTTTCCGCCGCTAAACAAATACAAAGCATTACATCTAAATACATAGCGATTTATATACATAAGTAATAACTAAACTTGATAAGAGTATTGTCTGCGTGGCACCAAGCCTACTTTGTGGTTGCTTTTGTACAGTTACCAAATGTTTAGTCTGGCTTTTGGGCAATTTTCTCAGTCGAGCCTTATACACTTTTATAATTTTGCGTCAAAATGGTAGTGTAGCAGACAACCTCACCGATTGTGGCCAATAGGAACTTTTAATTGAGGAAAAATATTATAAGAAATTGTGGATGAAGTATTCTTAAGAGCTCTAAAACCTACAGACTCTTACATAAGAGTTTACTGATGAGTTAGATGCGGTCTGAGTATTAGACTCATTTTCTTGTTCCGAGCTCTCTGGATGATGCAGTTTTGACTGCAAACTAGACGGTTTAGTGGCTCCTTGACTACAAGTTGTATTCGCAAACTCTGGAGATCGTAAGCATTCAACTATCTCAGCGAGCAACGAATTACAATGCTTTGTCCACAATGTTCGAAATCCACTGGTAGCTCGGAACTGAACAGATGGAATGTATGAGATACAATGGAAATGGATATTAGTGAAATTTATTTCGATCGAAATCCACTGGTAGCTCGGACCTGAACAGATACAATGGAAATGGATCTCACTGACATTTATTCCTTTCCTCTACTCGGCTTCGATATTCACGAAAACGGAAGGTTTCACGTGGTGTTACCTCTTTTTATGATGTAAGTCTAAATAATATTCGACAAGCTCTGAAACGATTTTAATGAGATTCACTTTCATAACTCCGACTCAGAGTTTGTCTTCCGAAGATGGTCGGTATTTAATTATTGAATGACCTAGATGTCAAAGCGATCGTATCACTTAACGTCCAATAAGGTAAGGTAGACCAGACCTTCAGCCATAAGTAAAAATTTTCGATAGGTCATCGGCTAGTTGAATGATTGGTACAGAAAGCGGTAGGAACCGTCTGCATGGAATACAAATTTTGATCTCCAAAAGCGTAACATCTTCGCGATACCAACAAATGAGCAGAAGAAGAGGATAAGATCTTTTGCTTCAGCAGACCAAACTTCCAGCTCCAGTGTAAATTGCCGCCAGACTGAAATAAAGTTCGTCAATAGCATTACGGCCGCTCTCGAAAGCCGTTAGGTTGTAACTACACACTGTTTTCTAAAATTCTTGACTAAGAATCATGAAAAAGCGTCGAAGTCGTTTGGAAAGTGATAAGATGGACCTTCCTGAATACTCATATAATCGTTCAGTCCCGGATAAAACTCAGCTAATCGAACTGGAGCATCTTCAGTTATCACCGCCCAAGAGTAAATTCTTAGTATCGGCTAACGTAAAGAATTTCACATAACTGCTCCTCATTCTGTGCAGAGTCGGTTAAAACCCAGCTAATCGAAATGGACCATCTCAGGTTAGCTATATCAAAAAGTAAAAGCTAAGTTTATACAGAAACATAAGCCTCGCATGATTCCTCCACATTTTATTTTGGGCCCGTTAAAGCCCAGCTAATGGAAAAGGACCGTCTCTGGTAGCCTTCGGGTTACATCCATCAAAAAGTAACAATTAAGGTTCCTCGGTCCCATAAATCTGGAATGATTCCTCCGTGTATTATTTAGGATCGGATAAACGAAGTGGACCATCCACGGCAAAAAGTAAAAGCTTAGTCTGGGTATACGTGACAGACTCGTCACAAAATCGAACAGTTCTCAGGAATACGTACAATCATACGATTTTATGGGTCCCCACCAAACCCTTTTACACATTTGTGTGTCGCGCCGTCTATCTACTTTCTAACTTTTCACTTTTTCGTAAACGAAAACAAATGAAGTGCCATTTCGTCTCGCATTCGAGTTCGTAGAAGGTCCTAGATATTACATAACCACAAAGGTACATAGTATATGTAATTACGTTGATGCATAGCTATATATGGATCTTTGATGAGCCTCCATTTTATTTATTTACGTGCGTCTCCAGCTTGTCTACGCCACGACAATCCACAGCAGACTTCCACCCCATTTTGAACTGCGTAACTTATTAAATATGCGCCTAAATTTTAAGCTGTCTTCATCTGTCTGTCTGTCTGCTTGCCTGCCGGCTCGTTCGTCTGTCTGCATGTCAATAATGTTATTTACTTATTTTTATGATTTATTTAGAAATGCTCCCTAAGCACAGCGCCAGCCATTAAAGCGCGTCTGCGTCTGCGACGCGACGGTGGAGCTGTGTTATTTCATTAGTGAAAATCCCGAGACTTAGCGCAGAAATTTGAGTTCGCGGCGACAATTGTGTCACACCGTTCGTTGGCAGTCAGGTAGCCAGCCGACGCAGCCGAGTTCGCTCGAAGTGGCACAGACAATAATCGAGACGAAAATCGACCCCAGGCGGGAATTGCGAGTGCAAGGGACGCGCAGCAGCTACGCACTGAAAGTGAAAAGCGACGCTTTTATTTCGTTGTTTTTTTGCTGCAATTTCCTCCGGTGTAATTTTGTTTGCTTGTATTTTATTTCTGCTCTTCTTTTTGGGTTTATTGTTTCTTGCTCATCTGCATTCTGTTCGGTTTCTACGGTCTGTCTGTTTGCTACTTTTGTTTGTCGTTCTTTTGCATTTGTTGGTCGTGTTGTGGGTTTTGTCTGCGGTCCGTCTGGGGCATATGGCGCATTGCGTAAAAAAATAACGGTGAAACAAAGCAATTAGTCGCATCAAAAAGATGTTCGTACGCCGACGGAGGATTTGAACGTGAAAGGCATTGCTATTGTCTGTAAATAAACTGGAGCAGACTTACAGACTCGTAACTACCTACCTACATAGGTACATATGTATGTATGTAAGTATGTACGTACGCTTTTCACCGAATATTTTAGAACGGCTATGAATTTAATAGAATGGAATTTAGTATTGAATTTAAGAGACAGAGACACTTTGTTTGAGCTTGACGGGTAAAGTTGGTTTCGTGAGGTTAGGTTAAGTTGGATGACTGACCTTTCAAGATGGAGATCACATTTAGACTACTATGTAGGATGGATCACAACTTGTGAAAGGGTTGGTGGAGGACTACGCTGTCGAGAACTCTCCACCAACTTCAGTTTTAGGCTTCCTGACCACTGCAGGGTCTTCCAAGCGTGGTAGATGCAGCAAAGGTAGTAGTAGATATACAGCTCCAGAGCGCAGCCTACTTCAAAATAGTGACTATCCTAGTGAATGGGTATCTAGACCTTGTCTTTAGCACCCAGTTACTTTTTGATTAGACTGGTTTGGATGCCTGACAACAGCGATATTGCAGGAAATTGTAAAGCTGATGAGCTTGCTAGGACAGATACTTCAGTTACAATCACTGCGGAATGGGAATAGGTAGAGGCTCCGTTGGTTTCCTGTGTTCTGCTACTGAATCGCTGGACTTAAGACCAGTTCAGCAAGATTTGGCCAATTACCGCCAGCTATTCATTCCCAAGGCTTGCTAGCACGGGATAAAACAAAAGAGATCTAGGAAGCTTTCAGCAAGTTTCACCTTTCAATGGTTGTAGGAGCTCCAACTGGACACTGTTCGATCGGGACTCATGCGATATGAGAAAATCTTACTGGATGCCAGCTGCATCGGCTGTTGGAAGAAGCTGAAATAGATGAAATCTCAATACTTCCTCTTTGAATGCCCCGCTGTTGTCAGACCAAGGCAAAAACAACTTGGATCTCATAATTTTACACATTCAGGTCAAATATTCAAAATAGATACGAAACCCCTTAGCAGATTTGTGATAGATTCAGGATGCTTTGCTGCTAGCTAATATCCAACTGCGGGAGTTTTTTCGTTCGACCTCACAAAGGACTTAACAAAACTGTCCAAGGTGATTCCTCCGCCATGCTGAGATTGTGAATCATGTAAAACCTTTCGTTGATATCTACTATCGGCAAAATGCCTTAAACCTGTCACTGATCTACATAGGGGATTTGTTTCTATTTCCTTTATTTGAACTGGAAGTCTCAAAGTAGGAGACACGAGATGTTTTGACCTTCATATGGCAAGGTCTGTATATGCGGGAAGAAAGAGTTGAGATCAATTCATCTCATCTTCTTCCAAGGGGCTGATGCAACTGCCATCCGCTAAAATGTTTAATCGAAGGAATTCTGATCGGTCAGTGTCCAATTAGAACTACTACAACCAATGAAATATGAATTTTGCTGGAGGAAATGCTCACTAGAGCTCAAAGTTCTTCAGTCTCACTAACCACCAGAAAGTGTTCCAAAGTGTTATTCTTAACACTAACTAAGCTGTCTCGTCCTCAATCTTTGGATTACCAACACAATCTCTTAAGACCCGCGTTATTGAAGGGATATAATCAATCGCATTTACTACCCTCCACCAAAAAACGACAAAAACTGCGTCTGCCTCAGAACATCTTACTTATCCTTAACGTTCATTCTCTTTTGTCAAGCGTTATCATCTAAAAAAATTGTAAAAAGAAGCACTTATAAAATAAGATCCAAGAGGCTATATAATTTTCGACATTCTTATGTATTTACGTATTATGACACTATGAAACCATATCTGTTTCATCGACTTAAGACCATAAAACAGCGAATTGAATAGTTTAAGCGGAAACTCTTCATCAATCTCTGTACGTCCGCCCGACCCAGACATTCGGCAATAAGTGTACAAGTCCATAGTGTCTCAACTATCGAAAGGGTTACTCAGAGAGGAAGGTGATTCGGGAGGTTGCGTATATGAATCCAAGCTGTACCGCTACCAAAATTATGATGAGACAGAATTTCGAAACCTCGTCTATGAAACTTCTTCTGGTTGTTCCAAAACATTCTCTTCTGGCCTTCTTCAAAAGAAAAGTTATTTTTAGAATTCTTTTAATTCTACCCGAGTGAAGCACAATGTTTCCATGACGAAGGAGTTTAAAAGCACCAAACTGCTGAGCTTTATAATAAAAAAAAAGCTTCATAACTTACGAAGTGCTGGGATTTCAGCGTTAAAAAATGCATGTAAAGCCCATGAACTATCAAAAACCAACAGTAACCACCAAGCATTCTTCGTACAGTCAACTCAAAATACATCAAAGAACACATTAACTCTGTTGAAAAAAAGCTTTCCCACACGAATTTATGCGCGATGCTGCAACAACTTATGGCGCTAAAAAGTTCAACGACACCGATTAGAAGGCAGCAGACACATGAAAACACCACGTCACAACGATTTTCGGAACGATACATGTGGGAATTAGATATTTCAATGGCATTTGTTTGTTGTACCCACGGTTGCATGGGTATTTCGCGCAGCAGCAGCGGCGGCGCGGAAACAGAGTGCAAACACAGCTGCGGCTGCTTTGTGCGATTTGATCCACTGGACCGGGAGTCACAATGGCAGGTTAGACAACATTTTACGATTTATTTTTGTTTTGGTTTTCATTTTCGGCATTTCGATATTTGCACTGTGCAGTTGCAAGCTGTTGTCTGTTTGTAAACAAGAGGACGAACTAACATGCCACAACCTACGGTATGAAGATGATTGTGGTGTTGATGGGGATGATGCTGATGCTGATGCTGTTCTCGTTGATTGTATTGGCAACACCACTGATGCTGATGACTCGACAAACAGCCACCACTGTTACTTTTAACGTTGTTTTTGTAGCGTTGGATGTTGCACCCATGTCACAAAAACAAAAGCGGAACACAAAGCCTTAAGAGGAAATGAAAAGGTACGCCGGCATTGCAAAAACCATAATTAAGAATCAGTTAACCCTCGAAATAGCGTGCGGATCATCCGTTCGTCGATCCAACCCAGCATTGTCGATCCAACCCAGCATCGTCGATCCAATCCCGCATAGTCTATCCCCGGCATTTCTCTCTCTGTCCATCCGTCTAAAATTCGCCTCTGGAACCATCCGTTGCTCTATTTTTCCGTCCGTCCGTTTGATTCTTCGTGTCTTCCGCCCGACTATATGCATCTGAACTTCATCTATACAGCAATTTGTCCAACTGTCTGTCTGAACTTCGTTCCTTTGTAGGTCCGTTAACCTATTCGTCCGTCCGTCCATCCGTCCATTCAGCTATTTGTCCAACTGTCTGTCCGTCACTCCATTTATATATAAATCTGTTTGTCCATTCGTTCGTTTGGCTGTCCGTCCGTCCGTCCATCCATTCAGCCATTTGTCCAACTATCTATCCGTCTATTCGTCCACCCGTCCATTCATCCATCCGTCCGTCCATTCCAAACAGACAATTATCACCAAGAAGCGGTACGCTTTTTGCACATCCAAATATACAAACCTCGAACACATTAATTTGTAGATCATTGTCCTTGGGAAAAGTTCATTCACACCACACAAAACAAAACATTCCCAAACGAATTACTGATTTCGACACTGTGCACCCCTCTAAAAAGCGACGTCTGCTAGATGCCGTCAAACGGCAGGCGCGGCAGTGGACACCGCTGCTGCTTCCCTTTACCACACCGCACTCAGTCGGCGGCGGCGATTGAGCCATCACCATCACCATCGCCGACATCAACACCACACAGTTAGTAGTCGCATCAACAAGCTGGCAATACCCATCAGCACACCTCACACCCCAACACCAGACCGACCCCGCCACCACCGAACCACATCACAACAACTTGTGTTGGTAAACAAATACGGACGTCGACAGCGCAGTCAGCAAGGTATATATGTATACTTATATATGGCGTAACCGACCTACGACTTGTCGCACGTTATTGTCTGCGGCATTAAAGCTCAATAACTCCGATACGAGACGGCAAGGTAATGGCTCTTTTACCTACTCAGCCGACCGACTCATGTATATGCCGTACCTTTGGCGGGAAAACGCTTCACAAAAGGCAATAACATTCGCTTTGCATTGCCCTCTCGGTTCAGCTCGTTTCGCATTTCATTTTATTATGCATTTCATTTCAGTTTAGCATAAAAACAGAAGACACAAACAAAGCCGAATTTGCAATAAAACGAACAAGCAAGAGCAACAAATCATACCCCAACGAGGTAATGGCACATCAACAAAGGCGGAATTAGTCCGAAAGCCGAAAAAGGGGGATGATTTTTAATTTAATGCTGCTAAGGCCATTGTACAGGCTCGATTTTTGCAAATAAACAAATTTATACATACATATGTATGTATGTGGCGGTAGCAGGGAACGGGCCTGTGTTTTGCTTTGTAACGATTAGTTCACAATTCGAAAATGAGACGCCACCGGCTCCGTCCGTCTCTGCGTCGTCCGGGTTCATTGACTTTAGCCATGTGTGTGGCTTCGAATTTGCACGAGGTACGCGTAAATGGTTAATTGCAGGGCAGACAAGTGGTAACTGTACATTGGCAGAGGCAACAAACTCTGACTTAGACTGCTGAAATTAATGAGGGTTTCAAATTCTAAGTAAATTTATGTTTCACACTTCGGGAGACCGCATGAAACTGTAGTATGGACACCGAAGAAATTTACTTTAGGCTGCAACGGAGCTCCAAGCAGAACAGGTACTCGTAGCTCAGGTAAGGATAATTTTATTCGTTAACGCAGTTGGTGTTGAGTGGACTGGGAACTACATCCCATAGATCTAAAATTATAAGAAACTTCAAGGTTATGACTGTCGTCCACAATTTGTTTAGTTATAATGATCGTAAAATGATCTATGGAATTGAAGAGAATTAAATGTAACGCTAATTTCGGAAACAATTCCGACCTCCAGTTACATTTGGGATATTAAGTCTCGAAGCGTAGGCAGAGTTTTCACAGAAATTAACGTTTCTGTTGACGTCATTTTAAAAAGCTAAGCCCGGATATGGTTCGTGGCTGTTTTTGTTGTTGTAGCGGCAGAAAACATTCTTAAAATAATATCGAGGAATAGTGGCGAGTTGACAGTCCATGGTTGGATAAAAATCCATATCCGTTCCAGTTATTTGGACCCGACTGTCCTGGGAAGGAGGTGGTAGTTGGCAGACCACTGTCCGAAGTAGCGGCTTCTCATAAGTCGCCTTCAGCGTCAGACAGTAAAATCTATTCTTTGAATTTCATGGATCAAAAAATGTTTATTACTGCCCTTACTAATACGTTTTGAAGGACCCACAACCAACTTTGGCGATTCCTTTAGAAAACTGAAGACAACAATACAAAGTAACTTGTGATTCTCCAACTTGCTATAACTCAGGCAGTGACAGCCTTCTGGTTATTAAACTGGACTATTTTCACTGCCAGCTTTTAAAATGGCTTGTTAACAGCTCAGATCCTAACAGTTCCGTAGGAATATATACCGAATTAATACTTATAAGGGATGAGTGAGGTCTCATAAGGGACCTTCTACGCTCAAAAATTCACTTTCAGAATGTTTTTGTAATTTATTACAACTATGAATCTACATATATCTGTCGGTCCAAATTCAGATCTTCCTCGAAAGTGGTCAAGGAGGTTACCTGCGCTGAGTGTGGACGAACTTTATAATGTTCTGAAACCAAATGTCGGTCTTAAATGAACAAATACATTAAATTTCATCGAAAATCTTTAGATATTGCTCCACTCTTTCTTCTAATTTTCAGATTACAAGACAAAGTAGATGGAGGTTTGACATTATCGGAGTTATTTCTAAGTTGGAATTTATATATTGACCGCCATTAGAATACTGTTAAGACAATAACATATCAAGGTTCGCAAATTTAAAATTTCGGGTTGGTTAGGAAGATTGATACCTCGTATGGTTCTTCAATTTACTGTTTGCTGGGAACGGGTAGGTGCTCCCATATCCTCTTGTGTTCTACAACTACATAGCTGAGCTTCGCGGAAGCTTGGCCAGTGCTTGGTCCAAAATCAACCGCAAGAGATCTAGTGATTTTTCCCTCAATAAGGCTAGCCTATCCCTAGTTTTAGGGATTTTTGGGGACCATTGCACTATTAGCGCCCATGCAGTAAGGCTGGGAATCCTAACACACGCCATCTGTAGAAGCTGTATGGAAGAATATGGGGTGGAAACAAATCAACACCTCCTTCTTGACAGTCCCGCGTTCGGGATCAACCATCTAACCTAAGCCAACCTAACTGTTTTTCTGCAAACCAATAATAACTCGTTAAATCGCTGACATTCTCGATGTGCCAATTCTTTTTAATTATGATTAACTCTAGACACTATCTTACAGCTCTTCTTGAAATTGAAAAATTTGGACAGTTGAAGAGATTCTTTCTAGAAATATTAGGGGACATTCTCTTATTCACATCTAGCTACCAAAATCTTCAGACACTTTCTTTGTTCCTTCGGAAGAGTTCCTCTCGAGAAAAGCTATCGGAACTATCTTTTTCGTTACTTAATACTAAAAACTTCAGTTACTTTCTGAGAGCTTCTTCAGGAATTGATGAATTTGTACAGTAAGAAAAGTTTCTCTCGGGAAGTGTTAACGAGACTCTCCTGTTCACAACTAACTACTAAACTCTGTAGACACTTTATCTTTCTGAAATTTATGGATTGATACAGTTAGAACGTTTTCTCTCGAGAAATGTTGACGAAACTCCCTTCTTCACCAGTAAATACTAAATTCTTCAGACACTTTCTTTGAGCTCCTTCTGGAATTGATGGATTTGTACAGTTAGAAGGTTTTCTCTCGAGTAATGTTAATGAAACACTAATAAAACTCTCTTGTTCTCTGCCTGTCTGCTCACTGGTCTCGGATCTCGGCTCTTGGATGCTACTTTATATGTATTTAGTTTAAGTTTGCCCCTCAAATTAAGCTTGGTATGAAGGTTCGACATCAAAGCATCTCCTGCAATCTCTCTTTTCTTTTCCGAAGAATGTGAAGACACGGAAATTCCGCCGTGTCAAAGAAACCCTTTGTTCAGAGCATACTTTCTGTAAGATCAAAAGCCACCAACAAAATCATAACGCTTGCTTTGGCGGGCGGTAATAAGGAACTTAATTACTTATGCATGACGAGCACCTCGGGTCCACTACGCCCCTCATATACAGACGCTGAGTTAATTATTAACGTATGCTGTTGTTGTTTTTGTCAATTTACGGCCCACCCAAGCGAATGCATAACTAATTGAAACATTAAACTCAAAGCGTTCGTGCGTGTGTGTGTGTGTGCCGATCGCGCTGACTTGTCAGTGCGCATAAAGCAAACAACAAATGGCAACAACAAACGACATTTGGCAACAAATCCACATTAACACAATAAACAAAAATATCATGTGCGAGTAATTATCATCATTACTTTCCATATTGCGCGAGCGATTTATTTGTGGCGTTTTACTAGAATGATTCCAGGAATTTTGATGGCAAGCAAATGACAGCAAACTGCAATTCAGTGGGATGAGTAAACAAAGAACAAAACTACCTTCATGCCTATAACTCCAGCGATCGCGATGAAATTGCCGCTGGGATGAGTCGACGGAATGTTTCTGGATAAACAGAAATTTATAAATAATCACACAAATTACAATTGCGGAATGAGTTTGTAAAAGTAATAATTTCAGAGCGCATGTTTTTGAGAAGACAAAAAAAAAAATGTACAAAATTATGCCTTCGACATTCCCCCCATCTGGTCTCCGGCGATTTTTACCTGTTCTCTGATCTTAAAGGTATGGTTGCGGTAAAAAAATTAAACGCGGTTTGTAGAGTTTTTTTTTTTTTGGAACTGAAGCCTATTTTTAGAAACGTCGATGTTCACAAGTTTCTAATGAGGCAAATTCTTCACCAACAAAATCATTTGCTAAAAACAGAAACAACCAGTAATCACTTGGTGGCAGATCCGGACTATAAGATCGATACATATGAACCTCCCAACCAAACTTCCTGAGCTTCTGACGGTATACTCTCAATGTATGTAGCTTATCGGTAACCTGATGGAGCCTTACATTGTCCAATGCTACTCGCTTCTCGTAATTTGTTCCCTTCGGACGATCCAACTATTGTACAGGTTTGAACTTAGAGTTTCGCGGATCTTTGAGGTGTACTCGTACAATCACAAAACTGTCTGAGAAGTACTATATACATAACGCGAGATACAGCTTACTGAAGTCATCTGATGGAGAAATAATGGATTTACTTACCTTATAAAACGTAAAACTTGCTTAGCAGCCGATCAAAAATTATTGCATTCGATTAGGAAATGGTCACAGAAAAGGAATCACTAAGATTGAGACTTATTGTGAAGTAAAAGTAAGTAAAAACAAGAAAAAACGTTAACTTCGGTTGCACCGAAGCTAAACACCCTTCACAGGTGCATTTCTGTTAGTAACTATGTGTCCAGTTTGTATGGAAGCTATATGCTATAGTTAACCGATCTGAACAATTTCTTCGGAGATTACATTGTTGCCTTAGAAAATAATATATACCAAATTTCGTGAATATATCTTGTCAAATGTGAAAGTTTTCCATACAAGAACTTAATTCCGATCGTTCAGTTTGTATGGCAGCTATATGCTATAGTTAACCGATCTGTACAATTTCTTCGGAGATTACATTGTTGCTTTAGAAAATAATATACACCAAATTTCGTGAATATATCTTGTCAAATGTGAAAGTTTTCCATACAAGAACTTGATTCCGATCGCTCAGTTTGTATGGTAGCTATATGCTATAGTTAACCGATCTGAACAATTTCTTCGGAGACTACATTGTTGCTTTAGAAAATAATATATACCAAATTTCGTGAATATATCTTGCCAAATGTGAAAGTTGTCCATACAAGAACTTGATTCCGATCGCTCAGTTTGTATGGTAGCTATATGCTATAGTTAACCGATCTGAATAATTTTCTCGGATATTACATTTTTGCCCTAGAAAATAATCTATACCAAATTTGGTGAAGATACATTGTCAAATGCGAAAGTTTTCCATATGAGAACTTGATTCCGATCGTTCAGTTTATATGGCAGCTATATGTTATAGTGGTCCGATATCGGCCGTTCCGACAAATGAGCAGCTTCTTGAAGAGAAAATGTCGTTTGCAAAATTTCAAAAGGATATCTTAAAAACTGAGGGACTAGTTCGTATATATACAGACAGACGGACAGACAGACGGAAATGGCTAAATCGACTCAGCTCAACATACTGATCATTTATATATATACTTTATATGGTCTCCGACGCTTCCTTCTGGGTGTTACAAACATCGTGACAAACTTAATATACTCTGTTCGGGGTATAATTAGGCGGAAAAGTTGGAGAATCGCTAAAATCAGAATATCTTTCTCGAAGTCATCTGTTGAGGCTTGATCCAAGTCACGCAATATTTATCCAAATATTCTGTCAAACTCTCAAAATGAGGTTTATGTATGGAAAGAAATCATACTGGAGGAAAGGACGATATTCAACAGATATCTCTTTAACTGGCCGATGGTAGAGCCAAATAACGCGACGGAAATCGTACATGAGACAAAGAATTAGGGTTGGACAGATTTGTAGATTTTTTCATACCAATCTAATAACAAAAAATATCATAACTAAAGCATCTCTCATGGTATATAAAATCAATCGGAAAAACTGCGATATTCATATTCGTGATATTCGGTTGGAGTATCGTTGAAGATGGAGCCAAGTGTAGTAATTCACGCAAATGGGGAAAGTTCTCTGAGCGCCATTCACTTGCGAGTGGCCAGAGCCGAGTCTATTAGATATCGCTCAAGCAGCCCACGACTTCCAGTTTTAGACCAAGGATCCTCTGAGTAGCCAAACCCGTTTAAAAGCGAGCTAAAGTGAGAAAGCGAAAAATCTCCACCCCCGGGATGTGCGTTGTGAGACCTTCCTCGTAAAAAAACACCCAGTATCAGATGAGTCCCCCTTTTGACGACGACCCCTTTAATCGTGTTGAGGATAGCGATTTATAAGCATTCACCTTGAATGTCCGCTCCCTTAATAGGAAGGTGCCCCTGTTCAGCTGGTTTATGTCCTCCTTGGAGTAAAGGCTGACATCAATAAGACCTATTCGGAGTTAGTCTTTTTGACCAAAATAAAGGTGCAGTTTGCGTCCACTACTTGGTCGACACAATCGTCTAGCGGAGTCGGTAGTTCGCGTGACCAAAGATAGGTATCATCCCACGCAAGACGTTGCTGCTGTTGTAGGGCATAGTATCGACTGAATGGATCCAAAACGAGATGGAAGCCAATCCCGACTTTCTTAAATAAGTTCTGTTCAGCGAAGAGGGATGATAAGGTATTGTGGAGAAATCGTCGGGTCATATTTCTTCAAAAAATGAAGTGTTGCAGTCCATAGGGCACACTATATAGACATTATTAATGACTTTTTAGTGCCTATATTTAAGGATGTTGATGTGGACGAACTCTGGCTTCAACAAGACATGCCATAAAGCTAACGAAATAATCAGTTTATTATAGGAAACTTTTTGTGAGCGCATTATCTCGCGTCTTCGGCCTGTGGCGGGGCCTCCAAGATCGTACGGTTAAAGACCTGTGAACTATTTTTTATGGGGTTATGTGAAGTCCCTTATCTGTAGTGATTTCGCTGAACTGTATCACAGATTTGTTCCCAACATGTAAATATGTATAATACCAAACGAGTTTGCATGCTTTTTGCTTGCTTTCTTCGAAATCTATGGAGTGCGTAAAGCTTCCGAGAAACACTAAGCTAATCGAACAGTGGAATTGTCTCAAAACACTAAAATTTCTTTCCTTTTCAGCAGAGCCAGACAAGAGCCATCTTAATAGCTACTTTGTTTAAGCGCTTGACTGCCACAGCTAGTTAACTGTTTGTGGCTCAGACAATGCAGACGACGACAACTCTCGCGCACTCCCCACCTGACCAACCGTCGTCGTCGTCGTCGTCGAAATCATTCAACAACCACCACTAGAAATTCTAATAACTGCCACAATGGCGCATTCTTTGATGCGTTGAAGCTAAGAAAACGTACGCATTGCCGCAGGCTTTTTAAAACAACAATACCAACAAGTTACCGCTTAGCGCCCCGCACCGCCAGACGACACCCAACGCTGTAAGCTTTCCGCTGCAGAAATTCCAGTCCAGCGCTCCCCATAATACGACACAATATACCGGGAAGTGGAATGTGCGTACTATAAATTAATGCGTAGACGACAGCTTACGCAACTGCGACAAGAGTCCTCCCGACAGCCGGCTGTAGACAATAAAAAAACGGCACGGCAGGAGTGCACACAATAACACGGACGGCATTTGTTGTGATGGCTGGCTGGAGTTTCCATTTCATGCCGCAGAGTTTAACGAACTTTTTCCTGTTTCCTGGCGCAGTCACTCGTCAGCTCGTCAAAGCGGCAAAGGTTGCAAATCGTAAATACAAATATGTGTTTGAAGGTGTGTCGCAGCGCCGTTTTGTGCGTTGCCCTTCAGACGATTGGACGGACGAACGAACTCAAAAGCAGAGCCGCGTGCGTTCGCCGCCGAATGGTGAGCAAAACAAAAGAAAGGAGAACCGGGTGCAATGCACGAAACCGAAAATGTGCGAATTGTGCGATTTTTGCGCGCGTAGACAAACGTACGGACGGACGGATGCAGCAACCCCTTGTCTGTCGCAACGTCTGCATGGTTTTGCGAATATTTGCGTACGCGCGCACATCCGTCTGGCACATTTTTTTGTACTTTGTGCGCACTAGCCGAACCCTCAACGCTGCATGCCGACATACTGCTCAAAAAGATTCGCACTCCTTACACCTTCTCCGCCGACATACGCATCAATAGCTTATTGCGTTTTCGCCGCCGCCGCCGTGCGTTACGTGCTGAAGAACTTGTGCGGTAGGTTGGGACTCACAGCCCGCCTGCGGCCCAAATTGCCTTTATTGTGCTTCCTTTCTTTGGGTTGCTTAAGCGGAGGGTTGCATTGAACTTCGTATTTGATTGCGCTTTAGTTTGCGTCGCAGTGTCCTTGCCACACACAGCCAAATTTAGTCTAATCCAGACATACAACTACATATGTACAGATGCTGCGCGCCTTTGTCGCGGTCCTGTCGCATTTCGGGGGTTGTTTGGCCGCATTCGCAGTCGCATTCCTGTTGATTTAATCAAAACAAAGCCTTGTCGACGTCGTCGTGTTCTAATACGAATTGGGCCTTTGGGGTACATCTACCCTTCCCCTTACACGCTACTGGCTGCCCACTCTGCTCGCAGTCTGTCGTCTGCCGTCTACTGTCTGCCGTTTGCTGCTCCGACATTTTATCTTTGGGTTTCCAAGGTCAATGTGCGTACATGTCAATAACCTCAGTCGACCAAGCAGCGTGCGACCACAGATCCCCCTGCCTCCGAGCTCCGAAGCGACGCGCTGTTTTTACTTTCCCGCCGCTCATAGCCGAAATGGTTTGTCAGAAATCGTAACTGCGCAATTGTATTTGGCGCGCGAGCTCTCCGCGGCCGCAGTTTGACGGGCTCGCTCGCTCCTTCGTCGTATACGCCGACAGTTGCGTGTCGTCGCGTTGTCCAACGTTTGCGTACTCGTAATTGAATTGTGCGCTTCATTGCTGTGGCATTCGCACATTAACGTGCCACAAAGACATGCCGACAAACACTCGCAGACGCACGCGATAATGGCGCAGAAAATTCGTGAAGCCATTCAAATACAAATTTTCGTCCATGCGTCTATCTGTCTGTCTGTCTGTCTACGTCCACACCACTCACCTTGTCTGCGACCGAATTTCGGTGTATTTTTTTGCGCGTACATTTGAAAATCTTTGGCTTTCTTCGCTTCGTTTGTGAGAAATTGGGCTTGTGAATTGTACAGCCGTCCGACTAGACAAGCAGTCAGTCGCAACAAATATGATTACCCGACTAATGAATAAGGAATGAGCAGACGAGTACCATAAAATGCTATTAAATAATGGAGTATATTGTAAGTAGGTATGTGTGTGTGTGCCCTTAGGAAACAAAAGTGAACATCTGGCGATACAAAAAAGGACTTGAATTGACACTCGAAAAGTTCGAAATTGTCTGCTAAGGCTTTGTTTAGTTTAAGGAGGAGAGGCAGAGCTTCAGATTAAAAAGTTCTCAACTTGCAACTTATTTCGTAGCAAGCACAAAGCGAGGTGGACTGCTTATGAGCATGTGGAAATATATACAAGTAAATATATTCTTCTAATACTTATATCCGAAAGAGTTTAGGGGTAAATCTACGTATTCTTGAATCAGTAATGTTATATACATATTTACATATTCATTTTCTGAATGTTCTACATCCAAACGATTCAGCGTAGGTTCGATCTGAACTGAGCTCAGTTTATCACCAGATTGGATAAGAAGTCTTTATCCTTTTTTCCAAAGATTGGTAAGCTGGATCTATATGGATTTTTCGCCGTTCAGCTTGAATTGAGCTTAGTACATCACAAGCTTGGATAAGACGTCTTTATCCTTTTTTCCAGGGATTGGAAAGCTGGATCTATATGGACTTTTCGCCGTTCAGCTTGAACTGAGCTCAGTCTATCACGAGCAGAGATAAAAATCCTTTATCCTTTTTTCCAGAAAGCTGGATCTCTGTGGATTTTTCATCCTTCAACTTAAATTGAGCTCAGTCCATCACAAGCTTGGATAAGAAGTCTTTATCCTTTTTTCTAGGGATTGGTAAGCTGGATCTATATGGACTTTTCGCCGTTCAGCTTGAATTGAGCTCAGTACATCACAAGCTTGGATAAGCTTTGTCACTTTCTCCAGGGTTTGGAAGGCTGGATATACATATACATGTATATGGACTTTTCGTCGTTCAGCTTACTAAGCTTTAGCAGTTTATTATATACATACGTAAATCTTTAAAGCTACACCAGATTCGATCATTAGCTATATTGCTAAGCCACATCTTCTGGTTTGGTCTCTGAAACTTATTAAATGTAAATATAATAAATATCTATTAATACTCGTATGTCCAGTTTTTTCTTAGAATACTTAGATAGGTCGGAGGCGGTTTCAGAATGATGTTGAAAAAATTTTAAGAGCTCAGATCATTGACGGTTAATTTCACAAATGGTAAAGCGAGAACTTCAACGACTTTTTTCGGTAAAAGGAATGGTATAGCGTTTTATGGATCTCCGGTTTCCCAAAACTCGAGGTTTAGAAAGGTTACATTCCAACGAGATATTTGTATTGTAGCCCAGTAGAGCCCAGTCTACTGACTTAGAGCTCTACAGTGTACACCACCTCAACTTCTTCGGTTATACATCCATTCCAAAGCCCCTGTTGAAGGCAGTAAAGGTTACAGGAAAAGTGGGCGACAGTCCGACTAAGAAAAGACGCTTCGCAGTTCATCATCATCATCATCATCATAAATCAGCTTATACATTAGTGGACCTTTCGAGGTTATGTTGGAAAGATCTTAACCTGACAATTGTGGAGTTCATAAGATAGTAGTCTGACATCCACTCATAGCATTCATAAATTCATTTCACAAACTAATAGGAGAAGCTTCTTTAGCCCAAAGTAGAAGCGCGAACCTTGATATTTCAAAGATTGTGAGTTTCCATACAGTGTTCCTCAACCATTTTTAGAGAATCCAGATACTGTCGGTTTTACTAACGAGAAGTCTGCTAAAATTTTTATAAGACCAGGTCTTCTGGCCTCATCTAAGGACATCTTTTGCGAACAATGGCATAGGGTCAGACGTTAAAGTAACGAAGTATCTAAAAATACGAGTCATTCAAGTTGCGGAACTCTATTAATTTCATATAAATACTTTGTATGAATGTTACACCCAACCGTCGCTTCGATCTGGCACTTTTAAGTGCTTTTAATTTTTATGCCCCATAAATTATAAATTTTACAATAACTACATGAGCATTACCTCTCACTCTCACACACCCTCACAATAACTTAGCGGAACAGCTGATATTTACTCCTTTTGCTTGCACCTCGTTTCAGTTAAAGGATTTCCGGAAAGGACCAACTTTTTTAATAAATTAAATCCAAATTCTGCGGCATGAAAAAATTGGCTTTCTAATGTGCTAATTGCCATCGATCAAAAGTTTCGAACTTTCGATTTTTTTTAATGGCACTTTTCTTTAATACCGAAGCTCCAAATAAAAGATACAATAACAATAAAAGTCCGTAGTGACCGTTATTGCAACTGCAATTAACTGTACTGCAGCAGGCTGTTACAAAAATACTTGAAAGTGGGAAATGTGAAATGTAGAACAGAGAGGAGTGGTGGGGATGGGCGACATACACTCGCGTGCTGTTTACGATACAAGGATAGTTCGATTGGTCAATGAGATTTTGGAATATCTTACGGTAAAAAAGTTAGCACTGGTCAAATTAATATTGATTCCCTTAATCAACGCGTTGACCACGAACCACGTTCAGGACGGCCATCAATATCAACTGATGATCACAGTCAGAGGTCTCACTGGCCTCATTGTAATATCGGAAGGATCAGTGAAAACCATTTGGAAAAATCATTTGGGCCTAATAAAGTGAAAGCACGATTGATTCCAAAATCAACTAAACAAGAAAAGCGAAAAGGCCTGATGTCTATGTTTTTTCTTTTGGTATAACTTATGTTTCGGTTACCAATGGTAGAAATATGTAAAAAAAAGTCCCAAGTAAATTAGAGTTGAATTATCTTATGATGAATCCAGCAAAGAACCAAAAATGTAAAGTAAACTCAGAATGTCTAAAGGCATAGAAAACCAGATGGATTCTACAACAAATTGTATGGAACAAATAGGCCAGTTGTGATAACAAAATTATTAAGTAACCTATAGCAGGTTCTAGAGACAAACTGTACCAGAATTTTGGGATGCATGATGTGTTATTAACATCGCTAACTTAGAATGAAAAAAAATCATGTGTCTACCAAGTGAAAGGACCATGTTTGATACCAATTCTAAACTACATGAACTCTCATCTACTACATTTAGACTCCAAGATTTAGATTTCCAAACCAAAAGAGCTAAATGACTGAGACCGAACCGTCTGATTGATCGAAATTTACTTCAAACTTCAATTCAGAAAATGAACCTACTGATTTATCAGGCCACACTCGTCTCTCCAAACAATGCACATGATTCATAATTATGACGATGCGACGGCAGCCGTCCATCCTACGCGTATCAGTGCAATTGCTTCTGTTGTTGCCGCCATAAAAATTGACAAATGTGTCTGTGAACTTTTTTAATAACAAAAGCGTCGACAACATGCCAGCGTATACTGCGCCAAGTGTCGAGCAGATGAGGGGCCCTGAGCCCAGCGCTTATGCAGTAGCGCAATGGCATTGATAAGAGCAAAACTTTTACATAAATCTCGAAGGAAACTTAAGCGAAATTGACAAGCCGACAGGCCGACAAGCTAACAAGTCGGCAGACAAGCGCGACGCTCGTCGGTAGGCCTCACTACGGACGGGACGGACAATTACTTGGCTACTTTGTGCAACGACGCTGTGTGTATGTTCTGCTGCGTGTTTGGGGAAGTACTTTCAAACATGAATTTTCAATTCAAATTGCGATAATTATGGCCATTAACTTATTATCTCAGCACCGCAGCATAAGGCTCACACCAACTACTTGACACTTAGCAAGCTCATTTAAGTAGCCGAGCTGCGCTGATGGCTTGCTCTCAGTTTTTATACCCTAGACGATTTGAGAAGTTTGTAACACATAAAAGGAAACGTCGGAGTCTCTATGAAATATGCATTTGGTATAAGTGATCAGCAGGACAAGCTGAGTCGATTCAGACATGTTCGTCAATCTGTCCGTCCGTCCGCGAACTGCTATCTCAGTTTTTGAGTTATACGTCTGAGAATTTTCACATGACCTTTTATTCCAACTCATTTGTAAAAACCGTCGATATTGGACCACTATAGCACATATTGGCCACACAAACTGAATGATCGGAATAGGCCGCATGATTGTCTGTTTGCCCGTCCTTTCTACCGTGCGTTCATGTTAACTGTAACTTTAGTAAAAATGAGGATATGTCGATGACTTGGTACACATGTTTATTGGCAAAACAGTAAGGCGAAGTTCGCAGATGGGCGTAATCGGACAACTGCCACGCCCATAAAACGTCATTAATCGAAATCGTATGAAAGGCCATACTAAGCACTAAATTAGTATATGCAACTGTAATTTGGTGCAGAGTATCCCAGGTAAAAATTAGACGATGGGCGTGGCGCTGCCCATTTTTAGATGAAATCACATATCTCGAGATCCGCTCGACCGATTTCGACTAAAGTTAGTCCGTGGAATTCTCTTCGCATTTCTATGCCGCAGTCTGAAAATGGGCGAAATCGAACTACAACCACGCCTACCTCCCTTGACATATTTCGGAATCTACTCGACCGATTTCGACTAAATTCAGTTTGTGGTATTCTCTTCGTATTTCTTTGTCACAATGTGAGAATGGGCGAAGTCCGACAATGATCACACCTACTTCCCTTGACATATCTCGGGATCTACTCGACCGATTTCGACTTTGGACCCCAATATCTTTAGTTGACTTTTGACCGAAAATATCGGTCAATGTACGGGATATACAAGTGAAATTCAGAGAGGATATTTCCTGATTTTCTAAAACTGGGTTGAATCGAGTCAATACTTTCCTTGGCTCTCATATACCTAATACAAAGATTTTCGATCTTCCGAGTGACTTTATAGCGCATATACCGGCCAATATGTGAGTTATCTCAATGAAAATGAGAGAGCGTGTTTTACTCATAAAATAGTTAAAATAAGGCGAAAACTTGATCTGCCTCCAATTCAAATTTTTGGTTACAGCCGAACTTAGCGCTTCCTTACTTGTTTAGTAATAAAGTTTAGCAACGAGCGGAACGGTCTTGCGGCGTTTACAAGGCTCAAAATGCCGCAGCCGTAAATCAGCTGTACTCGGCTAATTCTCTTAAAAATCCACTCACATATTCATCTATTAACTGATACTGATATGAACATGACTATACGAGTACATATGTGCATGTATGTATGCGTGCCTTGCGGATATTTGGCCCACTGCGTCATAAGTTTTGTGGCTAATAATTTAGTTGAATGAAAATAGTTTATTTATGAGCGCCAAATTGGCAGTAGCCACCACCAAATTTACTCTATATCCGCAGGATTGGCCAGTGATAAACAAGTTGTAAGGACGCTACACAAACACGTACATACATACTTATGTTGGAGGAAGTAAGGCTGTGAGCCTAGTCGTCGGCAGGACTGCGGCCGAAATTAATGGGTGGCGACGCACTTAATGAAAATGCGATGGATTCTTTTGATAAAGCGGCAATTTATCACGAGCTTAGAGTTGAGATACAAGCAGAAGCACATGTATGCAATCAAACACACACACACTTCAACTTCTGTGTGTGTGTGTACTGAGCGCCAGAATTGCCAACAATTCAGCCAATAAATTAACTTTCATACAAGTGTCGTCATAAAGATATCACAAATAAATATCTTGTGCCGGCACACAAACACAGATACAAGCATATTAGTTATAGCAGTGGAGAGCGGCAGAAAAGATGTACCGTTAGATTGCATAAAGCAATTATGGCATGTAGTCAGCGCCATAAAATGCGAGGATAAGTCACTTAAAAGTTATATTTTTTGGGGCTGGGGCATGCGGAAGACTATACTTATGATGATACCGATGTTGCGGTAAGGGAACGTACTTTGGACTTGATAAAGCAAGAAGTTTCACAATCAATGTAGAAAATAATTTTGTTTATAAAATTTAGAAATTAGTGCGATATTGGTCAAAAATGGACGAATGTTAGTTACTTCAATTACCTAAATAATGTTTTGCAACAGAGTTGCCAGCTTTTGGAAATTTTATGTACATATATAATATTATGAATAATGTTAATTACTGAAAGATTGCCCAATTTCTATGTTAAAGATTTTAGCATTAATAATTTTTTCAGTAAATATTATTGTTGAGTTGCCAGCTTTTTGAAATAGTATTTATATAATATTACTTATGCTAATTATTAAAACATTCTAAAATTTCTTTGGTAAAGATTTTAGCATAAATAATTGATTTCAGTAAAAAAAAATTTTTGGGGTTGCCACTTTTCAACGAAACTAAAATTTTGAAATAACTTTATTTAAATGCCATAAAAAGGGCTTAGGACGTTTGTCAAAAAAGTCAAAATTTTAAATCAAAGTTGTAACAGAGTTGCCACATAATTAAACAAAAAAATTTATTTAAATTTTTTCTATATTATGGTTATATTAAAGATGCTACATCTTCAGGATGAAAACCATCTCGAAAGCTTCGTTTAATTACCGAAACAATGTTTTGCAACAGAGTTGCCAGCTTTTCTAAATGCTCTTTAAATAATATTACTATTTTTGCTAATGATTAAAACATTGTGAAATTTCTGTGGTAAAGATTTTAGTATGAATAATTTCTTTTAGAAAATATTTTTTTAGAGTTGCCACTTATCAACGAAACCAAACTATTGAAAACATTTCATTTAAGTGCTTCAGAAAAAACGGTTTAGGATATTAGTCAAAAAAACTTCAAAATTAAGTAAAAATGTAACAGCGTTGCCACATAATTTAAAAAAATGTGTGTACATTATATATATATGAAAGGTAGATTAGCAATAATGTAAATATCAGAGTTTTCCATGTCCTTCACTTCTGATCCAAGCGCGAGAGCCATGGATCCATCTACGTAGACAGAGATCACATGACCTTCATCGCTTCTAAAAAGATGCTGGAATTGTTCAGAATGCTGGATCATTGTGACCATATGTAATATAGGAGAGGGCAAAACCTCAATTATTTTCTATCTATCTATCCCTTGCTTCAGGGTGAATTAAAAAAGAAAAAATCGAAAGTTTGTTTAAAGACGTCTATCAAATACCGTTAATCATTTTTTATTTTTCAACAAGAAGAAAGATGATAGTAGTTAGTAGTTCTCCATCTTCATTGTGAAAACTATCTTCATTATCTCGAAAACTTCGGTTCTACAAGGGTCTGTGACAAGAACACTTAGATCCACTGCTATTTAAACTAAAAAAATTTTAAAGAAACCCAAGATGAGTTTTCACTTTTTTAACTTGGAACCTGTATTAGGTTTTTTAAAACTTCTGATTAATCGCTGCGGTCAGAGAAAACTACCTTCCCTACCCCAGATTCTGCTTCGGTCGAAGATGAAGTTTAAAACCCGTTACTAACAGCTTAATTAGTTTACCTATTAGTAATACCTTTTACGATGGAAGTAATGCAATACAACCAGATTCCTACGAACGTACCAGATATGAAACTAGTTCCATAGCATTCCACAATGACAAGAGCTGAAACTGGTACATTTTCTTTGAAGGACCTCATAGATAAGTCACTCTCAAATCAAAAGAATGTCACTTCATACAGAGCGATAGGTTAGGCTAGGTTAGTTTGGTAGGCTAACGAGTCACGCATAGACCAGTTGTGGAACTTTACGGTATCAGTTGGAGTTCAGTTACGAGGTCTATGAGGAAGTCATATTTTCTAGCTTTTGTGATTAACGAGAATATGAATAGACTCTGTGGCCTCAGTAAATGATTCCTCTTACAGTGTCTTTACAGATCGATAAGTTTTCACAATAATATTAATGATTTTTCCTGATTATGTTCAATGTAGTAGTTTGAAGGGTCTGACTCTTACAAATCAGCCCAAGGTGTACAATATGTAGCTCCTCGTCTACCAGTCACCAGCTGAACAATGGAACTGTACCTAAGATTGATCATAGCTTCGATAGAATATGTGGAGGTTAATTCCATTTTCAGTAACTCTTTAACATTATAAAGGCTACGATTATTCCAAATGTGATCTCCAAAACCGGAATGAACAACAACCCTTTAACAATCTCAAAAAATGGCCCTATGACTCAAAGGACTGTCCGTTTCGTCGACTTACATAACAATTTCACTTTGTAAATGGTCTCAAGCAATGTTAAGAGAGACACGAACAATATATTAAAAATTATTCTTTAGTCCTAAACAAACATTACAAAATTTTCAACTTAAAACCAAAATTATTGATAATTCTTTAACTCGAATAGTGCACGTTGTGAAGCTTACAATTTCTTAAACCTAGAAACTATATTCCCACGACCTGTGAAAGATAAATAGAAAAGCCGCCTCGAATTTCTGCGAAATGCATCGACTGTAAGTAGTGCCAATCCGCAGGACATCACAGCCACTCAGAGCGGGCAGCAGATTTCCTGCCACTTATTTATTAGTCACGCAACATCGTTGTTGTTTTCGTTTTATTCGTTTTGGAAAAAAGGACAATAAAGTGGTTTTCGGCTTAACAGTTATGCACTTAAGAGAGAGTTCCACGAAGTGCATAATTTTATGACTAACTACCTTGGTGGTGCAATACTTCTGTTGCTCAAGTTGTGCTGGCTTATCAATGGTGAGATAAACGTTCTAGAGGTAAAGGACCAAGACACATTAGTCAGCAAAACGGGACAAGGGAACAAACAAAAACTGATAATGATTAAGCAGCAATCGGTAAATTCATTCAGGCGCAAAAACGAAAGTGCAACAGCACAGCGACGACAGTATGTTATTGTTTGTTTGCTTATAAGAAGTTCACCGCCAAATTTCCAAGAAATCTCCAAATAAAATATTTTCACAGGCCAATAAGTGTGTAGAGAGAATGAGAGTAAGTAAGGCGGTGTTACATTCGGGCGAAATCCTGTTCAAGCTGCATACATACATTATGTATGTGTGTGTGGGAAAACTCAAAATTCGATATTAGAAAATTTAAAGTTAACTATTCGAACTTTCGACTTTATATAGTTGAAAGTTCGAAGTTATGTATTCGAAATTTCGAAATAAGATATTCGAAGTTAAGGTATTCAAAAAATGTATATACCCGTAAACAAGAAAACATGTTCCAAACTTTTAGATATTCGAAAATTCTTATTATTTTTTTTATTCGTCATGCCATATACAATGATGTCAATATCCTTTTTGGTCCGTGGTACGTTGTATGTATCTATTGTAGCCTCGCTATATGGGGTTGTTATTCCGAATAATCGAAATATAAATATATTGGAATATTCGAACTCAGGCAATCGAAAAATTCGAACTTAGATATTCGAAAAATCGAACTTAGGTTTTCAAAAAAATCGAGTTTAGATATTTGAACTCATCGAGAAATAAAAATTAAATATGCAGGAAATCGAACTAAAATATTAGAAAATCGAAATCGTGTATTCGAATAACCGACAGTCAGCTTTCGAAAATTCAATCTTAGGTATTTCAAATATCGCAATTAAACTAAACTCAGCTATTCGAAAAAATCGAAATTAAATATTCGAAGTTTCGAACTACGTTATTGAAATTTTGAACTAAGTGTACGAAAATTCGAACTAAATTCAAATTTAAATATTAAAAAATAAACCGAACCAAGCGCGTGGTAGCCACCCTCTTATTACCGGATATTCGAAAAATCGAAATCAAATATACCAAAAAATAAACTCAGGTATTCGAAAGTAAAGATTCGAACTCGGGTATTCGAAATTGGAATTTAAATATTCGAATTTTTAAGTAAGTCACATGAAAATTCGGGAAGTACGAATTAAGATTAACCAAAATTCAAACATAGATACACAAAAATTCGTAAATAATTTTCGAAAATTCGAACATGCATTTTGAGAATTAAAAGAACGCATTTTTGCAACCGTTATACAAGAAATTTTAAAAACTTAATCCAGCAGCGCTATTCGCGGGTATAAAAACGAGACTCCTCTTGCTCCTACTGACCGCGCTCTGGCGTTGTTCGATTGGACTTTCGCCTGCGACTTCACTTCACAGATTTGGTTGTGTTATTTTTACCAAAAAAAAACAAGAACAACAAAACTAAACACACACAATGCTGCACCAGTGGGGAGTGTGAATAAAAAAAAGCAGACAAATGGACAAACCTCGGCTCGCACGTTTACTCGCAAACATAGAAGAAATATGTGTGTGTTTGTCGGTATGTTCGTGTGCCGCACAATTCATTGAGCATTTCTTTGGTGGCGTGCGACGCATTCTAGCTCAAGCCTGTTGCTGCCGCCGCCGCCGCTGTTGCTGCTGCTGCGTGCATTTGTCCTTCTCAAAGGTAAGTCACCTCATTGACGGTTTATTGCTTTGTTTGCGGCTCGTCCTGATTCGTGGAAGTCGAAGGTTCATTGTCAAGTTCAACAGGCGGATCGGATGACGCACAAAAACAGCATAAGAGCATAACGCAGCCAGACACATGCATACACACCTAACAGGCATGCGTGCTTGTGTGATGTCCAGTGTCAAGGCGGCGGCGTTGGCGGCGTTCGCGTCGGTGGTGGCAAATTCATTCATCTGGGAATCTTATTTGCACAGCATGTTGTTATTGTTTGCTGTTGTTGTTGTTGCGCTTGTCAACGGTTGTTTTGCACGTCCGTACGTAGAAATGTAGAAAAAGGATGCCGCAAAATAAAAGATAGCGAGCGTGAGCGACTCGCTTGCATCCGGCCTAAGCAGCCACACTTGATTTGTTCTCGAGACCTATACGTCGGAGCTCCTTTGTCAGCTCAGATCGATTTTTTTTTTGCTGTTTGTTTGCTTGGATATTTGTTTATTTTAGCTCACGGCTGCATTTTGTTTGGCAGTGTGTATTTAGGTAGAGTGAGATGATTAATATTTGTTGTTCGATTTAATTTTTGAGAATTTCGATAATGTTATTTGGCCTTGCAGTAGCGCAGTGAACTTGTGGTGAAGCAATGTTGCCACATAGTTTGATTTATGAATTTCATACGCAACGTGCTGAACTTTAGAAGTACCAATCCGAACTGAACTGAAACTAAAAGGGAAGCCCCCTCAGGATCGGAAGATCATCATTGATTTCCGGTCAATACATATCCAAGTGCTCAAGTCTCTGGGCCATGTTCACAGCATATAGATTAGCGACCGAAAAACGAAGATACATAGGATTTTAAACACAACGCGTTTCTTCAATAATAGAAAAGAGTCGACCAATGGCACTTTCATCGAACAGGAGCAGGTTTTTTCTTTAACAATCCATGCACAGAGTGCAGTCTCAAATTTAATAATTAAAACACAGTTTTTTAGACCGATATTGTTGGAACCACAGGACAAATAGGCTTCTGTGCTATTTGGCAAGTCCATTTACTTTCCAGGTTATAGCTAAGCTACAACACGAAGTCTCACTGCGTAAGACTACATAAGAAAGCATAATTAGACTTTAATTTAAAAACTCGGTGAGCATCAGCTGGGTACTCAGTCATCTAGGAATAGAAAGTCATACGAGTTGGCCCGCTACCGGGCAGGGAATGCCGTTCCCTTTAGCTGCTCTAGACTAGTATGTTCCTTCAAGGATTGCATGAAGCATAGAGTCTAGAAATAAACCTTAGGTCTTGGAATATTACACTACAATACGGGTTATACATATCTAAAAGTAACGATGAGGATCTAATCCGTGACCAAGAGCCCGAAGATATCATGGATCTCCGAGTGTTGTAGTGTTGATAGCGAAAATACCAAAAAAACGGTTCTATTCTAAGGACAAATATACCAAATTTAAAAGCTTTCTAAAATAAAATCGGCACAACGAGAGGAGAATACTTCTGTTAACGTCCGCCTTTTGGCATTTGGGAAAGACGATGTCCACGCCTCATAATATTCCAACTTAAAAGATTTTTGGCAATTATGATGGTACGGTCTCATAGATTGTCATTTCTTCGACCGTGTATTTTCCTTACCTAAAAAGGGTTTAAGTTCCTCACAGTAGCAATACAGCCAAAGTCCTTTTCAGAATATTAGAAGTCATCGTTGGTCCTTTCGTCTATTTCGATTTGTCTATTTCGTTCGATTTTTTTTTTTATTATTCCTCCGACTTTCTCTACTCTCTCTATTCTACCCACTCTACCAAACTTGGGACGTCCTCCGTCGCTCGATCTCAAAGCAACCAGTTAAAAATATTTTCGAAAAATTTTCCACTATTGGCAACGCCACTTTCGTGCAGACTTTATCAGTAGTCGTGGCAAATATGTTTGTTCAATTTACCGTCCGCTCATTACAAATAGCCATAAAATAAATAACAGATATAACGCCGGCGCAAAGCAGGATGTTCAAAATTCCAAAACTCCTAAAACGTAGCCACCAAGCGTTACCTGCTTGGCGTTCGATGCAGTGAATAGTTGTTGTTGTGCCACCTTATTGCGTTGTTGTACCGTCGCACAGGTCAATGAATGCATTTCAGCGTCTTCAGTGTCGCCCGCACATAAAAGAAAAATAAAAATAAATGATCAGGACAAATAAGCGAGTCTGGGGCAAACGGACCATGCACAGCCGAACCGTGAGCTCGTTCAAATCAACTCACATTAAACCGATTAATGGCTCATTTGCCGCAATGGAATTCTTGGAAGGACTTTTTGCAGCCTTTTAAGTTGCTGCCAAAGTGAATGTTTACCGCTCCCCGCGTTCCATTCATTCGGTGCAAATGCGATGGAATGTTGTTGGTCTCTTTATGGAGGGATTAGTTATTTTCCAAGCGTGATAAATGGCAAACTGCACTTTGATTAAGAAGTGAATTTTTTTACCTTATATGACGATGATTTCTGGATTGCTCAACTCCATTTCCTAGCTGAATAAATGCTTGTCTTAGCTTAAACTAGATTCTAGTCTTTAGATGAGTCTGAATTAGTGGTTTAAGACACCTTACAAAAGCCTCTAAATCACTCGTCTTCTCAGTTCGTCCCAATTTCTTCCTATTCCCACCCGTTTCTAGGTGTATTTAAGAAAACAGCACAACCAATGCATGAACTTTTACTCTTTTAGACAACAAGCTTAGCTCAAACATTCTATAATTCTCGGATCTTAATCTTAAATGCAGCAGATATGGCGGAATCTTTTTTTATATTGACTTCCACGGTTCTTATATTGGCTTCTCTCTAAACCGTGCTTCTGATAAAGTTTATCTGTACGAAAAGTTTTATCTGTGCAACCTCGGAAACGCCGTCAGGTAACTTTCGGGTAATAGTTACGATTATTTTCCTATACAGAGCCTGTTTTCAGAACTTGAGCCCAAAATCAGCCATTATTTATAACTCCATCTAAACTATGGATCCACTGATTTTACCTAAGAGGGGTTAAAAACCACTTCCCGCTATGAAATATTTCTGCAAACCAATGGTCCATTAAAATGTAACCTTTGATCGTTAACCATTTGTTAGTTGTGTCTCAAAGGCATCTAAATTAAATGGAGTGGTTTAAAACTGGTTTCAAACAAGCTTAGAGATGGGCGAGATAGGACTTTCTGGTTGAGACAGGTTCGATGCATCGAAGGACTTAAGATTTTGCTGACTTTTTTAGGATTTTTTAAGACAAAACAAGCAATGAACTTCACTAGCGATAGATCCACTTCGTATCCCTAAAGTGCGTTCGAGTTTTGACAGATTTAGTGTTCGGTCCCAAACCTTACCTATCAACTCCGCTAAACCCATCATAAGTCGACTGAGGCCCTGAAAAGATATTCACAGAAGAAACTGAACATTCCTATAGAAGACTACAAAAGTATATGGAAATTTCGTTGCATGCTGTGGTTGTTGTTTTGGTTTTACAGCGTCAGTATTCTGCCGAGTTGACATGTACTTGACCGGATAAGAAATTCGGGTCCGTTCCGGTGTTGTAGACCCGACTGTCGTGGGACCCGGCATGCCGTGGTCCTCTTTACTAACTCTAAAGTATTCTAATAATAAAAAAAATTCATAAAAAATTAATGTGATGGTACTCCGTAGACGTCATAATAAAAGCTTTGAGAACAATGTAAAAGAATAAAATCTTATTCCGAAATAAGTTCCTTCTCATATTTAAGAACTTCCAAAGCCTCAAATTACCACTTGCAACAAACTGTTATAAAGTTCTTCTTCTTCTTTACTGGCGTAGACACCGCTTACGCGATTATAGCTGAGTTAACAACAGCGCGCTAGTCGTTTCTTCTTTTCGCTACGTGTCGCCAATTGGATATCCCAAGCGAAGCCAGGTCTTCTCAACTTGGTCCTTTCAACGAAGTGGAGGTCTTCCTCTTCCTCGTCTTCCCCCGGCGTCGAATACTTTCAGAGCTGGAGTGTTTTCGTCCATCCGGACAACATGACCTAGCCAGCGTAGCCGCTGTCTTTTAATTCGCTGAACTATGTCAATATCGTCATATATCTCATACAGCCCATCGTTCCATCGAATGCGATATTCGCCGTGGCCAATGCGCAAAGGACCGTAAATCTTTCGTAGAACCCTTCTCTCGAAAACCCTTAAGGTCAACTCATCGGTTGTTGTCATCGTCCAAGCCTCTGCACCGTATAGCAGGACTGGAATTATGAGCGGCTTATAGAGTTTGGTTTTTGTTCGTCGAGAGAGGACTTTACTTTTCAATTGCCTACTCAGTCCGAAGTAGCACCTGTTGGCAAGAGTAATCCTGCGTTGGATTTCTAGGCGGACATTGTTGGTGGTGTTAATACTGGTTCCTAAATAGACGTAATTATCTACAACTTCAAAGTTATTACTGTCAACGGTGACGTGAGAGCCAAGTCCCGAGGGCGACGACTGTTTGTTTGATGACATGAGATATTTCGTCTTGCCCTCGTTCACTGCCAGACCCATTTGCTTCAATAATTAACATAACTAAAAGGAATGAAGACGATCTACGCCGTGAGCGAACGCTCACGTGTCCTCGCGGATTTCACTGGCCACGGATTAGATCCTCTTCTTAAACATTTTCTCGATGGTCCTTAAGTAAACCTACCTTCCATAGCACCGTAAGACTCAAAATGTGGTCTTCATTTCAAAGACATTACAAAGTCGCGAACTTGCCATCTTTCTTCTAAAATTCCAAGATTGTCAGCAGACATTTCAAATTCCAGACTTTTTATCTCTCCGCCTAAATGCAAAATGACCAACCATAATACGAGTACAAATGCACTCTTTTACATTGCCGCCAGGCCATTTAGACACCAAGCCGCTTGAACTCCAACAATCGCGGATAATTTTACGAGCTCGTTAAATTTTTGAATTATGAAAAACAGTAGGATATTAAATGCATTTTATGTGTGTAATAACGAATGTATGTGGCTTTGTGTCCGTGCGCCAGGAAGCATTACGTGTAAAAATTGCCCAGCTGCAAAATATTATACAATTAATAATCTTCAAAGGGTATTTTATTGCGGTGACCTTTAACTACACGCATACCCTCGGATCCGCATATGAGACCCAATTGGTGGGCGTAAAATAATCGGTTCTCAAAAGTTACTTGATCACATCCGCTCTCACTTGACGAGCGCCACACGACGATGTGTGTTAACATCGCCGACTACAATGTTGCATTCTTTTATGGCTTCTTTGTCTCATTTTTACGATGCTGTTTTCGCTTGATGTGTCGGATCGGCAATTTTCACTGCACCCCATGTTGGTGAGTTTTATGACTTTTTGGTCTCCATAAATGCTGTGCTGGAATGCGCTTGTGCGGAATTTATGACCACCTCTCGAACATACTCACTTGTTGTTACCGTTGTTGTTGTCATTTGCGGCATCTTCAGTCATTCCATAATTGTAGTGTGCCATCCATGAGACTTTAAGCGAATTTAACCAGTTCTAGAGAAGTATTGGAAGGGTTTCAAAATTAGTAATACAAAAGAGTGGTCCACAAGCCGAGGATCGCTTCTCAAGATCATTCTACAATGTTTATTCTAGAAAGTGTTCGCATTCGCCTAATCCTGTCGACATACAAATTTATTCTCACGGAATTTCTTTTTTTTTTTTGAGTATGATATACCCCGATAGATCTCAACGCTCCACTTGCGTTGCAGAGAGGTTATCCGAATATTATGCCAAGAGTAAGTCTCTAGTTTCAAATGGCTTGTAAAAACAACATCAGAAAAAAGGAAGAGTGTCCTAGCGTCCAAATAATTAATAAATGAGAAAATCTGCCGAGTGTAGTGAAATCAAGCCATTCTCTCGACCAGAATGAAAAAAGGTGTTGAACGACCGATCTTAAACTAGGCTCTAAGATATGTGGACACCAGCTACTAATATTCCGAAGCTTTAGATTTAGATCTGTAACCGAAACTACAAACAGTAACTTTCTCAAAAAAGGACCACAATTTTGGAATATCTGTGTGAAGAGATAAATTTACACCGAAAGGGTGATCTATTGAGAGGATCCCTACTTTTTTTTAAAGAAAAAACACAGAAACTTCAAATTTAATGGGAAAGTTTTTTTTTCAATTATTATCCGCGGCTGCGTTTCAGATGGTCCGACCAGTTTTCGTTAGCTCGTGATGTTCCCCACAGGAAAGAGACTAATAGTGTGATATCACACGTTCTTGGTTGCTAATCGACCGGCCCAAATGTGAAATTATCTGCTCACCGAAAAGTTCTCTCAATAAATCTATTGATGGATGCGATGTATGGGAAGTGGCGCCGTCTTGTTTAAACCAAATGTCGCCGAGATCACGACCTTCAATTTCAGACATCAAAAAGTTGGTTATCATGGCGCGATAAAGGTCGCCATTGAGGCGATTCTACCAGGCCACAAATCACACCAAACCCATTGAAGCCAGTAATGGACATCATCGCTGAACAAAATTTGCTAAAAAACGCGGATCTTCTTGGAACTTTTCAAGGCCCCATAGAGCGAAACGGTGTCGCTTGGGAAGATCGAGCGGCTTCAGTTCTTGCATAAACTGTATTTTGTACGCTTTCCTTTTAAGATCTCGACGTAAAATGCGCCAAGCCGTTCCATACGTCAGTACGAGTTTCTGCGAACGGCGTCGAGCTGACTCTCCATGGACTTTGTGTACACTTCAAGGTACCGCTGCTACATTTTTTTAATTTTCAGTCGCACATTATCCAATAATGAATGTTGGGTCTCAAGATGGGAGAACATGAATTTTCGAAATAAAGTTAAACGATTTGTAAGCGTTGTTCAGGCGTAATTCTTTCCATCATGAAATGCCGAACAGTTCTGACCAAAAATAATAAGACAGTTTGACACCACTCACGCGGGATATGTCAAAAAAGGCTATTGAAAATTGTACCTCTACATGAATCACCCGTTATATCTACTGTCCTCCCTGGAATGATGTTGTTATAGACGAAGAGATCGAGTTGTCTCATGAACCCAATTCAGCAAATATACAAATATAGAATACACTAGCAGATTGAAATTCCACCGGGTCAGGGTCAAGCGTTGTCTTGTCCAAAATATAGACTCATAACAAGCAATGAGATCAAGGTCGACAGTACGCCACCTTTTTGAGACTGCACACCAACTCATCCTATTTCTGACATTTAAATACCTTCAGAGCAGTAGTTTTGCGGTATACCGTTAGGTTAAGTTATGCGGCTGATGTCTCAGCACTCTGGAGCATATACTTTCTGTTACTCGACAAGTTGGTGATAGAAAACTGAATCTGCGAGCCTTTAATTTTTGATCTGTGTGTCAAAAAGCATTTAGTGAAGCTCAATGAGTCGTTACAAACCTCATGCGAGTCGTCCATACACCTTTGACGATAACATCGTAAAAAGTAAAGAAAGCTTGTTTGATAATCATCGTGTTGATTACAGAGCGATAGCAGGGGATCTTATAATTTATTTTGTAGCAAAAAAGGCACATTTTGGTTAATGTTTTGGGTATACAGTAAGTCAATGCTAGACTCATACTAAAATACTTGCTTGATAACGTAGCTGAGAACTCTACATTCCTCTCACCCTTCATTACGAGACATGGGTTTATGAATATGATGGCGAAATAAATCAAAATTCTAGCAACTAGCGTTCCAGAAATGATCTGTAATCAAAATTCGCTGAAGACATTTCAATAATATATGAGTTAGCCTGTACTTTTGATGATCCTTGAGATCTCTAATCTTAATAGATCTAAACTTTACTAATTCGTCACACACCAATGAACTTGTGACTCTCCGAAGGCGCTTCTTTAAGCTGAACGTTCCAGTAGAATTCACTTTCAAAAGTTGGAACCCTAGAAAATAGCTCAGTTTCGATTATACAACATCGAAATAATTGTATAATATATAACATTTGCGATGGAATCTAGCGGTAAATCCGATGTAAACAGCCAAAATAACAGAAGAAAAGGTATCAATCAAAAACCAAAAACAAAAACCAGAATTCCATCTACAAGTATGGTAAAAGCCCACAAAGCGATCTATATCAAATTGTATTGAGTCGAAATGTAGGTCACTCAATTGAACATACCAAAAGTAATGGTATGTATCCATCAAAAGCGGGACTCCCGCAGACCCCCCTCGGCGCAAAGTTACACACAACCGGGCAAATACCTCATCATCATTATTGGTAGCGGTACTTTTCATTGTTTCTACCCATACACATACATACAAAGCCACATATACAGGTAGAAATGTAATAAGCAAGCTGAAGATAAACGAAAGAGAGAGGGGGGAGCGGACAAGGGCAGACTTCCATTTGAGCGTTGAAATAATGTGAAAGTTACAATTATTTAGTTATACGGTACTCCAACATTCGGCGGCGCAATCGAGCGCGAAGGAGGTGTGCAACCGCAAAGTTCCCACCATAAGCTGTGGCTGGTGAGAGAGTAGCAGCGGTCTTTCGCCTTTTGCTTATGGGTTTTTTGGCGGAATTCTTCACAGTTCGACTGTTTGGCTGGCAATTCGTCGCACACACACAAACATGCATACATATTTACAGTTCGTACATTTCACTTTGTTCCATTTTCCGGTGAAAATGCCGCACGATAACCGTAATGAGCGAAAAGTAAAATGTAAACGTCGAAATAAAAGCAAATATTTCAAATATTTTCCAAACTCACTCGCCACTCATTCAATCAGTCCAACTCAGTACCTAACCGCTACCTACCTAAGTGACTAACTGACTGAACGCCTTGGCTGGCATTTGCTGTGCGGCTTCAAGGTTTAAATCTTAGCTTCGGTTCGAAAACGGGTTTGCTTTTCTTGTCTTTGGCAAAACAAAGTTTTCGGCTTTTTTCGCTTGTTTGTTTTGTCTTGCAGCGAGTTATTTTTGGACTGTTGTACCTTTACAAGCCATAACTGCGCCGCCTTTCATAACACGAAGTATTCTTCGCGTTTACTTTCTTTTGTTGTGGCGCAGTTTTGTGCTGTATTTCGCAATTTGTTCGTTTTGTAAGAATTAAGTAAATATAATTTCGACGTTTTTGGGTACTTACCACTTTTGAATTATCACTATAGGCTGTTCCAATGCGTACCCTTTGAGGAGCTGTAACAGAGAGAGGTTAGAAAATTAAAAATAGAAGAATTATATCGATCTTATGAAGTAGAAAATAAGGTATTCTGTTTATATAGGTGTACTAAGTTACTATGTAAAACATATTTCGAGAAAAACAAATTAAGAAGGCGAAAATTATGGGATTCCCTAAATAGTCATGCATAGCGAAAGATAGAAGATAGACCCCAAGTTATTGGAGGATTGCATAGCGCAGATATTGAAGTAGAAATTATAAGATGAAGCAGCCTCTTGCCTTCCTGAGGAGCGAACGGTGATCCCCCATCGTTCGATTAAGAACCTTACCTAAAATTTGAACATCGATTTTAGGTATAGCGAACCATAATGATTTCTTTAAGGTTCCAGTTCCTTTATTATTCCATTCAAACCTTGAAGCAAGAGCAGCATATGAACCTAGTATAACAGCGGAGTAGCCACCCTCCTTGTTCCCCCCAAGTAATATGGAAACAATGTAAGGACAACCAAGGTGTTTTTTCTTTAAGCGAAATCTTCATTTTTTTAGCGCGGACACCGCTTACGCGGCTATATACGATTTAATCACAGCGCCAGTCGTTTTTTCTTTCCTTGGAGCCAATTGGAGATTCCAAATGTAGCTATGTCCTTCTCTGCTTGGTCATTCCAATGGAGTGGAGGTCTTCCTCTTCCTCTGCTTCCCCCGGCGGGTAGTGCGTAGAATACTCTCTGAGCTGGAATTTTTTCATCCATTCGGACAATATCAGCTTACCAGTAGAGCTGCTGTCTTTCGTTGAACTATCTGAATGTCGTCGTATATCTCGTAAGCGCAAGGACCATAAATCTTCCACAGAACCTTTCTTTCGATGACTCCTTAGGCCGACTCATAAGATGATGTCATTGTTTATGCCTCTGCATCATATAGCAGGACGGGAATAATGAGTAACTTATAGAGTTTGGTCTTTGTTCGTCGAATAAGGACTTTACTTTTCATTTGCCTTAATCCGAAATAACTATTAATAGCAAGAGTTCGAAGAGGTCCTTCCCGATCCTGACGGGAAACAAAAAAGCTCATGAGATTGCTAACGGTGCTATACGTCTGGCTATTGAACCAGAACAGAAAATACAAAAGACGAAAAACGAAAAACGATAGAATCAAAGTGAAATGGAATGTCTCAAGGATATGAAGGATCGCCAAGGTTATGAGCAAGGGTAGCGGAGAAAAAACATGCTCACACTTTTTCTCACACGGTCTTGAAAATACTACAAGTCGATTGTTAACTTAGTGACAGGTCACAACTCACTGATATCACATGCGCATCGAAAGGGTCGAATTGGTAACGATGAGCCTTGCAATGACAATGAAACATTCCCTCTGCTGTCATACAACCTAACATAACCTAACTCAGATGGAATAATCTTTGATCATCTTGGTGGCGAACTAACATTGGATCGAATCCAAATCGGATGATTGCTCTACAAACTTTAAGTTCCAAAAGCTATTTCCAGTAGTATTTAAGTCTCATTTTTTGGTAACACTTTGAAAATTGAACAACTAATAGCTTGCGCTTGAGAAGAAAGTCAAATTATCGTTAGTTCCTAAAGAATTTAAAGCAACAAAACTATGTTTAAGGCAGGTTATGGAGTTTAGTTAAAAGCAAATGTGATGAATTTGTCAAAAGAAGATGAGCTTGAGACATTCCGGTCCAGAATTAACTATATAAGGTGGAAAAAAACCCCAAAAAGCTCACGATTCGATTTTCATGGCTATCTCTTAAGAGTTATCTATTCATAATAGCAAACATAAAACAGAAGGTTCCTCACTTTGCTCCTTTCATTCCGAGTTTAACTTTAGCAATGTTATGGTTTAAGCTATTGGAGGATGCCTATCAAGCGGCAGAGTCTTGCACTCGATACTTCTTCTTTACACAGATCCAATCATCTTAGTAATGATCCAATACAGCGAGTGTCAGCTTTTAAGCTCAGCTCCCACAGCTAATGACAGTACATGAATAAAATCTAAAGATGGATACTTTGAGCCAACATGAAAGTATGGAGCGGTGAGAGTCTGCCATCGTCTATGTAAATCGAAGAAATGAAGTAGATTTTTTTCTTACCAAGACCGTGTCTCTTAATATAAAATTTTCAAGTATATTTTTGGCACGAAAAAGCTTCGAGCAGCCCTTTTGTCTTTAAATACTACAATTTTTAGTAGAACCCATTTCCATTTGCCACGAAAAAGTATTAGAAGCTCGGTTAAAAAAATTTTAATAGAATTTTTTTGCCGTCCTTATAATTCTCTCTCTCCTGAGTCTAGGGAATATTCTTTCAAAAGTTTTTTCAAAAGTTATTTACATTGTTTCATGCCCGTCTGCACTTTTTCATATACCTACACCGACAAGTACATGGGGACAGCGAGTGTCAAGTAACTTTTATGACAGACTTACATTAGCACATTAGTGGTAAGCGTCCTCCCACCAGCTCAAATTTTATACTTTTCAACAATGGAATAGGTTCACAGCTTTTTTTCGCAACAAACTTTACATGCGAGTACGCAACAGCCACATATGATTTGTACAAACATACATTTGTGCATATACTTACTTATACTTATATTTATTCATATGAAACTCATTCATATCTACTTCAAACCTTTACCAAGCGGGCATACCACAGAAATTTAATATTTTTATGAGCCTAAAAATCGCTATTAATATTTATATAAACACATATGCCGTTAATTAGAAACATAAGTGTGAGTAAGTATCAACCATTACTTGTCTAATTACTTTCCGCCCTTCATCAACTGTCTTCATATAACTTTTCCTTAAGCGCCTTCCCTGCAGTAATCACATGTGGCTGCATCACGTGGGTACATGAAGGGTTTACACCAACACAAAAGGCTTAGGGCATGCTGACTTTTTCTTACTAGAGTCTAACATAGAGTAATAATAATGTGTATAAGATAAAAAGTCGTCTAATTAATGCCGCACTCGGCGCTAAGTGGACTCAAAAAGTATCGAATAACTTCGGTCGACAGTAATGGGACGGATGTTTACATAGAGTTGACATTTTTGTTACCGAAAGCAGTTCATTACAAGCCGAAAAAAGATGTGTATATATGATATGACAAAACAAATTTTAATTGCGGTAAAAACGTCCCTCTAGTAATTATGGCATGCATTATGTCTCAGGAGCATAGTAAATTATTTTTAGTATGTATTTTGGTCGACTTCACAGCCGGCCCACAGTACTATTATTAATAATATGTTAGGACAATCTCCAAAAATTTCCACTGACTGTCCATCAGTTAGACTTGACTTTACTTGGTGTTTCAATATTATGGGTAAGAAAGGCATTAGTCGCCTTCATCACTCTTTGGTCGACATTTGGCTTTCATGAGCGCTTCCCATCCATGATAAGCCCCAAATACGTCACTCTCTCCACTTGTTGAAGAATAGAACGTGCCAACTTGGGCGAGTAACATCAGTGATTTTTTAACAAACAATATTGCTATATTTGTAGTACGTCTTGACATTATCGCACAATTTCTCAAAGCCATCTCAAAAAATATGGAAAACTTTTATGGGCTCTTTTTTCAACGAAAGAGTAGACGAGGAGATCTTAAAAAGTCTGCCGATTGCTGATGGGTGTTAAAAATGCTATTTCTTAACTTTCGGATTTTGCCTTGAACGAGAAGTTAACATTGTCCTTTGCATTCACTTTTTCAATTTTCAGAACTTTGGATCATTAAGGTAGGTGCCCTGAGCCCTTACAATGTTACTAAGCTCCCTGTTGCCTAGTAGTAGCAGCATTTCGGTATTTTCACCTTCAAAGCTATCACAAAGTACATTTGTGATAGGATCTGATACGTTTTTCTTGGGTTCACTGCTCGAAACAATCCTTGGAGGAACTGAATGTTGTACGACAGCTAAGGGGAATTGTATTGCTGGCTGTCAACATTTTGACCTCAAAGACTGAATTATAGTCATTTATGGTAAGTGATCATCCTGTACACAAGCGAAATAGTTAGTCCCTCACCTCTTTTTCTACTCAAGGAGGAGCTCATTTGTAGCAAATACCGACTTCGGACCACTATATCATACAGCTGCCTTACCAATAAACCCTTTTTCGTGTCTGGAAAGCTTGTTTTATTTTACAAGATATCTTTTTGAAATAAATCATAGATTCTTATCGTTGCCAACGTTACAATCTCGGAACATATAGTTCAGATCGGACCACTAAACCATTAAGCTTAGGTCTATTTATACATTTTTGGCTATAAAAATGTACCTATGAAGGGTATTACAGCTTCGAAGCAGCCGAAATTAACTTTTTTTCTGTTTTGACCAGTGAAATTATTTATCTTTAGAATCTCGGTCCTGCCCACTCAGAAGGCATCAATGAGGTTATTACCGAGGTTGATCTTTTGGAAAGCGAAATCACCTGAGATGAATCGCAGCGGCGACTCGAAGCTCGAAGTCAGACATATCAAGTAAATGTTGTTGCCTCTGTGGGGAATTTCGAAACGTATGCATTTTTGGAATAAGAACTTTTCTAATAAGACTCTTGTTGCTTGTTTGCTGTCTATTCAAAGCTAAGCCTCTACCAGCTGGTTGTTCGAAGTTACTTTAAAGATGATCCTGATTTTTCTTAGTTTTTAAAGTCGATAAAATATTGGATCCTTTTGCTTTTCGAAATCAGTTTAGTCTTCGTATCTAAGTCACTGAATAAAGACGGTCTGGATCTTGTAGCTTTTTGAATTCAATTCAAAATAAAGCCTGAAACTATAAATTATTCAAAGTCGCTTTAATCAGATTCTGGAACCAAAAATTGTTCATAAATCCTTTGAGCCCGGTCCTAGATCATAATTAATACTTAAAAATTAATCATGACGCCACAAATGGAAGCAAACAGATTTGCTCCAGCTTGTAATATTTTCACTGCTAAAAAATGAAAAAGCTAAAAAATTAATAAAAATACACCAAAATTACAAAGAAGAAACACTATTGCCAACAGAAACCGCCAAAAAGCTAAAACAACGCATGAACGACTTTGACGGCGCTAAAAGAGACGTTGAACCCCATATTGCGTAGGAAAAATAGAAGATATACTCGTAAAAGTAAAGTAAGAACAAGAGCAGCGTCACAGAAGATCGAGCCTCCACAACTCAACGCGAGCTCGGCTGCCGTAAGCGTTGTGCGCAGTTTGTGGGTCAACAAGTACTAGAATAGCTTCTAGGTTTGCAAGTAGAACAACAACATACATAGAGAACAACTGTAGCTTGATATATGTAAATACATATGTATGTATGTATGCATACACAAGCGACCTCAAGTTTCTCCATTACATACGAATAAAGTTCATACACCTCGATTCGACTCGAGGGGTATAGAAGAGTGTGCGTGACGACGAGGAAGACACGTGGATCGTAAAATGGTCAACGCCACCGGTTAAGTGTCAGTGATAATGGGAACGCTATAATTACAACGCGACATGCGCAACAACAACAACAAGAAATTTACCTTTTTTGACAAGAACAACAACATTTTTTGGGGCTTTTTGGTAATAACAAACAATAATTGGATTTTTTTACAACAACAATAACATTTTTATTTACAACAACAATAGCAAACAACAAATGTATTTTTTACAATAACAAGTTTTTGACAACAACAAAAACATTTTTATTTACAACAACAATAACAAACAACAAATGTATTTTTTACAACAACAAGTTTTTGACAACAACAAAAACATTTTTATTTACAACAACCAAAGATTTTTCTACAACAATTTTTTTGACAAAAATAAAACTTTTGTACTTACAACAACCCAGTTTTGTTTTTGCAACAGCAACAACAATTGTAACTTGTTAACAACAACAACAACAGTGAATCGTATTAAAAGCTAACAATTCACAAAAAAGTGTGACAACCAAACACTGCGTGCATGTGTCTGTATGTGTGTATATATGTATGGATATACATATGTATGTATGTATGTATGTAATGGCGATAAAAATAAAAGTGCTGAGGTGTAATAAAACTAAGCATATAAATTTCAGCTTTTTGAAGAAGTTGATATGTGCCACACGTGTGTGTGTTTGTGTGAGTGTGACTTAATTTGAACTCGTAAATTGTGGCTTCCCAACGTGACTTAGACCACGTAGTCCACTCCGAAGGTAGTTAAACGCAAGTACACACTTACGCACATACATACATACATGAATGCAAACACTTATTTCTATATATCCGCCCTACCGTCCTTTCGGCCGCCCCCAGCGTCGCCAAATTCGCGGTTTATCACCGCTGTCCGCCGCCGTCGTCGTCGACGCCGCGGTTGCTGGTCTAAGCTGGGCGCTGTGTATTGCGGTTAACGACCAAGCCACGTGTGAGCCAAATTTGGCCAACAGTAACAGCATTAGAAACCGGAAACTATCGATGTGAAACTGTATATATGTAAGTGTAATGTAGTACACTGGCGGGTGGCGGCAGGTGATGAACGAAAGAAGTCGTATTGTAATGACTTTCACACCTTGGGCCAACCCACTGTGCAAATTATAATTCCGAAATGCAATGCAAGGTGGGAAGACCCATCGAATGAAAGCTGGTGTTGTGTAAATGAAAATACGAATCTACCGACTGTGTATGTACGTTATAAATTGGTTATACTGCAATTAATAAATACGGAACGAAATCAATTTGGAAATGAAAATTAATAATAATTGTAAATGCCACACAGTTGAAGCTTCTCACCACAGCGCGGAGTTAATTTTAATTGGAGGAAGATTAAAAAGTGTTCATATTTCCCATTACTTTTTCAACACAGTGTATTCGTGTGTGGCCTACCAACTGCCGACGTGGGGATAATTGCTACATAATAATTTTTTTTTTTAATATTGGAAATTTTCTAATGTTAAACAGCTCAAATCCAATTTAGGTGGATGAGCTTTAAAGCTGTGAAAGCTTCCAAGTTGATTTTTTTCACGGCTACTTGAGTTAGGATAAAGAATTTCGTGTGTTTAGTACTCCAAATAGTGGAGCTTTGAGACAATATGGTCCGAAGCTCAATTTAGGTCATGGTTATGAAGACGGAAGCGAGCTAATACGGCTGTGTAAGCTGACTTTCAGTCAGTCTTTGTATATCTCGGAATCAGTATAAATTCCACCAATAATAAAAGTCTGGAGATCAAGCGCAGAATAACTCTTGCCAATAGGTACTACTTTGGTATCGGATTGAAAAGCAGGGCTTTTAATCTCAACGAATGAAAATTACACTCTATAAGTCTCTCGTTATTCTAGTCCTATAATACGGCGCAGAAATGTGGACGATGACGACCCGAAATGAGAAAGCACTAGGAACTTTTCATCGGAAGAGCTTTGGAGCCGTACTCTTTAGCGATGAGTATCGAATTTGATGGAACCATGAACTATTTCAGCATGGCATGGAAGTAGTAAGGCGCATAAAAACTCAACTCTCAAAGGCCATTTCGCTCGCATGGAAGATGATGCTTCAGCGAAAAGCTCCTTCGACTCATGGGTGGAATAGTAGCAAAGGCGTACACGCATCTAAAGGAAGGACCAAGTGCATGACGACCTTGCGATATGCAACTGGAGGGAGCTCGCAAAGGATAGAGGCACTGGCGAAGTTTAGGTTACTTGGCCTAGATCAATTGCCAAAGAAGACAAAGTCTGAAGAGTGCGAATTCTGCCATGGCTAATACCTCATATATCACATTAGACAGAGAGTTAGTCTTTCTTAGAAGATAGTTGGTTTAAACCCGACATGGTTTCCAGAGAAATCTTTATTATCGCAAGCACAGAAACGCTTAATTAAGGTTTCCATACACTTGTTATTAACCTCGGCTGAGTTGGACTTCAGTACCTTTTTGTTTTTTTCGGTTCCGTCTCACTTTTGGAGCGCCATTTGTTAGAATGTAAGATCGACTCGACGTCTAATTGGTAGTTCCACGTTTCATCAACAGTAATGATGTTTTTAATAAGAGTAAGGTCCTCACCTACTTAGTGAAGCATCTCTTTGTGAACCCTACACAACGTTTTTGCAGAAGAATCTGATATTTTCGCATCAGTCTAGTATTGACCCGCTTCAAACCCAAAATTTTAACCCAAATGTATTGAGTCGATCTGTAAAAGTTTTTGAGATCCTCTGTTATTACGCTGATGCCAACACAATTATTTTAAAACGACAATATAAGTGAAGTTAGTTTTAAATATCGCTGTAAAGTAGAGGTCAATTGTAAATTCCAGTGGACGTCCAAAAGAGGTTCTTACTGACAAAAAAGTCAACAAAAGTATGTAGTTTTGGATGACCCTAAAGTGAAGTTGTTCGAGATAGAATGCACTGTAAAGATATCAACTGAACGGGTACATCACATCATTCTCGAATATTTGAATATAAGAAAGCTCATGCTCACTCACTTTTGACCAAAAACCACGACGAGTTGATGATTCGAAGCAGTGTTTGGAGATGTTTAAGCATAACAAACCCGAGTTGCGTTTTTACTTCGATATATGTATGACAATGGTTGAAATATGGCTTCATCATCTCATTCTGAAGTCCAATCAACAGTCATCCGTGTGGAGTGCACACGATGAACCCGCTCCAAAGCATGAAAAACGCAACATTTGGCTGGCAAGGTTAAGAGGTTTGTATGTTGGGATGAGCATGGATTACTCTTGACTGACTATCTTGAAAAAGTAAGGACCAACAACGGTACTAGTACGGTAGACTAGTTAGTAAACCGTTTCTAGTTCTTCCGCATTTGAAGAAAAAGAAAGTGCTGTTTCACCAAGCCAATGCACAGTCTCACAAGTCAGTGAAAACGATGGCAAAAATCCATGGATTGGACTTAGAATTGCTTCCGTATCCAACGTATGCTCCAGATCGGGTCTTTAGCGACGATTTGCTGTTCTCAAACCTCACAAGAATGTTCTCTGGGAAGAAAATTTCATCGAAGGAAGAGGTTATCGCCAAAACTGAGGTCAATCTTGAAACAAGGGACTAGTCGCACTATAAAACTGGTATCGAAAAGTTGGAGGGTGGCTATCAGCCATGAAGGGAGCTATGTTGTATGTATGTATGTACATATGTATATAAAAAACGAATTTTGCCAAACAAATTTGTTTTAATGTTGTCGGCTTGGGATTTTTCAATTCAATAGAGATGATAGAAATTTCAGTGCGCCAAAATTATAATTAAACCACAATGAGTACATTTCAAAACGATGTCCATTCATTTCTGTTTTAGGTATTTCGCATTACATTGATTAGGCAAGAAAAATATAAAATTCAAACGAAAACAAGCGCTTTCATTTCGAAAATAACGCAACTTATCGTAACTTGGCAGCAAAGCTGAATTGTAAACACGTATTTGACTTCTCGGAAATCGCATTTTGAGCGAAACGTATTTTTCAATTTTCCACAGAATTGATTGCAAAAAAGTATTATTTATTATTTAAACTGACAAGCTTGTTGTTGTTGATAAAAATAATGTCGCTTTTGGTGCAAGTTTCGTCGAAAGCTTCAATAAATTATGCGGCCGCCATCAAGCATTCGCTTGTGCACACATGCACACATACATACATATGTATGTACATACCGACATTTGCCGGGAATTCCCGAGTTGATTGGCATGCAAAGTAGTAAACAAGTTGTAGCAAAAACAACAAAGCGAGAGGTTAGTTTTATGTCGACTCAGTGCAATTTGTGGCCGCTATGCAAATGCAGTGATTAATATGATGTATGTGTGTGTGTGTTTGTGATTTGTGATTTGTTTATAAATAGAAATGTATTTTAGTTTTAGCAGAAATGTTGATATTTGAAACGCGATTTTAATAAGTGAAATCTAAACTAATGAAAAATAGGAATTTTTCAACATAAAATATTTTTGGTAATTTTTTCAAGCGAATACAATTTTGATTAAAATATTTTAACGCCAATCGAGCGTATGTGCGAGTTCAAGACCACGAAAAGAATTCAATTTTTGTAGAAAATGTTTGGGAAAAATTACATGTAATTAGAATTATTGTTTTAAATCAGCTGGCAACGTTGTAATAATAATATTGTACTCTTCAAGCCAACTATCGGTTACATAACAGGTTAACTACCCCACAGCGCTACCGAAAACTTGTCATATAACCCTTTTTTACACAAAGACCCACCTATCGGTTAAATTACTGGTTACCCTCTCAACAGCGCTACCAAAAACTTGTGAAATTTCCCTTTTTTACCCACAGGCCTTATGAGTTGCACGGTGTCTATGAATCAGTTTCCTCGCTAATTCTGTCAATGTACTTGATTTTTGGTAGCCCTGACTTGTTGGTAATAACATCTTAAATATTACTAATTTCATACCCATATTGCCAATTTTTCTTTAAAAAATATATAAATTACATGAAGTTGAAGTGAACTCCAAATATTTAAATACATTTCATTGATATCTAATTTATATACTTCAAGTAGGACTTAGAACTTCAAAATTTCTGGTTATAGTATAAGACTTCTAGATAAGTCCCAACAGAAGTAGAGAAGATGTTACAATTTCTCTATCTTGCCTACTTCTCGGTGTTACCTATGCCCAGCCGGCTCGCATGTTATGCTAGTAGTTTTTGGCCTGGAACGCAGTATATGGTATGTATAAACAGTCGCAAGCTCTGTCTGGGCTGCTTCCATAGATATATACTAATGAGATCCTCAGTTTATAGCCACAGATAGGAAGGATCTCCATAAAAAATTATAAAAACACTTCATTGAAACTAAGAAGATAAAAACTCTTCTGTTTTTAGATATTAGACAAGACATGTGCAGAGATTTTGATTTAGGAATCAAAGTCTTTATGACAAACTACTAGACTAGATAATGATATCCTTTAAGTGTATAAGTGATAATTTAAAGATGCTGCTTCAAACTTGGGCAAATGAATTTTGTTAAAGGCAGTTTAAAAGTGTAGGTAATAACCAGTTTCACGATAAAGGCGCCGCTTACACGACAGTCGGGTTACGTAACCGGAACGGATCCGGATCTTTTATCCGGTTAAGGACTGTCAACTCGGCAGAAGTCTGTCACTACAACAACAATAACAACCATTAAAGGTGCTATGGTTGCTCCAACATCTGATCAAATTTGACGAGGACTGGTCCACATAAATCGCTCACATGAGATTTAATCTCCAAATATTAATTATGTATGTCAGCTGTTTGTTTACGACGCAAAAGGTTTGTCTGGTGATTTTTACCATGAAAAAAAAACTAAATGATGGATTTGCTTACAATTTTATATTTTCAATGGAATCACGACTTTGGAATCGTGGAAAATATTATTATAATGTTTTGGGGAGTCTTCTTTATGGCGAACACAACTATTTGAAGGACACGAAGGCAGTTCAGTGAAGGTCGTAAAGTCACTGAAAACTTGACCCATGCGAGTCGCCCATACATAGAAAAAATTAAAAAAACAGTGCAGAGTGATAACAGAAGATCTTCAGATCTCTTTTGTATCGACCAAACACATTTTGGTTAATGTTTTGGGTATGAAGCGTATCAATGCTCGATTCGTGCCAAAACACCTGAATCTTTTGGAAGAACGACCCTCCTATCTGCATTAAAATAGAATTACTAAGCTAAAATATAGACCGCAGATACTATGCAGATAGATAAGTATCATAATGTCTTAGCTACATAGCCTGTATTTTACTAGCACAAGTACAAAAACAAATTTATCCACAAATTGACTGAATTTCACCCGCTTTGCCTCTCAGTCTCCTTCCTTTTGTATTTTCTGCATTTATCAATTGGAATTTCACTCGTTGCACACAAACTGCAACACCAAACGAACAACAATAACAATAGCATTAAGCTGGCATGCACAGCAGAGGCGTTGGCGTGACCAGCGGGCAACCATTCACTTCGGCCAAGCCGTGATGCGCGGATGACGCGGGTGGATGGCGCTGCGAGTACGGATCGATGCCATTCATGAAAACGATGGCGAACACTACAAACAGCAATAATGTGCATAAGCTATTCCCTTGTCGCCACAACAAACGCTTACAAGCGCACTTTGCAGTTTAAATGAAAGCAAAGCCACCATTCAGCGAGCGTACGTGCTCCGCTTTAGGTGATCGCATGGTGGCGGTGAGGGCGCTGCTGGAGCTGGGCGTGGGTGCATGGTGGGGTGCGAGTGCTTTGCAATCGGGAGTATTGTCTGCTGAAAGCTATTGTTATTTTTATTACTAAGTCTGATCGCTATGCATATGTACAGAATATGTATGTACGTATACATATATGTATGTAAACGATTACACATGAGTACTTCGGTTTATTGTAGGAAAGTGCAAAAATTCCGCTCACGTTCCAACATTCCTTCACTCCATCGTCGATCAGTGATTATCGCATTTTTACAAATTTTCATAGTCATTGTTATTGAACTGTTTGTTGTATGTAAGTAGATATATACATATGTACATAAGTATATGTACATTAATGTGCAATTATGCTTTTTGTTGCTAGTAAATTCTTAAAAATATTTTTAATAATAAAAAACTTTTATAGTTAATTATTTAAAACCTAAAACGTAAAAAAATATGTATTAAAATAATTTTCATAAATTTAATTAAATTAATTTATTTTTAATTATTCATTGATTAGTTTTTAATTAAATGTTTAATTATCATTGAATTTTAATTTACTATTTAATTAACAATTAATTAACCGACTTGAATTAATAATTAATTTAGCTATTTATTAAAAATGTTTTAGCTATTAATTAACAAATTTTCTTTAATTTGTTTAAAACATTTTATTTTTTTTAATATTTAAAAACACTTTCACAAATTTAAATCAAATACTTTATTTTTAATTACTCATTAATTAGTTTTTAATAAAATGTTAAATTCTTAAAAGACAAAATTTTAATTTAATTTAGTTTACTAATTTTTCGTTAAAAAATAATTTAAATAATTTTGAGTATTTTAATAATAAATTTCATAAATTAATAAAAATAATTATTTGAGTTATTAATTAACCAAATCAAATTATTAATTAATTTAACTGCTAATTAAAACTAATTGTAATTATTAATAAATTAATTTTCTTAAATTTTTTTAATTATTTTAAAATAAGTTTCATAAGTTCAATTCAATAAATTTCTTTTTAATTATTCATTAATTAGTTATTAATTAAAAATTAATTAATTAAATAATTTTACGTATTTTATTAACACATTTCATAAATTAATTTAATTATTTTTAATTAACCGAATTGAATTACTAATTAATTAAATTGTTTACAAAAAATAATTTTAATTATTAATTAACTAATTTTCTTTAATTTTTTTAATTATTTAAAATTAAGTTTCATAAGTTCAATTCAATTAATTTTTTTTTAATTATTCATTAATTAGTTATTAATTAGATGTTTAAATAACAAATCACAAAATTTTTATTTAATTTAGTTTACTAGTTTTTAATTAAAAATTAATACATTAAATAATTTTCGTATTTCATTAATACATTTCATACATTAAAATAATTATTTTTAATTATTAATTAACCGAATTGAGTTACTAATTAATTAAACAATTAACTAAAAATAATTTTAATTATTAATTAACTAAATTTCTTTAATTTTTTAATTATTAAAAATAAGTTTCATAAGTTTAATTCGATTAATTTATTTATTAATTAGTTAATTTAATTTAGTTTTCTAGTTTTGAATTAAAAATTAATAAATTAAATAATTTTAATAATAAATTTCAATAAATTATATTACATAAAAGTGTTTATATACAGAAAATATTAATTAAATTAAACTAAAAATTAATTAATTTTGGTTTTAATTTTTTAATTATTTAAAATCAATTTTCAAAAATTCAATTCAACTAATTTATTCATAATTATTCATTAATTTCATTAATTTTTATTAAAAGAGAGGGCACCCTTCTCCCACTCACATCGCAATAGAAACGAGTTGAATTCCCGTTGTCAAGTTGCGTTACAGTCTGCAACTTATGGACCTCGTGTGCGCTTAAGAGGCGTTGGCTGATGAACAGCTTCTACGCGACAGCGAAATACTTCTGACTTAGAGTAGAATGTAGGAGAACTATTGAAGTACTTGTCTTTAGCAAAGTGCTTCTTATCAAACGTAGGAGCTCTTACATGACATTATCCAATAGGCATTCATGCAGAGGCTCTGCGCGACTGCGAGAGTTTCTGACTTTCCCTCCATTGTTCAGCTTTTGAAAGAAATATCTTCGCAGTCATACCTTCTGCGAACCAGCAGACATAGCCGATGACTGACGTTAGCCGCCTTAACAACTTTTATGATCGTTTCATCATCTTTATGATCAATTTTATAGAACAACGGTCCGGCTGTAAGCTATGCAAGTAAGATCCCTGTTGGGATCGATCATTTAATCTTAGGTTACACAAAACTCAGTGAGTATAGTGATCCTCTTGCTTTTCGCAAACGCTTTTCAAGTACGATTGGTTCTCTATTCCAAAGCACATCTCTGTTTCAATGTTTCAATTTATTGTCATTAAATTAGATTCCTGGAAATATTAGCTTTAGGGTAAGGAACGAGAAAATGTCGTTAGCCCCGGAGAATACAGATTTTCTTTTTAAAAAAGTGATGATCTTTAAAAACTCACTTGTTTAGGTAATTTTACTTTTTATGTATCCAAAAGTCGTGTAGCAATAAAAAATAAATAAAATCTACTTGTTCAAACGCGGTCACCCCACTAAATAAAAACATATGTACATATGTATGTATATACATCCATTTTGTATCTATATTTGCGATAATAATTTTGCCTCAGTGACGCCACTGGCGTCCGTCAATAGTCGTTGCCCTTTTCATTCATGGAAATTTTTGCCCAAGTACAGACATAAATTTGTTTGTTTTCGTATTTTTCTGAATGAGCATTATTGTAATTGTTCGCGCCTAGTTGTTGTTGTTGCTCTCTACCTGCCTTGTCACTTGTTTACATGTGACTTTTGCTGAAAAAAACGCCAAAGCACTTGGCATGCAAAATGGCATCCGCCCGTTACTGCCGCACGATCGGTTAGGTGAGATTGACTAGTCATATACTCTGGTATATACGTATATGTATGTATGTATGTTTGGTGGGCGGAGTGTGCAGCGGGTAGTTAATGCTTTGTAAATATTTTGAAGTCGTTAAAATTTTTTTGGAATTTTCACTTTTGCGTGGCGCTTATTTACAGACTGACTTGCAGGAATTTTTTGGAAATGAACGCTTGACATAATTTTCACACCAACAAAATTTGTTTGACATTCACTCGAGCGACCAACAATACCTCGTTAATGTCGCTTAACGTAGCTTTTTGTCGGACCCAAAGTGTTTTTAGAGCTGCACGCTCGAAATGTCACTGCAAATAAACAACAAAATGTTGTTTTTACCACAAAAATGCAGCCAAAAATTTCCGCTGACCATTTGGGTCAATATCCAACTATGGTTTCATTATAGAACTGAGAGCGAAAGCGTAATATCTGCTATTTACCAAAAACACACAGTAAAACAATGTTAACAGTAAAGCTCTACTCGCCACCGGTAGATTCGGTCCAAAATCCGTAGCTCAACTGCGTGACTCCTGACATATGAGCTAACAAACGAAGCACACTAACTATGGCACTCAAGGATTTCGGGCTGGAAGGTATATGGGCACAAAAGTATCGTGCAGACTCAAAGATCGCCGAAACTAGCTCTGGCAGTCTTTTCTCTGATCACTTACTTTCGAGGGAGGTGTGGAGTCGCTGGAGGAAAGAGTTAGTGAGCTTTCCAATAGATGGATCAAAGTTTGCGGACAGGTTTAGGCTTCCCGATCATTGTAGCGTCTTTCAACCCGTAGTGGCTGCTATTAAGATAGCAGTAGATCTACTTCTTCGAAACAAAGCCTCTTCCGATAGTAGTTCGGCGTTACTAGCCATAAGCTCAAGACTAGTGAAGGACAGTTTCGACTCCTAACCACTGGTATCGAATGGACTCATGGTCAGATTGATTTGGATCCGGATTTAGTGGTACTGCAGGAAACCACAAGGTTTATGAGCATTCTAGATTGAGTAATTCTCCTTCACTGGATGGTTGGATATTAGGCGAGGTCGGTAAGCGCTAGCAACTGCGCGATCGCAAAATTGTTTTAGGACCCTGGATAATTTGTTAGATGTCTAATTGAATAGTTAACTGGATGTCAGTTGTATAGAAGAATGCCATAGAATCATCTCAATCCTTTTATCTCGAATGTCCTGCCTTTGCCGGATTAAGGCTAAAATACTGCGGAATACCTTTAGACATCCAGATGAAATAATAGAATTTGAACTAAGATCTAATCAGATTTTGAGAGGTTCAAGATACTTTGTCGAAATATTCAAGTATAGAAATCAGATTTCATAAAGGACCGTACTGCAGCCTAAGTATGATCCCCCATTTTGAGGGTTTAGCCACCTAGTTCATAATTTCGTTTGAATTGAACGTTTTCATGTCGTTGGTAGAAGTTAAGTTGGGTCACAGGGTTGATTTTATCGATGGATTTCACTTGGGTAGCTGTCAAAGTTGGTCCTTTGTAAAAGCTTAAACTCCTAAAAATGTATCTCTCCCGCCGGGGGAAACAGAGAAAGAGGAAGATCTCGACGCCCTAAGAAAGACCAGGCTACACTTGAAATCTTCATTTAGGGCCAAATAGCAAAAAGGAAGTATGACTGCCGAGCTGTTGTGAACTCGGCCATAATCTCGTAAGAGGTATCTACGCCAATAAAGAAAAGGAAGTCAGGATACCTACAATTGCAGCGATATGTACCTTGCCAAGAGCCAGTAGTTCGGAGGACATCTTGTGATGCACTCCGACCCAGTAGGATCTCGCAGACGCACAAGCTCTAGTTTTTGGCTAGCGCTTGACGAGTTCATGAGAAATTCACGAGTTTAACAGAGTACCGACTTACTTCTTTATTGATAGAGAGTTGGACGACATCTTTAGTCGTTTTTTGCAAGCAAACTAAAATAGTTATGAGATTTGGTTATACTCAGTGGGAGCTTGGATAACTTTTCAAACTTCGTTGACCGGAAATACTTTGAGATTAAAAAAGATCTAGCTTTCCTCCAAGAATAAGCGAAGAGCACGTACGATGGCGATAAACCCATATTGCAATTATGACCAGAGTGGCCCTACTAACACGTTGGTTCCCAGTGGCGTATAGACTCATATATATTTCATGACAAGTTAATTATTTATTGCCCAAGTAAAAATATAAACATACATACATACATACACATTTCATGCAGTATAAGCATATGAGTACATGTTTTCGTTGTTGACACCCACTATTTGACTTACGAAAATAAATTGCATGCGACGGATGCAACAACTTCATTTCCTGTCATTGAACGATTTGGCGCACGAGATACGATCAACGTGAGCGCGTACACACACACACACACACACAGACAGACATACGTTTGGCCGTATGAATTTTGTAAAATTTCGTGTATTCGTGAATTGGTGCCAACTGAGCGGACGCGTAGTTAAGGCACCCACAAGAGCGCCCACGCAACACGATCGCTGCCGCACGCCCAACTCACAGCAGAGATGGCAGATAAATGCGGCATTCACCTGGATGTGTGTGTGTGTGTGCCAGCTATGACATGCATTAAGCAGACTTAAATAAATGCATTATAACTTTATATGGACATACATACATATGTAGATATGTATGTAAATAATATGTGTCCGTCCGCTAGTTTGTTATGACGCCAGCAGGCAATTTGCACCAAAACAAAAACCAAATAATAATAACAAAGCGTGAAAACATTTACAAAATGGCATTTTGTTGTAAACTACAAAAATAGAAATGCTTATACATATGTATGTCTGTCTGTATGTACATATGTATTCAGTCATATTTGTATATATGGACATATAGTACATATGTAAGCTGCCCATTCATGCTGCTTTGCGAGCAGCATTTAATTAACAATTCATGCAAATGCCTCACAGCTGTTGCAAGCTGCCGTTAAGCTGACACATGCATACATACATACATATAAAAACACATACAAATGTAATGTATCTATAAATAAATTTATCTTTACATACAAACATTGATTAAGTCATCGATGAGCTGTCTCTATGGATTCTAGGTCGTTCATGTTGTTGTTTTTGCCGTTTTGTTGGCTTATTGTCATTGCACTCTCCGCCGCTTCTGTGACATCACTTTATTTACTGTCATCCAAAGCAACGAAAACAACAAAGCATTGGTGTATGATTAATCGTTGAATTATTTGTTTATTAAAAATTTCAAGGGAAAAGCAATTGTGCGGTGAAAACAAAAATAAAAATAAAAAACAAACGTTGGCTTTGGTTGCACTGAAGCTGGAATACCCTTCTCAACCAAAAATGTTTCCATACAAGAACTTGATTTCGATCGGCCAACTGGTATGACAGCCATATGCTATGATGATCCGATCTGAACAATATCTTCGGAAATTGCATCGTTGCCTCGGACGATAACCCATGCTAAATTTATTGAAGATATCTTGTCAAATGAAAAACTATTTAAATATTATTAAAACGGTGCCACGCCCTCGTAATAGATATCCCGAATATCTAATAAAGCTCTTGAGTAGACTAACTTACATCAGTGAAGTTCAGAGCTTTACTTCAAGCAAGAATCTCGCCTCTTGACAAAATCATAGCTTTCAGACCACCTCTGGAATGTTTGCCTAGTGCTAAATCGAAACCATTAATCACTGAGCGTACTGTTTGCAACACTATCACGCATCTTGAGACCCAGCTTTCATTACTGAATAATATTCGACCGAATAGACCACGCCCAGCACGCAGTGAAGAAAATATGGCAGCCGTAGAGTGTGAGAATATACACGAAGACCGTGGAGAGTCGATTCGGCCCGGATGGCAGCAACTTGCACTGGCGTATGGAACGACTGGCGCGTTTTACGTTGAGATCTTAACTGAAAGCGTACAAAATACAGTTTGTACATACAAAAATTGAAGCCACTCGTCCTACCCAAGCGACACCGATTCACTCTAAGGGCTCTTTTCTTTGTTTTCGAGCCAAATTTTGTTCAGCGATGAGGCCCATTTCTGGCTCGATTGATTTGTAAACAAGCAGAACCGCGGCATTTGTGACGAATTTTTTCCAGAGAAAACAACGGTTTGGTGTAATTTGGGGGCGGATTGAATTATGGGTTCATAATTTTTGAAAAATGATGCCGGTGGGAACGTAACCGTCAATGGCGACCATTATCACGCCATGATAACCGACTAATTGCTGCCTGAAGTTGAAGCTCGTGATCTCGGCGACATTTTCTTGCAACAAGACGGCGTTACTTCTCATACGTCGCATCAATCTATTGCTTTATTGTGAGAACACTTCGGTAAGCAGATCAGTTCACGTTTTGGGCCGGTCGATTGACCACCAAGATCGAGTGATATCACATCGTTAGAATTTTTCCTATAAAGTCTAAAGTTTATGCGGACCATCCCGCTTCGATTCAGGTCTTAGAGCAAAACATCCGCGTGCTATTCGCCAGTTACCAGTCGAAATACTCGAATGAGTCATTGAAAATTGGATTCGAACGATGGCTCATCTGAAAGGTGGTCTTTTCTTTCCTGGATAAATGAGTAAAGTGAAGGATCCTTATCCCAACCTGCTAAGGACTAAAAACTAAAGCACAAATTTAGTTTTGGTTTCATGTTACTACGTCCATGTGGAGTAGTCATCCTTTCGGATGCCTGCGCTTGACCGGAGTTTTAACAAACTTTGTGGTCTCACTAACGATATCCTCCAGTGTATCATAACGTAAGGATCCCAGTCTGAACAAGAGGTGCTCCATTGTTTCCTTGGTGCCTTGCTCTAAACATTGAGTTTCGCACTGTCCATAACGTTTCGGATCTAGTCCGTACACTATTCTTTTCATTCTCGTCCACTATTTCATTACCCTTGGTGCCTTTGTGGCCTGGCACCCAGTAGAAGCGAAGTTGTTTGCTGCTTTACAAACCACTTCTGGCCGTTATGCGATACGAGTTTACTGCTTTGATTGCTGCTTGGCTGTCTGCGTAGATACTGGCTCTGCAGGTGCATTAGAGGCCAGCTCCGCGGTTTACGCAATAGAAAAGGTGAAAGAAAGAAATATAGAAAAGCTTGAGATATACTGCAGTGGTCCGGCAACTTAACTATACCTAACTCTGGACAGTATATTTCCGCACCAACTCCATTGTCCATTTTCGAACCATCCGTATAAATGTTTAGAGGGTTGCGCGTAGCTAACAAACCTTTACGCCAACCATTTTTGTCTATATTAGCTCCACTTTCCTGAGGAATTCTGACTTAAAAATCTAATAGGAGTTAAACTTAGCAATAGGAGCTACTAACACTGAGGTCTTCCGATGGTACAACTGAGTCCGCTGAAAATTATCACATGCAAAGCTTACTGCTGTCAATCGGAAACCTAACAGAAAGGCCCAGTCAATTCCTTTCCACCATTTAAGAGTGATTTAAGAAGAAGAAGAAGAAAAGTAATAAATATTTTCATATGCGAGAACCAAAACTGAGCCGAGCCTCTGAAGCCCTCTACCCGTACGTGGCTATTATTTCACAGAACTGAGTTCACTTTACCACGGCAAACAAGTCGCTGCCGCCACTACTTAAAGACATTAAAAATAATAACGGAAATGTAAAAATCTTATTTGAAATGCCCATATTTAAACTTGACTTTGTCGTAATTACTTGCACGCCATAGCTTTGCTTGTCGCACGCATGCGCACCAGAAGGCACAAGCCCAAGCCAGCGACTAAGCCGAACAAAAAGAACATACATACATACATATGTCTACGAATATATATGCACGTAAGTATATACAAATTTACGTCATGTCATTTGCTGGCCAGTCATTCCGTGACGATTTACTGACGCTGAGCTGAGCTCCACTTGTGCCGGCTGGTGCGGACCTCAGCAACAACCAACGCCCTGATCGACTAATAGACCAGAAGAATGAATTACCAACCATTGGCTGTAGGGAAGATCGACTGTTGCCGACGCTTGCTACCGCAATTCTGCCATAAAGCCTTCAGAAGTCCACAAAGCAGCCAAAGTACCCACTAGCTCCATACATCTCAAACGCCGCGTGAGCCGCTCTCGCCGCTCAACAGCCAATTTGTCCATGGGCGTACTTATCTGAGCAATGACGTGATATACAAGCAGTGTTCCATGAAACACAACGACTTACCGTCGCTACAAAAATGAAGTCATACATAAGTATGTAGATGTATGGAATGGTTTCTTCGCCCCAGTTGCGAACCCGTTAAGTCGAAATTTGCAACATTGTTGCAGATGAGTGGCATATTGTTGCAAGTACATTTCTACATACTACACATCCAGAATTTTTTATGCCAATAGATTGGGCACGATCTGCTTGAGTGGCAAAGTAAAAACTACAAGAAAACCCACAGTGGAGACTTACAGTCTTTAATGACTTCGCCGCTGTCGGCTGGGCGCACAGCTCGTGCCGGCGCGATCACTGATGGACGTACCTCAGCCCTGCAAGTCGCTCAGTGGGAAGCCGGCATCTTTAGACGAAGTAAGTGTGGGCTGCAACGCCCGTGACAACAAATGAAAAAAAGTATGTTTTTGTTGTGTTTTTGCAGCGAGTTTTGCGGTGGTTTGTTGTTTGCCGCATGCGGCAAAGAAAAATATAGTAATTTTGCTTTTATAATTGCGGTTAACCGGAAAATTACAATAACTAAGCTTGGATCTAAGTTTACTGTTAAGAATTTTCTGAGGTTGTGGGACAAGAAAGCGCCTAAAACAGTGGTGTAAGTTAAGTGTAGTAGCGAAGAAGTAGGTCCACCGGGAAATAAAAGGCGACTCGCAATATTACCAAACGTCTCAGGGTTGGGTTAGGTTAGCATAGGCTTAGGTTAGGACCACCGTTGAGAAACGAGCCTTCTTTAAATGCAATCTATCGGTCTTTGAAAATAGATCCATATATTCTTTAACCGCTTTCATTTTGTAATGAATTGAACTGGTAATGATATCAAAAGCGAATCAATTGGATGTCGCGCTCACTTTGCGTTTCGTCAGTAATCCGATTTTTTGCTGAAGAAAAGTTGTTTTCCAAATCTCCACAAATAATTTCGATCTATCAAGGATGATCCCAAGTACTTAGGAGAGGTCGCATTAAAAGTCTGTATCATCACAAAGTATGTTTATTGACTGTTATCAAGATAACTTCCTAGTAAGCCATAAATCATTATTGTACTAGATCTTAAGGACCTTTAATCCAAGATTACCTAGATTTCATAAATTGCCTAGAAATATATATAACAACAGTCAATGAAGCGAACCGGGAACTGAACATTTGTTGCTGTTTATCCATTACCAACATCGAGTCCAAAGAAAGTAATCGATCGTTGAGAACAAGTCTTATGTTAGATGATTTGGTATTACCTTATAATGCCTTTATAACAGACGAATGTGCAATAAGATTTGACGAACTCAATGCAGTTCAAGAAGACTGAGGAGTTTTTTTTCTAAAAAATAAGGCAGTTCCACGCCTATTGCTGGATTTTCGGACCTTGAACATAGTAAATTAAGTTTGCTACAAAGTTTGTGATACACAGAAGGAACCTTCGGAGTCTTATAAAAGTTAGGTTAATCTGATAGCCCAATAAGCCACGCATATACCAGTTCTGGTTCTTTGCTATACTAGATCTAGTTCAGTTGCTGGGTCCATCTGGAGTAGTCATTCTTTACGATGCCTGTCCTTGCGTGAATTTTGACAGACTTTGCGGTCTCACTATCGATATCTCGTCCAGTGTATCATATCATGCGGACCCCATATGCCTATAACATAGTCTTGACAATGCGGGACAAGTGCACAAAAGATGCTCCATTGTTTCCCTGGTGCTTTGTTCTAGACATTTCTTGTCGATCTGTCAGTCAAATTCTGCGGGCGTGCGTTGCCAACAGACAGTGATCAGTTAGTATTCCGATCATGTTCCTACAGTCTATCGAGTGCCAATACGAATTTTGTTCCGACCTTCCGCTTTGTACATGACTTTTGCAGTCTTGCACCAAGGCAGCTGATTCCATCGGGTTTTGATTTTATTTATCATACTTCTGCCTAGATCGTCATATAGACAATTAATGGGTTTCCCAATGTTTATCACGTTTTCGGGTGTTAACTGTACTCCATTCTTGGCAATCTCGCCCACTATTGCATTTTCCCCGATGCCCTTGTGGCCTGACACACAGAAAGTGAAGTTATTTACTTCTGGCAACACTTTCAACTGCTGCCCTGACTCCCAAGACACTTCTGGACGATATGCGAAACGAGGTTACTGCCTTGGTTTCGCAATAGCAAAGACCTTAGCTTGAAATAAACTGCAGTGGTCTGGCAACTTAAAAGGCTGCCTTAAGCCTAACTGTGGACTGCATATTCCCGTACCAACTTATACCGGCTTATAAAGTATATATACAAATGATTAGCGTAACGAACTGAATCGATTTAGCCACGAATATCTGTATATACGTTAACTAGTCACTCAGTTTTTGAAATATTCATATATAGTTTTGCTACCGGACCAATGTATCATACAGCTGTCGTACAAACTGAACTATCGGAACCAAGTCTTTGTATGGAAAACATTTTTATTTGACAAGACATCTTTACGAAATTTGGCACAGATTATTATCTAAACCAACCATATAATCTCCCTAAATATTGTTCAGATCGGATTACTATAGCATATACCTGCCATACAAACTGACCGATCAAAATGAAGTTCGTGTATGGAAAGCTTTTTTCGATGACAAGATATCTTCTCGAAATTTGGTATAGATTATTTCCTTAGTCAACCATGTAATCTCGCTAAATATTGTTCAGATCGGATCACTATAGCATATACCTGCCATACAAACTGACTGTTCAAAATCAAGTCCTTGTATGAAGAGCCTTTTTATTTGAAAAGATACCGCGATAAAACTTACCATAGGTTATTATCTAAGTCAACCATATAATCTCCCAAAATATTGTTCAGATCAGATCACTATAGCATATAGCTGTCATATAAACTTACCAGTGAAAATCAAGCCTTAGTAAAGAAAACTTTTTTATTTGACAAGACATCTTTACGAAATTTAGCATGGGTTACTATCCAAGGCAACGCTATGATTTCCCAACATATTGTTCGAATCTGACTTCAATAACATATAGCTGCCGTATAAGCTGTACGATCCAAATCTTTACATGTAAACTGTATTCTAACTTCAATGCAACCAAAGTTAACGTTTTCCATTTTTTTGTTGGAAAATATTGGTACATACATACATACATATGTACATATATGGTAGGCGATAAAAACATTGTAGTCGCATTGTTAATTATTTGCCATCCCGCTAATTTAACAACCCTAACTCTCCAACTACGCTTTAATTGTTCAACTTTCACCAACGACACTCTTATTATGATTTCCTCAATGGTTTTGTGAATGAGTCTACTTGGTCTTTCTTACGCCACTTAAGCTTGTTTAAGTACCTACGCATAAATACACACACACATTCAAACAAACTTAAAAAAAAGCGAGCAAAGATGAATGACATTTATCAACATAAAGTACAAATGCATGTGTATGTAAGTGTGTGTGAACGGTGCATAGTTTGTAAGTGATTTCCATAAATGAAGCTTGTTAATAACCTTAGATAAAAAGAACAATAAAACCAACAACAAGACCAAAATATGTATGTATGTGAAGCAATAAAGTTTGTGTGTGTGTATGTGTTAGTTACACGCCATCGGCCGTCTGCCGCGCAAACCATATTTTCTGTGAAATTAAATTTGCAACTTTCGCCAATTCACATGCCAAGCTGCATGCCACTACGGCACCGTGCCGCACCGCGCCGCTCGGCGGATGAGCGCTCACGGGGTGGTAGCGCTCCCAAGCGTCACCTATCAACTGTTCGCTGCGGCAGCGCTGCCATCAAACGATTTGTGAGCAGACTTGAAATTCCTTTAATATTTCGACCCATTAAAATTTAATTGCCCGCAGAATGCAGATGGCTTTAGAGCGCGTCTAAGAGTTGGCCGTTGCGCCGATGACGTGGGGTACGTGGGGTACGTGGGGGACGGACGACAGCCAGCCAACGACCGTAAAATATTGCCGTACTTAAATGAGAAATACCTTTGCTTTTTGGCGACATTGTAAGGCGAGTTATCAGTGGTGCGGCAGAAATATTATTAAATACCACATAATGAACGACGCGGGCTTTACACGGTCTGCACGAAATGCAGATTGATGGAAAATTTTCACACTCTTGGTGCGTGAATAATATGCAAGTAACTAATTTTACATATCATTAAGTCACTAATTAACTGAAAAATTATGTTTTGTTGAAATAGATTTTGAAAGCTTTCAAAAGCTCACATTTTTTTATACATTTATGCATATAAATAAAGAAACTACACGCAATTCTTCAAGTATCTTTAGTAACAGCTTATTTATTTGTCGTGAGCCAGAAAGCTTTTGAAAGCTTTATAAGCTTACTAAGATTGTGTTCGTGATGAAAGTAATTACAATTTATTTTAAAATGTATTAAAAATTTAATTATTTATCTTCACTGAGAAAGCTTTCCAAAGCTCTCTAAACTTACTCAAACTTTGTTCCAGAAAAAATATCGGAAATAATTTAAATAACAATAAAATTTGCAATTTTCAAAAAGTTCAATGCTTGCAAGTTTACTTGATATCGGTAAGAAAAATTTAAAAAGCTCTCGGAGCCTACCAATAATGAAGAAAGGAAACTAAAATGTCTACAAATAACTTATAAGTACTTCAAACATGTATGTATCAGTTATTACATAGTTGTAATCGTTATTAATAATAGAAGATTCTTTTCTTCTCTGAAAAACTTTTAAAAGCTCTCTTAATTTTTTAATAATTAAATCGGAAAATGAAGTCAACTAGCTGCTACTCAAAATTTATCAGATATTTTAAGCAATAATGATAATATGTATTCCATTATAAAGCTTTCAAAGGCTCTATAAGCTTACAATATTAAACCGATAATATATAAAATCAATAAAAATGTAGACAACGACGTCAGCAGGCAGTTTAATGCTTAAGGAACAGTTTCAGCCGGAAAGCTTTTAAAAACTTCTCTAGCTTACCAATGCCGTAATATTATATTGGTAATATAGATAATAAAAATCAATAAGAATGTAGACAACGAAATCATCAGACAGTTTAATGCTTGAGAGACAATTTCAGTCGGAAAGCTTTTGAAAGCTTTCTTAACTTACCAATACTGTAATCAAGAATCGCTAATAATATACATAATGAAAGCAATTACAATTTCCAAACAGTTTATTGCTTTAAATTTTGTTTTAAATCAAATAGAAAACTTTTAAAAGCTTTATAAGCTTAAAAAAGAGAAGATAGAAAATCAGAAAGTATGTTTATTAGTTAATTTAAAAAAATAAACCAATCCTCACACACCTAGACATATAAATTTATAAAAAACTGAAAAGCTTTAAAAAGCTCTTTAAGCTTATCAATACTAAATTCATGATAAAAAATCGAAAAGGATGTAGATAACAAGGTTACTTGGTATTCATCAGATAATTAAATGCCTAATAGCTATTATCATTTAATTTGAAAAGCTTTGATAAGCTTTTTGAACTCACCAATACTAAAATGAAGGCAAAAAATTGGAAAGTAATAAATAATTATACTAGTAATAATGTTAAACAATGAAGTCAGTCAACAAAAATGTAAGCAAAAGTTCTCAAAAGCTTTTACTTAGCTCCGAAAAGTTAAATCAAAAGCTTTTTTAGTGTTGATACATATATGTATAGACATTTTGAACCTTTTGAGAAAGCTCATGGTATTAATTAGAAGCTTTTCTATAATATTAATGATAGGCTAATAGTTAAGATATATCAGTGTATTTAAGGTGTTTTACACAAAAGCTTTCCATATATACTAGCGATTAGCTCAATTTACCATTTTGTATTCTTCACTTACTTATTTACATTAAATAAAAAATGTCTGTAATAAATAACCGAAAAGCTTTTAAAGTTCTTCTGGAGCTTTCATTATTCATTTCTTTCATTCTGGAGCTTTATTTACATTAAATAAAATATGTCTGTAATAAATAACCGAAAAGCTTTTAAAGTTCTTCTGGAGCTTTCAAAAGCTCACAATTTCGGAAGAGCTTTTTAATGACTTAGAACCTTCAATTTCATAACTTATTGCAACATATGGAAATTTTTAATAAAAGCTTTAATTTAGACGACCAAATGAAGTATAACCGATAGTTCACTTACGAGTAATACTCATTGAACGAAATTCATATATTCACATTTTTAACAACATTTCTTGGTGAACACTCCTCGAAACGATCGCCACGAGTGCGATTCTCTACAAAGCTCCGCTCTTCATGTCCCTCTCTAATGCGGCACTCGTTATAGTCTACTATTGTACTCGATCTGTCGGCGAACCGAAAACAACTAGGCTTGTGAAAAAGTGCCACCAACGCTGCTGCTGCAGCTGCTACAACAACATCAAAGCAGTTGCATTTGCAACATTGTAGCACAAATCTCTTGCATCGGCTTGCAACAAAGTGCGGCAACTCCATTCCACTCCACTCGAGGGTTCAATAAGTTATCAACTATGCATAGAGGAAGCGATCAACGTTGTTTGGCCAATCGAAAACCAAATAAAATTTTATTATCCAACAAAGTTTTTCGGGTTCATTCGCGCCTCTGGCGTTCAGGCAAATACATATATCTACATACATACATACATATGCCGCTGTGTGGGTTTCACTCGTGTCCATAAGCTGGCGCACCGTATGTTTTCATGTTGTTAGAGTTTGTATTATATGGAGGCTTTAGATTGCTTGTAAAATAAGCCGAATAATAATAATAAAATATGCAAATAACGGTATCGATAGTGAAATTGAGAAGTAAGTAATAATATGGCTGTTATTGGGATGTATATGGCTTTGTAGTTTAGAAATCGGCGATAGAAATCAAATGAAAATGGAGCCGTGCCAAATTGAGGAGTGAAAAGCCAGAAATCGGCTATGAATTGCTTGTTTAAGTGTTGTTCGGGGTCATAAGCTTTCCAATTGAGTATCGTAACCTTAATCTTTTGGTGACATTATTAAATGGAGTCATCATCTTGTATTGGAGTAGAGTATCTCAAGATATGGTTGGCAGCTTAGCTTTGGATATGTGAGAAAAAGGATAGGATTTATTAGATTTTCCATGGAACTAGAAAGGGTAGGGTTTGTGGAGGACTATACTGCCAGGAACTTTCTTACAAGCGAAGGTAGATCACTACTCGAGAGCGTCCGGAGCGCAGACTCTTTCAGACTATCCCCTCAGATAGTAGGGCAGCAATATTAGCTTTGAGTTCGCTGACTGTGAGCTCAAGACTTGTAAAAAGGATGTCTAGACTCCTTATCTCTAGCATCGGGCTATTTTATGCTTACAAGGTCCGGCACTCGAAGTTTGTGGCGGGTGCTGCCTCCTGCTGGCCAACCGATGACTTAGATTCTCGTATGAACGGTCGGTCAAGTAAACCCTATCGTTTTGAGAGTTTACGAATTGCTCAATTGGAAAATTTTTTTCGTCAGAAAACACAATCTTCGGAATTTCGCTCTCTCAAGTCTTACTTGTTTCTGCTTCGGTGTGAGATCATGGGCCTTTTGGAACTTGTAAGGCTTGACCTTGAGCTCATCTTTCAATATTCGTCGGATGCTGCGGTCTGATATTTTCAGTTCTTTAGCCATTTGTTTGGCACTTCGTCGTGGATTTAGCTCAAGTCGCTTCTTGACTTTCCGAACCATCTCACGTGACGTTGCAGTCTTTTAATGACCACCTCCATGGCGTTTTGCAATGCTACCAGTATCATTGTAACAGGTGATGGTGCGATAAACAAAACCTTTATTCACATTAAGGTGTTTGAGCTCACGAACAATTGCTGGCTGTGATTTTCCAGCTAAATATAAAGCAATCACAATATTACGTTTGAATTCCATCGCTGATCACTTTTTTTTGCACAGCTGATTCCAGTGCGACAGCTGCGCGGACGGTGAGAAGTTGGCCGAACGGCTTCGAGTGCCGTATTGATTATTTACTCTGACGTGGTCGAACGGAGTAGGACTTTTTGACAGCTGTTAATCCATTTATAGTCCAGTCATTTAAGCTTAAATTAGGTAAGAATCTCGGAATTCGATATACCCATTTATATATGTATCTACTAGTATTTACAGACATATAAATGGGTATATCGAATTCCGAGGTGAACTTACTATAATGACTGGACTATTATACTTCATTTGGTTTGCCATTTCATATTAAAAAGTCGTGCAAGTTCTTTATCAAAATAATGGTGCGCTTCGGGCGATCTGTCTCGCTCTTCGTCCAAGATTCGGTCGTCATACATGCGCCCGCGCATTCGGTAAATGGACCAAAACGAGACGGTACCGATCCCAAATTTCACATGAAAATTTTGTTCTTATTTGCTCCAAATCTCTTAAAAAATGTGGCCGCCCACAATGTTAGAGTCAATGACGAACGTTTTAAAGCCGTGGCTAATTACTTTTTCATACCTGAATTGGAAGATGTTGATGTGGACGGTTTTTGGTCCCAACAATACGGCGCTGCATGCCATATAGCCAAAGAAACAATCGATTTATTGAAGGAAACTTTTGTGAGGTTATGTGAAGTCATTTGTCTAATCAGATAAGCGTGAGACGATTTATGCTCTGTTCGTCTTTACAGCTTCTGCGGCTATAGCCGAGTTAATAACAGCGCGCCAATTGGAGATTCCAATTAAGACCAGGTCCTACTCCATCTGATGTTTCCAGCGGAGTGCAGCTCTTCCACTAAAACTACTGTCTCCCATCCGTAGCTACAGTCTGTTGATTCCATAGACTAAGTCAATGTCGCTGTACATGTATGCATCTATTACAGCTCACACTCAACTAATCAGACTAATCAGATGATGTCATTGTCCATGCCTCTGCACCATATAGCAGGACGGAGATGATTAGTGGCTTGTAAAATTTGGTGTTTGTTTGTCGAGGGAGGACTTTATTTTTCAATTGCCTACTCAGTCCGAAGTATCGCCTGTAGCAAGAGCGATTCTGAGTTGGATTTCAAAGATGATATTAATAGAGAGTCTCCTTGTCTGAAACCTCGTTTGGTATCGAACGGCTTGGAGAGGTTTTTTCCCGATTCTGATGGAGCTTTTGGTGTTGTTCAACGTCAGCATACAAAACCGTATTAACATTGCAGAATTAGTGGCATAGAGGCAGTTCCTTTTCGTGCTGTCGAAGGTAGCTTTAAAATCGACTAATAGGTGGTGTGTGTTAATCTTCCTTTCACCGGTCTTTTCCAAGATTTAGTGACAATCTGGTCGATTGTAGATTTTCATGGCCTAAGGCTACCCTGAGAAGGTCCAATCAGTTTATTGACGGTGGCCTTCAGTCCTTCACACACTACCCTCGATAAGCCCTTACATGCGATTAGAGGCTACAAAAAATCGATTTTTTTGAGAATTTTTTTTGGAGGGAAAGAAATAATTGATTAAAGCGAAATTTTAGGGGTTTAGAGTTATATATTTAAACATTATTCAGAAATTTTTTGGATAGGATATTTAATATACTGCCTTTGGGAAGCAATTGCTCGATGCATGTCGCATGTGCATTTGTCGGACAATGGGCAGGATGCAGGTCCCAATTTCTATCGGAAATAAAAAATTCAAAGAGATTCATATTTTTCAATAATTTATCTTCTAGCTAAACTAAAAAAATTAAAAAAAAAAAGTTTAAAAATTTACAAAATTTTTAAAAATTGAAAAATTGTTTTTGACAAAAAAATTTGACTTTATGTTGTTTAAAAATATGTTCAAATTTGACTTCTCTACGTTGGTTTAAATAGAAGATAATTTAATGCCAAAGATAATAAACTTTGCCGCAATTCCATACGACGTTTAGTTTTTCTTCAATCCTGCCCGCCAATTAAAAAAATCGTAAAAGTGAAAAATCGAGAAATCGCTCGTCAAAATTTTCGCTTTCTGCCCAAGCGCTAATATACATATTTGCTAGACGCTCGGTCAATATTTCCGTTCTAGCTTCGAAAATATTTCGAATCCCCATCTATAACATTGGGGACATATTCTCACATTATTTTTAAACAGACTCAAGCAAAAAAAAATCGATTTTTTAAAGCTTCTAAAGCAGGCTCCCCCCTTAAGAATGCTTATGCCACGATAATTGGCGCAGATTATGGGGTCTCCCTTTCTGTGGATTGGACAGAGCACTGTTAGGTTCCAATCGTCAGAGATGCTTTCATCCGACCGCATGTTGCAAAGAAGCTAATGAAGAAGCGATTGATGACTAGGAGAAGAATATTCGGCACATTAATACTGACATATTGCCACTATCGCTGCAAAAATTGGTCGATAATTGGCCTCTCGCTTGGACTTTATTCGAGCCAGCCGCGGTTACTTGTCCGAAATCAATTTTAAATGGAAAATCCTTGCATTAAAAGTAAAGCCAAAGTCGTGACTATTACTATAAATTATAAAAAAATATTCTTTTATGAATTTTTGAATGATGCAAACGACAATTAAGAATAGACACTGGGAAGAACAGTGATGAGATTTTCACTGAGTTACAATTTGTTTTCGTCTTCATTGCTCATGCCTTTGTTTACCAACCAAATTAAGTGCATTCACACAGATGTATGGATGAATATATGTATATTCATATATGTACTACAGACTTGTACATACGTGTTTACAATATGGTATGAATATGGCAACGCTATTTGCAGCCTACCCACTAATTCATTTAGATTTGTTAATTATTTTCAGCCGCTTGCAAATTGTCCATTTCGCCACGGCTGTGTCACTTCAGGTGGGTGACTCACGTGTGAAATCTCAAAAAGTCCGCTTGCCTGCCATTTGCGCGCCACACAACAACGACAAAGTAAGAAACAAAAAAACAACAAAAAATGCCAAACAAAATCGCAAACCAAATTTGGCAACAAAAGTTGGCGGCACCAATTGGCCATATGTTGTTGTTCTGCGGTCGTACATTTATCTGTGCGCTGTCAGTATTACTCAGAAATACAGAAATTTACACCGCAATAACAGCAATTTACCAAAAACAAATCCAAACACACACACACACACACTTGCAGCCAAACAAAGACTACTACATTGTAACGAAAATGTATCGCAAAAGCAGTTCAAAGACATGAAAACAACAATTAAATTTGGGTCACATAACTACGCAGTGTCGAATCGCTGGTGCATGGTGCGGCGCGGTGGGGTGACGGTGTGCGGTGACGCGATTGTGGTGAATGAGGTGGCGGTGGGCGAGTCAAGGCAGCCGGCAGCCGACAGCCGACAGCCAGCGAGCGAGTGTACCGAATTTGCCACTTTGCCACTTTGCATGTTGCAAATATATTGACAAATTTCGCATTGTTGTTGTTGCTGCTAATTTTGCTGTTGTTCATTTGTTTGGCGTTGTTGTTGTTATTGTATGGTTGTACTATTTTCTGAAGTGCTTCAGCCATCAATGAATGGCATGAAAATAGCGGCGCAAAACATTAAATATAATAGTTATAGCAAATAGAAGCGGCGGCAAAACAATCATAATAACGTCAACAACAACAACAATCGCAATAATAATGACAACAAATGCGAAATAAAAGTAGCTGGCAATATGTGTATATATGTATGTGTGTGTGTATACAACGTGGAAGTGCGCTAAAGTATGTCAGTCAATTCACAATTTTGTTTTCAGGGCAACAACAACAACATATTAGCTAAATAGACGCCAAAGCAGCGGCTGCAAACGGTTTGCTTATTAGCAAATATGTACATCTATGCAAGCGCTAGGGTTGTACTACAATGGCACAGCTTAATATGTTTTAAAAATTAGCTAATATTTTTAGCAAGCAAATTCATAAAAAAATTAAAAAAAAATAATAATAATTTAAAAATTATTATTGAACAATTCAGTTTTCGATAAATATTTGGAAATTTATCATTTAGAGACAATAAAATTTTCGTGGCTAGTTTTATAAAAAAAACGAAAAGCATTGACAAACCAAAGCTTTTAGTCTATTTTATCGATATATTTCGTTATCGATAAATGTTTTGAACTTTTTCATTAAGAGCTAAGCAAAGTTTTTCAAAGTTTTTTATAAAAACATTAGAATCATATAAAACTAAAAACTTCAAGTCTATGTTATCGATATACCTCGTTATCGATATTTTTTTTAGAAATTTGTCATTTAGAGCTAAGAATATTATTTCAAAAAGTTTTGTAAAAAATATAATAATTTAAAAACAAAAGCATATAATCTTTGTTATCGATATAAATCGTTATCGATAGATATTTAGAAATTTATCACTTAGAGCTAAAACAATTTTTGCAAAAAATATTTTATAAAAAAGTAGGATAATATAAAAACAAAAAATAAAGTTAATGCTATCGATATATTTCGTTATCGATAGATATTTAGAAATTTATCACTTAGAGCTAAGAATATTTTTGCAAAAAATTGTATAAAAAACTTAGAATCATTTAAAAGCTAAAGCTTAAAAGTACATGTTATCGACTTAGTTCGCAATCGATAAATATTCAATAATTTAACATTTAGTGCTAATAAAATTTTCTTAAAAAGTTTTATAAAAAAAAGAAATCATTTGAAAAAAAAAACTTGAGACTATGTTATCGTTTTAAAATAAAATAGAACATTTAAAAACAAAAACTAAAAATATATGTTATCGATATATTTCATTATCGATAAAATTTCTGCACATTTATCACTTAGTGTTAAGAAATTTGTCTTAAAAAGTTTTATAAAAAATAAAAATAATTCAAAATAAAAACTTAGAGTCTATGTTATCGATATATTTTGCTATCGATAAATATTTAGAAATTCACATTGTGGGGTAAAGAGAATTTTCTTAAAAAGTCTTATAAAGAAATTAAAATCATTTAGAAAAAAAAACATTAACTCTATGTTACCGATATATTTCGTTATCGATAAATGTTAAAATTTTATAGTTTAGAGCTAAGTAAATATCATGAAAATCTTATAAAAAAAAGTTAGAAACATTTAAAAACAAAAACTTAGATTCTATGTTATCGATATATTTCGTTACCGATAAATATTTAGAAATTTAACTTTTGGAGTCAAGAGCAATTCTTCAAAAATTTCATTAAAAGTTAAAAAATTATATAATAACAGAATATCATTTAAAAACTCAAGCTGTAATTTATCGATATGTTCAGTTATTGATAAAAATTTATTTACAAATCCATTTAGGCGTAAATAAATAATTGAATATTTTGTTTATAATATCGAGGATTAGTTAAATATACTTCAATGAATTCAAGTTTGTTAAGTAGTGTTGCCACATTTACAAATCTTATAATTAAAGATCTATGATTAAGGATACTCCAAAAGGTTATTCATGTGCCAAAAATTGAAAACACGATTATATATCAAAAGTAAGGTAACTTATACTGAGTTTATTGAAGAATATTTGTCAATTGGGTTGCCACCTCAATATAATATTAAATTCTAAAAAAAATTAAAAAAATTTGTATGTAAAGAAATGTCACTAAGCACTCAACACAAATTAAATTTTAGCACAATAATATTATTTCAAGGTTGCCAGATGTATGTAAAATTAATAATTACAAAAAAAAATTAAATTATTTTTAATAGTTAAAAATACAAACTAAACATTATCCTTAAAAAAATCCATAATTTTCTCAAAAAAAAATATTTCTGCAAGGTTGCCAGATGTTTATAAAATTAATAACTTATAAAAGAACAAAAAATTATTTTTACTGGTTAAAAATACAAAGTAAACATTATCTACTTCACTGCCTTAATTCCCTGCAAATACTTAACTTTTTGATGTTCGTTAGATGTAGGTCCACCCTAATGTGCTTATAAACATATTGCAGCAAATAAATTTGCAAACCGAAAATCACACTAAAAATATCAAAACAAAACGGCGTAAAAATCACATTAAATGTATTAAATTGATGTAAATCGCAAATGTGAAAAGCTAAAAATAAATCGCGAAAAATCGAGAGGCCATGCATTGCCACAAATACCTCAACTCATGGCCGCTTTAAGCACCAGATATGTACATATACACTTACAGATATGTACATATGTGCATAACCATATGCCACATAATGGCAGTCGAAGCAAAGTCAATAAACAGAAAACAAATTTTGGTACGCCTTGACACAGTAAGAATGAGCGCTTAAGGAATTACAAATTTGCTACACCCGGTACTTACCTTTTAAAAAGGACTCCATTCGAGTAAGGCCACTAAGTTTCTTTGATATGGAGGTAATGGTAAGGCACGAAATTATTTATAAATATAGTTTAAATTTGGCAAAGCACAACTCTATGGACGGCAGTAGCGATATAGAGTTTAGTGGTGCCTAGAACTTACATATCTGCGCCTCTCTGACAAAGAGCCTGTATGACAAAGCGACGACTGTAGTTCGTCACAACACTTTCCATTTACTAGTTTTACAAAAGAGGAAGTGAGTACTCCATTAAAGTGTTGTTTTCGCCTGCAATTGTCGCTCTCTTTCATTGAAGTAATCTATATTATGTAATTCTAACAGTTGTTTGTTCGTTTCGGCATTCTCTAAGGTCTGGCAAAAGACTGACAAATGCATAGTATATGGGATGAGATAGATACCGAAAGTTGATGAGGGATGCGAGTCGCATTTGCAGACAAAAAAATAGAGGTTCGCTTATGCTTATGTACGAGGAGCTTAACAAGCTGGGGTTCCAAAGGGGTACCACTCGAAAATTGTTCGAAAAGATGCGGCAACTAACAGAAGGTTTCAATACCTTAGCACCACCAGAGTGGAGTTAGGGACTGATGCACAGAGCAAACTGAAATTATGGAGGGAATATTTCTCCAGCCTGCTGAATGGCAGTGAAAGCATAACACCTTGAGATGGTAAGCACGATTCCCCAATCGATATCTCCATTCCATTGCCCGACCATGAAGAAGTTCGAATAGCAATTAATCACCTCAAGAACAACAAAGCGGCAGGTACCTGTAGATTATCAGCCGAGCTGTCAACAAACTGATTGGACCTTATCAGTGTGATCTCAGGCCTGAAAAATCAACAAGTGCCCGAATATTCACCAAGCACCACATATTGGAAAAGACATGTGAAAAGAGGATCAACACACATCGTGGATAGTACGAAGCGATGTTTGAACTTGGTATCTCCACAAAACTAATACGGTTGTGTAAACTGACGTTAAGCAACACTAAAAGGTCTGTCAGGATCGGGAAGAACCTCTCCGAACCGTTGGATACTAAACGAGGTTTCAGACAAAGCTACTGCCTATCGTGCGGCTTCTTCAATCTACTCCTGGAGAAAATAATTCGAGCTGCGAATTTGAATATAGGAGGTACTTAGTTCTGCTTTCTCCAAGTTGGACAAATAAGCGAAGCAAATGGGTCTGGTAGTGAACGAGGGCAATAAGTAATATCTCCCGTCATCTTACAAACAGTCCTCACACTTGGCTCTCAAATCATCGCAGAATAACTCTTGCCAACAGGTGCTACTTCGGACTGAGTAGGAAATTGAAAAGTAAAGTCCTCTCTCGACGAACAAAGACCAAATTCTACAAGTCTCTTATCATACCCGTCCTGCTAGAGTGCAGAGAAATAGACGATGACAACTGCTGATGAGTCGGCGTTACGAGTTTGCGACCACTGCAGTCGATGGAAGGATGAGCTGTACGAGATATTGACATACATACATAGGTTAGCGAATCAAGAGACATCGGCTACGTTGGCAATGTCATGTGGTCCGAATGGATGAAAAGACTCCAGTTCTGTGAGTATTCGACGCCGGGGTAAGCACAGGAAGTGGAAGGCCTCTACTCATACTCAAAGTCTATTATATTATCAGATAGGTGGCAACAATTAAAAAAAAAAGTTCCAATTTGGCACGAAAACTCTGTGGTCTCAATAAAGCTATCTCGAAAACTTGTCAAAGCTTGATCTTCGCTTGACTTTACCGCCTTCAAGAGCCCCAATCGTATACTAAGTTCACCGCCAACCAACGACATAGTAGGGTAACATTCCTTACTGAAAAAAATTATAAAACTTTGTGTACACCAACTTTCGTTGTCGACTGTAAGCACCTTGTTATTGTCTGATAATTGTCGGAATGACGTTTTCGCCGCAATCACAAACAATATTTTTCAGCAATTCATTGTTTTCAATGTTTTTACGGCGATGAGTTGGAAAATTGCAACCCAATGATGGCTGTATTTAACTACACACACATACATACATGCTGCATAATGTGGCTATCGACGCATGCATCTATGACAGACAATGCCGCTAAGTGCACTCAGCCAACGAAAAACATGAAAAACGACGCATTAACGACGTTGGAAAAGCCGCCATTAACGCGAGAGGGGTTTATCGACCGAACGCACCTCACCGCCAGTCGCCGCGCAGCGTTGCACCTTAATTAAGCGTATAAGCTAAAATTGAATTGGCCGCCGCGTTGCGTGCCGTCTTCCATTAGCAGCAAGCAAGCAGCGACGACATTCCACGCAACACCAAACGCCAAAGTTGCGAGCGAACGAACGAGCCGGCCGACAGTCAGCCAGGCGGCCAGCCGCGGGCGCAAGCGATGACAACGCAGCGGGGCCGACGGTGACAGTGCCGCCGACGTTTCACACGAAAATCGTTGTTTACAAACAAAGCTTTTCCAGGTCATCTTTGTTTACATCCAACGAAAATGTGGGTCATTGTAAGCGTATGCGATGTGACGCGACGCGACACGAACGCTAGCTAAATGAACGAACGAGCGAACGAAGCGTCGAGTACATTCCGGCGTAAACACTCGGTTGGTTGTAAGTAGGTACATATGTACGTATGTATGAATCACAGCAAGCAAAGTGCCGTATGACGATAGATAAGACAATAAAGTCAATAATAGTAGTGATGGCATCGGCAATAACAACACCAACAGCGATAAACGAACGAAGATGTAAATATGACGCTGGCAGAGCAATGACGCTGTTCCTACAAATGTCAACACTTGTTGGGAGTAATGTATTGAATTTGATTAAGCCTGGAGCTTAACTCCGAGGATTTTACGCCGCACCGTTCGAAACCAGGAAATAGGTTGTACAATCCCATACTGCCTTTCTAATAACCTAGATGAGAATTACACCAATTTGTAGTTGTATGAAGTAGACTTGATATATCGAATAATCTAATGCTTTCTAGACTCTTTATACCTTCTTTTTATCACTGAACCGAACCTCCTCATTCAGCAAGGGTTCTAAAACAAGCGAGATATGTATGTTTATTACAGTACTAGAGATTGAATTCCCGAAGCTACTAGTAAATATTAGATCTTCAGTCGGCATTAGAAGCCATTTTTGGGTGTACTATTGAGATAATGCGAACCGATGACTGCTCAATTTCTTAATGGACTTCCAAATTTGAGGTTCAAGTAAAATTCCGCTTGATGATCCAAAAAGATTTCTATCTCTAAAGAAGCTAGGTATGATTGAGATCCTTTACAGCAATAAATTACTTTACTATATCAAGGAAGTTCTTTTATTCATTAAACTAACTTCTTTCTTTCGGAGAATACTGTTACAGGACTCTTTCTTCTAAAATGCTATGAAATGGATCTATTCTCTTTTATTTGATCAGCACAATAACCATCTAAGCGAATCTTGAAAAACGCGCTGTTTCTCTGGGGACCCTTTTTTGGGGCTCTATCTGTAATCTCCCTTAACTGAATTAAATGTTTTCAGACCTGAAGACACTATCTCCATCGTACTCGTTGATAATGTCATCTTAATTTTCGTTTACGTCACCTTTTTCATTATCACGAACCCAGATTTATAGCCAATGGACGATTGTTACATGAAAAGAATTCTGCCACAGATCACAGCTTTATTTACCGAAGCTCCTTAATTATTTTTGTCGAACATAAAACGGAATGTCACTGTGCTAGCTATTATTATCCATCATTCAAAAATATTCATACTGACAAATTTTTTTCGTCGATTATGAATTATGCTTTCCAATTTGCTAATAGGTTAATGTCAAGCTATCATAGCCAGTTTTTGGCCGATTTCTTCGCCTTTTTTAGAGGGTTGTTGGTTCAAATTTTAAAGTCTCTTACTGAATTTATGATTTCCCTAGGCTTTGACTTTAATGAGTAGTACTGTCCAACGCTTTTCTTATCATGTGGGGACAGTGATATATTTAATCGATGAATATGTTCTAGATATGCTGGTGGAGTCAATCCCTGACTTGCTCAAAATGAATGACAGAAGAACAACGTTCGTATATAGACATGCGAGCAGACTGAATGTACTAAACAACGACTACTGTAGTAGCTTCCGAAAGGCAACGGGTTTTTCAATAGGGACGCTACAAAAGTAGGCCGAAAGGTACAGCAACAACGCCATATTTTTTCCAGCTCTTTTCACTTTTCCCTTCAGTAAGGTTTGCCATTTCATCATGGAAAAATATACGATTCAACAACGAGTCGGAAATATTAAAATATATTACTGAAATTCGCAGTCAGTGGCCTCAACTTTAAAAGCGCCACGTCCAATTTATGGTAGTCATAATCGTCCTGTCAGATCAAAAATTGATCGTTTGGTGAAAAAATTTGAATCCTAAGGCACAGCACAAAATGTTCCCCTACCTGTGAGACAAAGAAGTGCCCATAGTGCCGATAATATTGCTGCCGCAAGCGCATCAACTGAGAAAGACCCAAATCGGTCTCGCACACATCATTCCCAAGCGTTGGGACGTCGTGGTGGCGAAAAGATCTTGGCCTAAATCCTTACAAGATCAAATTGACGCAAGAACTGCAGCCGCTTGCCCACTAGAAACTCGTAAGTTCGTGAATTGGCCTGAGCAACAACTTGAAAATGATCCGGATTTTCAACGAAAAATCGTTTTCAGGCGATGAGGCTCATTTCTGGCTGGGAATCGCTACCGCTCAATGATAACCGAATATTTTTGGGCCGAATTGGATGATATGGACTTGGACAATATGTGGTTCCAACAGGAGGGTGCCAGCAGCCATACAGCGAATGTCACAATCGAATTATTGGAATTGAAGTTTGGTGAACGTGTTCTCTCACGAAATGGCCCAGTCATATATTTTAGAGCTCTTCCTCAAGATCGAATTTCAGAGCTCCCTCGACTCCCTCTTATGAGCCTTAATGATCAAACCCCTCGAACTAGCTGTATTTCTCTCTGTTTACCTCTTTCAGCCTTAGAAAATCATTCCAGTTCACAATAGTATGTCAAAGTGAGTTCCATAGTAGAATTTAAAATTCCTTACTTTTACAAAAACAACTACATAACTGCAACTCTTAAGCATACAGTATCTCCAAAAAGTCCATAAACATAAAAAATCTTTATGTGCCCAAACCCCAATGTGTTCGTAATTAAGCGTATATAAAATTCCTACTCGAGTGCTTGGAAAAACAAAGAGCAACAACAACATGTGATTTCGCAGCGGCATTCGCAAGAGCAAAAGAGACGAGGAAAACTATGCAATTTGAAAGTTATTTGTGTCAATGACAAATATGTAATTTTGATTGCTGAAACATTGCAAACACAATCAGCGATCAGCAGCAATCATAAAAAGCACCAAAACACAAAAGCAAATGGGTGAGTATCACTTACACACACCCATACACACATACACACACACACGCAAATGCTTGCAAATGGCAAATCAAAAGCATTTGAAGAGAAAAATCAAAACAAAAGCCAACCAAATGAAAAGTCATTGCGATTGCAACAATGCAGCAATTATCGTTGCAGCTGTGTTTGTGGTTGCAGCGTTGATTGTGGTTGTGGCGCGCGCTGTTGTTGCAACGACGGACGTGGCTGCGGTGGAAAAGCCTTGCTTGGAATGCGGTGCAGCCAATTTATTAGCGATGCTTTGGAAAATTCTTCAGCGAGAGAGAGAGCGAGAGAGAGAATGAGAGGGAGTGAGAGAGACGTGAGCGTTGCACAAAGCAAATGAGTTGGTTAGGGTTGCCAATAGTTAATTATTTTTTTTTAAGAAAAAATTAACATTTTGCTTACCATTATTAACGCGTTGTGGCTCAGTAGATGAGTTTCTGAAATTAAAAAAAATATATATTAATAAAAGAAATTTTTAATATTGTAGCGAAAATAATATTATAGTTTAGTTCACCTAACGGTTGTATGTATGTATAAGGTTTGAAAATGTTTAAAAAGTGGGAGTGGTCCCGCCCCCTATTAGGCTTATGTATATATATCCCAAATCATTCAAGCTATATCACCCAAATTTCCACAAAACAAATCATTTCGACAGTTCTTGCGACAGCGTGAAAATAGATGAAATCTGATGACAACCTCGTTCACTTCCCATGTAACGGTGTTGTTAAAAACTATTAAAAGTGTTGGAAATCAATAACTAAATAAGTCGGAGACATATATTTCAAGCCCAGGATGATACAAGACGGCTTTATATGAGCCGGTGTGAAAAATTTGACAATGGGCGTGGCAATGCCCACCTTTATGTGAAATCACATATCTCCAGACCTACTTCACCAATTTCGACCATATTTAGTATTTGGTACAGGATTACTTCAAACTCACGTTCTCCGGTGACTAATGAAAAAGGCTCTTTGCGAAAAATATGGCGACCGTGTTCTTTCTAAGCGCTCTATTCAACCCATAATTTCTAAATTCGAAAATGGTATAATCTCCACGATAGTGTGCCACCTTAACGTTGAAGACAAGCTCATGGGGAAAGAATTAATGTTGCCGTTCAGATCAGTGTTTACGCCAGTCAGAATCAGTTGTACACAGTTGGGTCTCTTTTGGATGACGACATGAAAAATTTTGGATTTGACTCTGCAACCGTATAAGCTTGTTTTGGCAGAAGAACTGATGCCGACAGACTATTTGAAGCGTTGTAGCTTTCCGGATTAGGTGCTGGAAACGATGGAAGGCAACGACGATTTTGATTACAAAATCAACTGCTCCCATGAGGTCCATATCTAGCGTAGGGCTTCCTCAACAAAAATAAATTGTCGCTATTCTTTCGAGTCAAGTCATTGTTTTGTTCGGATGGTGACATGGAGGCAACATCGGGTCTTATATCTTACGAAATGAGGCATAAAATGCAACAGGGAGAGTTATAACATATAACTTAACGTCTTTGTTTTTAACCACGCCCCCGCTAGGATGTCAAAATCATGCTTGGCGAGAGGACAAAGACGGTATCTTTAGCACAATGGTCGGTAAATTCAGCGTCCATGATGAAACATCCCCAAATAGGTTAAGGCTGATCACCTTCGCCGGAGCCCGAAGTATGGTTATCTGTAGCTCTAGATTTCAGCATAAGAAAATACATCAAGCAACCTGACTGTCTCCGGGTTGAAAAGCCACCAGATCGATCACATTGTGATAGACGAATAGAGACGTCTCCAGTGTTTTAGACGTGAGCAAGCTCCAAGGTCTTAGCATTGACTCGGACTACTATGCGAAGCTAAGCATCCGCCGCTGTGCAGCAAAAAACGCACTTCAACAAACACAACGACAGTTCGAAGTCGGGAAGCTGCAAATACAACAGACAGCCGAACGATTTTCTATTCGACTAGCACTCCTGCTCTCTGAGAGCACTCATCAAAAACTCGGCATAAGGGAACTGTGGAAAACCCGTAATTCTCGGAGAAGGTAAAAGAACAGCTGGTACGATGAGGAGTGACGTGTCCTTTTCCCCCTGATCTCTCCAACGGAGTGGAAGTCCTCTTCATCTGCTTCCACCGTCGGATACTGAATCGAAAACCTTCAAAGCTGGTGTGTTTCTTCCATCCGGACAACTTGACCGCAGTCGCTGTCTCTTGATTCGCTGAACAATGTCAATGTCGTCGTGTATCTCTATCTTCCATCGACTGCCGTACTCGCCGTTGTCAATGCGCAAAGAACCATAAATTTTCCCCCAACACCTTTCTCTCGAACACTCCTAAGGTCGACTCATCAGATGATGTCACTGTCTTTGCCTCCACACCATATAGCAAGACAGGAATGATGAGGGACTTGCAGAGTTTGGTCTTTGTTCGTCGAGGGAAAACTTTACTTTTTAATTGCCTACTCAGTCCAAAGTAGAACCTGTTGGCAAGAGTGATTCTGAGTTGGATTTCAAGGCTTCTTCTTAAACAGAGCTAATCGGGTTTAAACGACCACCCATTTCTGTAGCCAGCCATAAGCATTTATTCACACTCTTTAAAGGACTGTTGGCTACAGTATTGGGTGGTCGATTAGACCCGAACTTAACCTCTCTTTTTTTCATATATAATTATTCTAAAAGCATTTGGCTTACTTAAAAAGTAGCTTTTTATTTAAAGCTCAGATCCGCTGTATCGCCGTTACACAACTAAATAGATTGTAACAAGTCAACTGCAAACAATTAATTGCCTTTAGTGCGGTAACACTGTTCACACTGGCGGCGGTGTGCACAAAGTGGCCAGCATTTCATTGAGCAGTGTTGCATGAAGGCGAATTGTTAATGAATTTTTTTTTTTTTTGAGCGGTTTTCCATTCACTAAATACTAAGTACACTTATAGTTGCTGTTTAATTTATTTATGAAATTTTTTTTATATTTTTTTTTGTTTTTTTTTTGTTTTTGTTTTTTTTTTTTGTTTTTTTTTTCTAGCATTTGTGGCAACTTAGTGAATGCAATAGAATTAAGCAAAGCCGTAATGAGCGGCTAAAAAAATCCATTATGAATGATTAAATAAAATTTTTATAGGAAATTACTGACACGGCACAGCAGTTTATTTTTAGATTTTTAATGGAAATGTTTAATATAACTGAAAGCATCGCGGTTGCCTTTTGCTATTATTGAAAATAATTAATTTTTTGCTGGAATTTTTTGCTAAATTGCAAGGAAATCAAAGTGTTGTTGCCAGCGTAATTTAGCTAAAATTATTTAGAGGTGGAAAATTGTAGTCGTGATTAGGGCATGAGTATGATTAAATATATGCAAATGTCCGCTTTTTATCAAAGCACTTGCCACATGCAACACATGGAGAACGAAGTAAGTATTTTTTAATTTTTTTTATATTTTTTGAAATTTTTTTATATTGTAAAAAAATTTTTTTTCGTAAGTTGTGCAACAGCCATTCACTAGAAATTATTTTCACATATATATTTCTATTTTTTGATGTATGCCTCCGCGCACAGTTATTTGCGCTACAACTCGATTAGCGTAATTGCTCATTTAAATGTCGTAAATTGTGGAATTCAACATTAATAGTCGCTTCTTGTGTACGCTTTTAGCCACTTTACGGCTTTGAAATTTCACTTATTTATAGCTTGTTTGAGGATTATCCAAATTTATGTTGCGCATACGCACTAAATGTTACGCACAAATGAATCTCAAATGGACCCAGCAGAGCGCGGAGCAGCGAGCGCTAAATGTGAATGTGCTAAGTGTCTTTTTATGAGAGACAAAGATAATAGCATAAATGATAATACAAATTTGAAACGAAAATAGTACATTGTATAGAAAAGCATTTTGTGAAATCTAAAATTAGTCTAAAAATTTCGAAAAATCGCTAATGTCGCAAGGTGCTAATTAAGTTTATTGGAATAGGCTGAAATTATGTATACGAAATTTTATTTTTATTATTATGTTAAATAGAAATTTCGGTAGCGCCGATGCAGTAATACTCTTTACAAACAACACATTTTTTTTGAGTTTGATCGTTCAGTTTGTATGGTGGCTATACTCTATAGTTTTCCGAATTGATTTTTTTTCCGTATATTATATCGTTGCCTTGGATAATGATACATACCAAATTTCGAGAAGATATCAAGTCAAATAAAAGAGAGTTTTCCAAACAAACACTCTTTTTTTAGAAGTCAGTTTGTATGGCAGCTATATGTTATAATGATCCGATCCAAAAATTATTTTCGAAATTTTTAACATTGTCTTAGGCAGTCATGCATACCAATTTTCGTGAAGATACGTAGGCTGCTATATATATTTCTGGACTAGGCAACACTAAGTGTTGCCAGGTGCAATCTGACATTTCCATTGGAAAGTTTGACATTTTTTAGCATAACATCACTCAGAACGTTTTGTCATTTAATCGTGAATTTTTTTATTTACAGGGAATTAAAAAATTCATCTCGGCCAAAAAATGGAATTAACTCGTTAATATTTTCGTGCGATCATTTTTCACAACTTTCGACGTGGATTATCACGACAAGAGTGCATCGATGAACTAAAATCTTTATATGGCTATGAAGCACCGTCCTATAGCACTGTGAAAAACTGGTACAACGAATTCAATCGTGGCCGACGCTCGCTCAAAGCCGAATTCCGTGAAGGTCGTCCGAAAACAGCCGTTGTGCCAGAAAACATCGATGCCGTACGTGAACTGATAATGCAAGACCGTCATGTAACATACCTACAGATAGAGGCATGCCTATGTATTTCTCCCACCAGCATACATTCGATATTGCATGAACACCTGGCCGTAAAAGAGGTTTGTTCTCGTTGGACCCCGCACAATTTGACAATCGCTCAAAAAAAGGCTCGTGTGGATTGGTGTAAAGAAATGCTGAAAAAATACGATCGCGATGCTTCAAAAGACGTTTATAAGATCGTCATCGAATCAGGGATCTATGCGTATGAGCCCGAAACAAAACAGCAATCGACCGTGTGGGTCTTCCAAGACGATCCAAATCCAACAAAAAAAAAAAAACATTTTCTTTGATAAATATGCCTATTTTCATTATTAGGCCAGATATATATATATATATATATAGCAGCCCTCGTATGCTATAGTGTTCCGATATTCGCTGTTTCGACAAATGAGCAACTTTTTAGGCGGCAGAGAATATATGTAAAATTTCAGATCTATGTCGCAACCACTGGGCGAACCTTGGTACTATTTTTTACTCTGACATATGTAATTCTAGCGAAAGGGGGATCCTTACACCAGATTAGGAATTGGGAATGAGCAGCGTCTCCCTTGTCCTATTGAGTTGAGAGTAGTACTGGACCTTTAGAACGATCTCTCGTAAGCTTAGCAAGTGTCTGTAGAATTATTTTGGTCTTGATAAATTTAAGTAGTGGATTTTTCCCTGAAAAAGAATTTGGGTATAAACTTGAATTTGAATTTATAAAAAATAAAATATTTTTTTTGTTTGTTTTTGAGAGTATTTTAAGTTAAGTTATCTGAATGTAAATGGTCCACAAAACACTCTAATTTTTATTTTTTTTGGAACAATAGTACTCAGGGACTAATGTCATGTATGACCGAATGATTTCCAGTTTTTTTAGGGTCAAAAATTTGTTATTGTAGTATGTTAAAGATTTTTCCCCGATATATTCGCCAGAAACCCGAACTAGATTATTTTAAAGCTAAATTAACCGAAACATGATGCCACAAATACCAACATCTAATATTTTCCCTAAGCCCGCAGTTCTTTGAAAAGAGCTGATGGTATACGTTTTGAAGTTAGAAGCCCAGTTTGTCTCATTAGTAACCTGCTGATTTCAATATAATCCACTAGATCTTCTTTAATATACATTTTGTATATTATTAACGGAACAACTGAGTAAAGCTTGGAGTAAGAACCGGCTGTCTGGAGACAAATCCTAGATTTTTATCATTTAAAATAAATTGTTTGAGATTGCAACAATGTAGCACCTATTTTGATTAGGAAAAGGGTCGAGTTGTTATTTTTTTTATGAATAAGACCAGAATTTCGTAGAAGGCACGTGAAATCAAACAGTATCTTTAGAAACCAAGTGAATGTAAGTGCACTCCAAAAAGAGCTTAGATACTCAATCATAATACCAAAACTAGATTAAGTGTTCTAAACGGAAGAACTCAGTTAAGCCATGGATGATTTTACAAAGAAGTTATAAACTGTGACTTCTTACCTGAACTAGAAGACCAAAGAGAAAGATTTGCTACACGGTTTCCACTTGTAATGATCCAGAGAGCTCTAGAAACCTTAAAACGGCATACTTAGTGTCATGTTCAAGTACTCTTACTCTCTTACTAATAATTCTTGGCTACATCGTATCACATCTATCTAGGTCTAAATGGAGGCTAGTGATCTGAGTTCGTATACAGTTTAGATCCCAAACCCTCCATTTTACAACACGATTACTATATAACTCCTCCTCTAATTTAAAATGAGATGACTCAGATCCTAAGCACACATAAAAATATTTAATATCTACGCCAGGTGCTACTGTTAAACAGTCTCGGCATCCCAACAACCGCGACAACATTTTACTCTAAGCTTCGCTGAAGTTAGACAAAAGCGCTTTTATACCCAAAAAATTCCTACCGGCACAGCCTCAATGAGATTTGTTCTTTTAAATTTAGAACAAGAAATCTGTTTCAGCTAAATTCGTAAGTGTCTCGTCCGGTATTCCGATGGCTAAATACACCGTCACACATGTCGCTCATCAATCTTTGGCAGCAGCGTGACGTATCGTCTGGCATCGACGATCAAGGGCCAGCTGCAATAGCGGATAAACAAATACATAAAGTTTAAGAACAACAAAAATAGATGTGACAAAGTAGTGTTGGTAAAAATGTGCTTTTATTTTTCTCTTTTTTTTTCAAAATCACGCTAATGGTTGGTGTCTTTTTAAAGCATTTAGATATGTGTTAGCTATAAAAATCAGTCGTGCTATTAAATCTTTTATTACAATTTGTTTATAACGAATTTTTCCATAAAATAATATTGAAATGCAATTTAAACGCGGGTTGTTCGATAAGTCACCGGTGAATAAATAAATTTTCGTAGTTGAAAAGTTATATCTCCTTCGAAATCTCTAAGTGAGATAATTATTTTGAAACTGAAAATTATCGGGTCCGATTTTTTGGCGTACTTAATCATCTAAGCGATCGTTGATGCTCACTCACCCCTCTCTGTACTGATGCGGCCAAAATTTGGCAGTCGAAAATCGGCTGCTTGTGTTTTTTTTGTAGATTGGAAATCTCAAAACTTCGCAGATTTATCAAGCACCTCTACTAGAGCTCTTTGAAGAGGAAATATTTTATAAGACACTAGAAAAGTGGGTTAATAGTTTTTTAATTAGAGGACAAATTTCTGGTTTCTTCAAAACAAATCAGGGAGCAGACATTTCTTGTGAACAACCGTAACATGGTATTCCATTCGGGTTGTCTTCAAAGTTTTGAAAGGAGATAGCTTGATCCAAGCAGAATGGATTTTTGAAAAGATCTGCGTACAGAACCTCGAGTGAAATGTTATTTGGCCGCATAACTTTCAAGATCTCTGTAGAGATAGTTCTCAACGAATAGGTGATTCCCAACAAGCATTTATATATCAAAAACTGATAGCTATTGCAGGTCTATAAGGGCTTAACTTGCTTGATTATTAGTTCCTGGTCTAAGACTTTTATCTACCAGCACTTTTAAATCATCCATCATAAAATACATAACTGGATGACACTTTGACCCAAATAACAATTTGCTGGAATGGAAAAAACAGCCTCCGTTTTCCAGCAAGTCACCGACTTTTCATAATCCGATATCCCGTCCGAGAGAGCGCATACATATAGATTGCGATTTCGATTCAAAAAGCTTAGATTTTTGAGGCGATATGTTGCCTGATTCTCGACTGAAATGGGGATTGCCCGCTTGTCAAAAATTATTTTCTAGACCTCTTTAGAGATTCTCAACGAGTCGGTAATCTCTAGCAAACATTAATCTACCGAGGGCTGATAGTAAATGAAGATCTTTAGGATCGCCGAGTTTATGTTGCTTGATTACTAGATTCTGGTGTAATTTGAAAACAACTGGAGAACAGTTTGACCCGGTTCCGATTGAAGCAGTCTAAATTTTTAAGATGACATGTAGCCTGATTCTCGACGGCAATGGTGAATGGGAATTTTAAAAGAACTGGAGGGCCCTTTGACTTAATCACAATTTGTTGGAATGGAGAAACCAGCTCCAGCAGGCTACCGGATTTTCGGAGTCCGCGATATCTCATATATAGATGTTTCGAAATTGATCCAAACTGTCAAGATTTTTAAGACGGCATGTAGGCGGATCCTCGACTGGAATGGTGATTGTCCGCTTTGCAAAAATTACTTTCAAGGCTTCTGTAAAAATCCCCAGCAAGCATTTATCTACAGAGGACTGGAACTCTTTAGGAGCACCAAGCTCTTATAGCTTCATTAGTTCTTCGTATAAGATTCCTATTCAGGCAGCACAAAATACACCCTCATACTCCAAGGCTACTCTATTGTTCATCGTCTCCCCTGGTAAGATACAACATCTGAAGGTATCAAGTGTCCGTTTTTTGATTAATTTCATCAAGTAAATTAAATTTAAGTACCTTTTGGTCTCATTAAAGGTGGGGATTCCTCCCTCCTCACTCAACTCTCTTACTTCATACAGCACAGGGTCGCATTCGGTAGTTTTTGCAAGTAACTGTACCCAATAGTAGCAAGTAGAAAAGCCTTGGAATTGGCCGGAAACAAACACTACGTGATTTTCTTCTTTGCTGAAGTTACACACCAATCACTCCCCCTATTGCTTGCTACTCTGTTCTCACTACTCCTGACTCGCTTACGCCAAAACTATAAATAAGTATATGCCGTTACATACATACATTATTCGCGCCATGTGACCAGAAATAAATCATATTAAGCACCTTATTGTTGCGTGACCTTATTTTGTTGTTGCCGCTTAACGCCATCGCCACCGCCTCATTTCCGCACCCACACCCACCCATACGCATTATTAGAATATCAAAGTGTCGGCGCAAAGAAATGACGCGTCTACCGAAATCCCCCATAGCTTGACAAATGCGTGCTAATGCAACTTAAGTATATGTCTTATGTGTCCATAGCATCTAACATACGTCCATAGATAGGTGGGATGGCATCACGCTGTGGTGTGCCGTCACCCTCTAGGCCACCAGCCACCCCGTCGTAGCTTTCACTTACAATTAATTGCTGACAACTTGATGAATATGTACGAGCAGCTGGAGAAATTTTCTCAGAAACTAAAACCAATGGAGGGAGCGCACAGTTGGAGATTTAAATATTTTATGCTTGCTTTCCAAATCCAAAACGCAAAAGACGAAAAGCTTCCAGCGAACTTAAGCGATTATTTTGAATTTTGTTTAGGAAACTATTCGAGCCGCTAAATGTCAGAGATTAATCTCACCTAATTCACTTTTTGGAGTCGTATATTTTGCTTGGCAGAAGTGGAAGCCTGAAGCTCGAAGTTTTCCGATAATTAATGCTTTAACATTTTAGTTTTGGGTCTCCTCCTACGGCTGCTTTTCGCAGTCGTGATATACAAACTTCTAATTTAGTTAATTTCTGTTGGGATATCATAGTTTCTATATCTGGTATAAGTTGTGGAGTTGGAGTCTACAACCAGAAAAATGCAGTTGGCATTTCTTTCCATTACAATTCTTCAGCTGCTAAACAGTTTTACTAATTGTCGCACATCTAACCTAAAAACTGATTATGGACTTGTAACCAAATGACCGCAGAAAAGGGTTTCTGTTACCGTTTGGATCGATTCTTCGCATCTCTGGGAGGTATATTAAGCCTTTTCGTGATTAATCTTTTCTTAGAAGAAAAGTAGTAATGGAGTTTCCCCATCAGATTTAGAGAGATATGCTTGAGATTTCACTTAACATTTCCAAAGAAAAAAGCTTATATTTTATTGTAAAAAAAGTCATCTTAAAAGTGAGTACAAATACCCAATGGAGCCAAAGCTCATCTTAAAATCGATTTCAAACATCCAGAGGAACCCAGGTTAGGCTAATCAATCGCACCGGCTCTTTAAGAAGCCAGAGGTCTAAGTTTCCTTGGATTTTGTAGGAAGGAGAGGTAAAATTATGTCCAAACCAGACGGGCTTTACAATCAAATTTTATGTTGGTGAGACGTTCGAAGGATAGCGATAGTTTTTGAAGGAAAAACTTGTACAAGAAACAAATTTTTTAGTCAGAGAATTGTGGACTTTCAGTTTTAAAACAATCTAGGTAATATTTCAATAGGTACGGTGGAGGTAGCAACGAACAGTCAATATTTTGCAAGCAAATTTTGAAATTTGAAATGGTTGCGAGATAAATATTTCTGAAATCTCAACTTTCAGCTTAGGTTAGGTTAATCTGGTACACCAATGGGCCACGCATAAACCGGTTTTGGTCCTTTGCGATACCAGACGGAATTCAGCTATTAGATCATGGACCTGGAGTAGTCATCTTTCAGGATGACTGCGCTTGACGTGAATTTTAACAGGCTCTGTGACAGCACTACCGTTACCTCCATACCTCCTTCATTGTATCATACCGTGGGGACCCCAGATGCTTATAGCGTAATCTAGTCAATGCGAGACAAGTGCACAAGAGATGCTCTATTATTTCTCTGATGCCCTGCTCTAGGCATTTCCTACAGTCTTCTCGTCCTGTCATCCCCATTCTGCGGGTGTGTGTCGTCATCAGACAGTGACCAATTAGTAATTCGATTTTGTGTACTTTCGATCTACCGTTCTGCACATAACTTTTGCAGTTTTGCACGCAGATAGGTGGTTCCATCGGCTTTTGATTTTCTTTACAATGCTTTTCCCCAGATCGTCGTAAAGACAATGCATGGCTTTTCCAATTTTGATCACGTTTTCGGGTGTTAGCCGTACACGTCCGTGGCAATCTCGTCCACTATTTCATTGCCCTCGATGCCTTTGTAGCGTAGCACCCAGTAGAAATGAAGTTGCTTGTTTCTGGCAACACTTTCCACTGCTGCCCTGCTTCCCAAGACACTTCTGGCCGATATGCAAAACAAGGTTTTTGCCTTGATTGCTGCTTGGCTGGCTACATCTGTTTCTAGAATTGCCTGAAGGCCTCAGCTTAAAATATACTGCAGTGGACCGGCAACTTGAAAGGGTACCTTATGAGATATTCTGGTCAGTATATTCCCGAACCAACTCCATTATTCATTTTCGAGCTATCCGAATAGATGTTAAGAGTGTTGCGTTCTCTTCGTTAACTTTGAACCTTCTTTCCCAGTTGAAAAGTGGGATCATATAGTCGGTGTTTGCTTAACCACCATTATCCACCGAGCCATGCCCGGAGATTCTATATGTAAATTCTCCTGCAGACTGTAGTCGGTTCGCCGAGTCTCTAAACTCTTTTCATTGGCTTCCGGTACGTGGATTTCCTGATGCCTGTCCACCATACTACTGCACCGCATTCCGGAGTTGCTTACAACAAATAACAAGATAACATAATCTTTTGAAACTCCAAAGCGGAATATCTTCTATTATTCTTTAACAACATTTCGAAAGCTTTAATTGCTTTTCGAATATTTTATGAAATACATGATATGAAAACAATTAGGCAAACGAAAGTTGTTTTCAAATACTCACGAATGCGGCCTGAAGAGCTGAGCGCTCTCTTTCCACATTTGCCCACAACAAAGAGAGAAAATAGCATGATGGCGCAATGTGAAATAATTGTCGCTAAAAATAAGCGTATGTCTGTTTGTAATGCCATGTATATTTTCCAAAACTGGGTCAGCAATTACGGAATGGACAAATCAATCAGCACTCACCGCAACGGAAAATACTAAAATGTTCAAGTACATTCTATTTGTTTTTTTCATAGATATGTTTTCGGTTTATGGAAAAAACTGGTAATAGTACTTGTATCTAGTTGAATATAGCAGATACTGACAGTTGGTTGGTTGGTTGGCTCACCGAAAGTCATAATCATAAACCAAAATTGCCAAATACAAATTATCTGAACTTTAAATACATCGAGATTTACTACAAACAATGATCATGAATACGACAGCGGTTTGATGAGTCAGTGTTATTGGTGAATAAGAGATCTATGAGACTATTAAGACACTAAATTTTGAATCAGAGATTTTCTCCAAACTCGCAACTGAGGTTATGTGATCCCTACGAAGATGGAACTTAAGATAGTGGGCCTACTTCTACAAATTGCTTCGCAATCTAGAACTCAGGTGTTCTGGGGTTTCACGGTCCATGTAACAAAACCGACAAAGCATGATTCTGCCCCCATCAACCTGGGAGTTGCCGTAGAGCAGGTTGGTTCGTCGGCCAGCTCATTTCCAGCAACCCCGTTATGCTCCTTTACCCAGATCAGGTGTATACGGTTGCAAACTGATAGGCGGTAATAGCGATTAGATCTATTTTAAATAAACCCATTTTTATTAAACTGATTCAGCAACAGCAAGGTCTTTGGAGCCGTAACGAAATTAGATGGAACCACAAACTATATGAGCTCTACGGCGACGTAGAATACGCATGGAAGATGATGCTCCCGCCAGGGAAATTCCTCTCTACTCGAGACCTATGGCTGAACAACAGAAGTAAGGATCCCCACACAGCCAATGGCAGGACCAAGTACAAACGGACTTGACTGCATTTGGGATGTACAACTGAACCGACCACGGAAAGGATGGAGGCCACCGTGGAAGTTTTGTATTCTTGGCCCAGATCACTACTGCGGAAAAAAAGCTGTCCAAATGAGATCCTCGTTAGGATCAACCATTTAACCTAACCCAAGCTCTGAAAGTATTCGGCGCAGTACCCACCGGAGGAAGCAAAGGAAGAGGAAGACCTCCATGCTGTTGGAGAGATCTGGTGGAGATGGACCTGGCTGCACTTGGGATCTCGTATTGGCACCAAATTGTTTTCGAATTGAAGAAACGAATGGCGCGCTGTTGTTAACTCGGCTATAACCGCATAAGCGGTGTCTACGCCATTGAAGAAGAAAGAGAATCTAACTTAAACTTGGTTACGGTATTTTATTTGAACAAGTCCTTTGTAATGCCAAAACTCGAAGAATGTCAATCAAAAACTTGAGTGGATGGAAAGCCTGAAGAACTTTAAGTTAATAGACAAAAGACAAAAATTGCAAAAGATTTTCATGAGTAGGATTTCAGATCTGCGGAGGGATCTGAAGATTCAACCGACACAGCGAACGAACATTTTTCTTTATTTTGTTTTATAAAACAAGTATTTATAGCCCTCGCCATAACAAATAGATATTTACTCCCACTCGGCCATTTTTGAAAAGTAAAAATAATTGTGAAATTTTTCTAAATAAAAAATATTTATTTTCTTTTAATTGCTGCAAGTATTTACCTGCTGGGTTAGGTGTTGAAAGAAAAACAATTAGCAAAGTGCACACGCCCACAAATACACAAACACACACGGCATAATGTGTGAAACGCTTGGTCGAAGGAAAGTTGTTTTCGTTCAAACGCCAACAATTTGACATCATTTTTGTTTTTGTCCGTGACTTTTGTTGATTTGTGGTGTCATAAACGATATTTTATTCATTTATTTCTACAAATTAAAGAAAGCCAGAAAGCCAAAAAATTAAAAGAGATAAATGAATTTTCCGATCGACAAGCAATAATGCGTGTGTATTGTATGTTTGTGTCTGCCGGATTTGTCTTACGACATTTCTCTCTAATCTATGGCAGCGAATAATCCCACGCATTGATTGTTGTCATTGTTGTTGTTGCTGTCGAAATCGCTGTCGAAATCGCTGACTCAACTTTTGCTTTCATTCTTTCGCTATGCAACTGTTGCCTTCGTCTAAATACATATGTATGTATGTATGTATGTATGTATGTGTTTCAAGAATCTACAGGTATTTGACGCCTTCGAGTTGTTAAATTTAGACCAATAATAATGTGACCATCAATGATTGATGACCATTAATCTTTCAACGCTTTGAGCCTTAGGAAATGAAATTTTCAAAAATAAATCTGGCGCCTATTTAAAATATCTCAGAACAAATTTTGTTGTGAAATTAGTTGATTTCTTGAATCTGCGCAGCACTTCGATAGTTTATATTGCATATGTTAAGCCTTAGCGTTGATTTATCCGTACAATATAGATTCAACAGACACTTTGATCTATAATTTCTCGAATCGGACGATCCTTTTTAAGGTTCCCTAATATTTCAAAGAAAAAACGCAGAAACTTAAGATTTAATGGGGAATGTTTATTATCATTCGAAGGAAAATTCTTCGACATTTAGTTTTCGAAGATTATCTTTTTGAAATGTTGGTCGCGGCTACTTCTCGGACTGTCCATCCCTTGAGTCCAATTTTCGATGACTCGTTCGAGCATTTCGACCGATAACTGGCGTATGACACGCGTGATGTTTTGCTCCAAGGCCTCAATCGAAGCGTAATTGTTCGCAAAGGCTTTAAACTTTACATATCCCCACAGGAAAGAGGCTAACGGTGTTATATCACATGATCTTAGTGGCCAATTCATCGACCCTAAAGGTCAAATTATCTGCTAACCGAAGTGTTTCTTCAATAAATCCATTATTTGATACGATGTGTGGGAAGTGGCGCCATTTTGTTGAGACCAAATGTGGCCGATATCACGAGCTTCAAAATTAGGCATCAAAATTGAGCAAAGAATTTGCATTAAATTTTGTTTGCGGAATCAATTTTCTGCTCCGGATACGTTGAGGATGGTGCAGAAAGCCTTTGGTGATGAGGCTATGTCTAAAAAAAATGTTTACAAGTGGTATAGTGAGTTCCAAGCCGGCCGTGAACGTGGCGAAGACGAAGAGCGTCCAGGGCGACCATCAACCTCAACCGACGAAGTTCACGTTCAACAAATCAAAGATTTGGTATTGAAAAACCGTCGGTTAACAATTAGAGACCTTGCTCAGCCAATACCATTTTAAAGGATGTTTTGGGCCTCAAGCGCGTCAAATCTCGACTGGTACCGAAAACATTGAATTTTTTGGAAAAAATGCGTCGCGTTGAAGTGTGTGAAACGATGCTTTCCGACTACCAGGGTGTCATGAAATGCATTATAATTGGCGATGACACTTGGATATATATCTTACGACACCGAAACAACCGATCAATCGAGCGAATATCGTGCCAAAGAGAGCCGAGACCAGAAACATCGCGCCAAAGTCGCTCAAAAATCAAGGTCATGTTGACTCTTTTCTTCGATTATCGTGGTGTTGTGCGTTATGAATTCCTTCCAACCGGTCAAACAGTCAACAAGGAATATTATTTGAACGCTATGCGTCGTTTGCGTAACGTTATCCGCCTAAAAAGGCCGGAATTGTGGAAAGACAATTCCTGGTTTTTACACCACGATAATGCACCATCCCATACTGCCCTCGTAATTGGTGATCATTTCGCCAAAAACTCAACCCATATCGTTCCGCAACCACCGTATTCACCTGATCTGGCGCCGTGCGACTTCTGGCTGTTTACCAAGCTCAAAAGACCGCTCCGGGGACACCGTTTTTACACGATAGAGGAGTTTCAAGCCGCAGCGAAGATGGAACTGAAGACCATCCCGGAAAGTGACTACAACCAGTGTTTCGAAGATTGGAAAATCCGTTGACATAAGTGCATTGCATCGGGAGGGGATTACTTTGAAGGGGATGAAATTGATTTGGAAGAATAAATAAAGAATTTTCAAAATAAATACAATGTCACCTTATTTTTTGGGTACACAAGTATGAGCAAAATGGTTACAAAATATATTTCTGGCTCGGTTTGAAATAACTCATCTGCTGCAATTTATGACGCAAACCTGTGAAATATTTGCAACTTGCAACACATCATGCAACGCTGGCTACACAACGCCGACTACCATCTTCAACGCCTCGTCCCTACACACACACACACACCTCGGTTAGTTGACTAGTTTGTTTACGTTATTTCGCTAGTTTCGTGCCACATGCAGTTACACACACACACACACATTAGCACATTAAGTCATACACACTCGCAGCGGCAAAGATTGCCATGTGCACGTCACTTGGTTGCACGCGCCTTGTGGCATTGTTGTGCGGCATGAGTTATTAATTAGGAATGCGGAAGCGAATATATGGAATTTGTTGTCTTGTCACTTTTGTTTCTTTACGTTTGTGTTGTTGTTGTTCATCACATTATTGCTGTGACTGGCATTGTGTTAGCTACTTAAATTCACGTTATATACACATAGCCCATAAAGTCTGCGTTCACCGGACACATTTTTTTAAGAGAAGTAAAAGCACAATATTAGTAGATAATTCTGTTTAAATTTTTTACATGTATTTCTTCTTTATATTCTTCAGTTCAAAATACAAAAACAAAAATGTATATTCCTATTTTCATTTTTGAGATAACGGGATTTTAGTGTAACAACAAGCAAATATAGGCACCATAAAGTCTGCGTTCAACTTTAAAAATAGTTACAAAAGCATTTAGAATGATAAAAAAAAATTAAGTTCAATATTTTGTTGGATAGCCACGTTGTTTTAAAACCTCACGCAGTCGATTTGGCATTGATCTTACCAACTTATCTGTTTCCTCAGCTGTAATCCGGGACCATTCTGCCTGCATAACACTTCGTAAAGCCTCCTTGCTTGTTATCATATGCTGACGAATTCTTTTTTCTAACAGATCCCATAGATGCTCAATAGGATTGAGGTCTGGTAATTGAGGGGGTGTTTTAAGCTGTCTAGGAGCATTGTATAAGAGCCAAAGTCTAACAATTTCAGCAGTATGCTTAGGATCATTATCTTGTTGGAACCAAAACGTCGAAGATAATCCAAGATTCTCTGCACTTTGTTTCAAATTATTTTTTAGAATGGTCAAATAACCCCATTTATCCATTGTGGATTCAATAAATTCAAGCTGACCCACACCACCAGCCGCCATGCAACCCCACACCATAATTCCACCACCACCGTGTTTCACTGTACCAACAATATTTTGTTTTTCAAGTGCAGTTCCTGATTTACGCCACACAATTTGACGACCTTTTATGCCAAAAATACAAAATTTACTTTCATCCGAAAATATCACTTGATTCCAGAATTCCGGAGACTTATTTATATGATTATGAGCAAATTCAATGCGCTTTCGTCTGTTTACAAGTGAAATATATGGTTTTATTCGAACGACTCTGCCATGATATCCAGCTTTTCGTAAAACTTTTCTAGCAGTTTCGGCACAAATTGTTTTCTTAAAGGTTATATTTACGTTTTCAATAATATTTGTGGACGTAAGTCGAGGATTAACTTTCACCATATTTATTATTTTGCGTTCTTCCCGGACTGATAATATTTTTGGACGGCCAGATCGCGGTTTTGACGTTAAAATTCCGGTTTTTTTTTGAATTTGTTTACTACACGCTGGACCGAGGAATACGTTCTTCCAATAGTTTGCCCAATTTTTCTGAAACTTTCACCATCTTTCCACAACTTAATGATAATTTTTCTTTCCGACAGACTAATTTCTTTTCCTTTGGTTTCGATTTTTTTAAATATTAATAAAACGCGTCAAGAGCTCTTTAAACGATTAATTATATTAAAACACAATAGAACCTACGCAAAAAGAAGACACAAATTCGTGAAAAGTAACAGTATTTCCAATTTGAGCAAACTGAACGCAGACTTTGTGGTGTATATGTTTACTTGTTGTTACACTGTAATCCCGTTATCACAAAAATTGAAGTAGGAATATATATTTTTGTTTTTGCATTTGGACCTTAAGAATATCAAGAAGAAATACATGTAAAAAATTTAAACAGAATTATCTATTAATATTGTGTCTTTACTTCTCTTAAAAAAGTGTGTCCGGTGAACGCAGACTTTATGGGCTATGTGTACATGCTATATGTAGGTATGTATATAGTATATCAATATGTGCGTCACGAGTTTGTGAAAATATTTTGTTTGTTTTCTCTCATTTTCTTTCCTTCCACACACAGTTAATTCCATTTCGCGAGCAACGTATTTGATGGATGGCAATTTCATGCTTTTAAAGAGACAGCAAGGAAGAAGCAAATTTGTCGACATACCCACACATCCATAGATGTGTTTGTGTGGGTATGTAAGCAGATTTCTGTAAAATATGTATATATGTAGATATACAGTGAATCTGTAAAATTTAGATGCACCCTGTTCTATAAATCTACGACACGTTTATTTGCATTAAAATTAATATATTTTGGGTTTTTTTAGATTTGAAAACCTACAAAATACATCTGGTGCAAGAACTGAAGCCGCTCGACCTTCCCAAGCGACGTACTTAGCTTCGCTCCATGGGCTCTTGAATTGTTCAAAGAAGATCCAACGTTTTCGGGAAAGATTTCCTTCAGCGATGAGAGCCATTTCTGGCTTTATGGGTATGTAAAGAAACAAACATTACATTGTGAACGAAGAGCAGCCTGAAGAGATTCAATAGCTGAATTTCTTTCAGAATAAACAACGGTTTGGTGTGGTTTGTGGGTCAGTGAAATCATCGGTCCGTATTTCTTCAAAAATGTAGTCGGGGAAAACATAACCGTCAATGGCGACGGTTATCGCGCTGTGATAACCGATATTTGATTTCTGAAATTGAAGCTCGTGATCTCGTCGACATTTGGTTTCAATAACACGGCGATACTTTCAACACATCGATAATTTCACATTTTGGACCGGTCGATCGTGTGATATCACACGGTTAGGCTTTTTCCTGTGGATATATCTAAAGTCTCAAGTCTATTCGAACAATCTCGCTATGATTCAGGCCTTGGAGCAAAACAACAAGCGTGGCATTCGCCAGGTACAATCGAAATGCTGAAAAGGGTCTTCCAGAATTTTAATCAACGTAAAGACATATTTGATGATACCACAATTCCTTGGAGTTTTCTTTGCACTGCTAAAGTGTCACAAAGTTGCTATCAGACTCAGAGAATCAGGATTCTTAATGAAACACATATCTGAATACCCGGATATCGGATTGGTACACAAGAGTCACCAAACCGAACTCAGGCGGCTCCTTTTCTACCCATTTTACCGAAGAGGCAGTTGTGGTTTGGAAGAAGCCGGTGGAGGAGAGGAGCAGTGAGCTTTTTTACGGATGGGTCAAGCGTGAGAGGGATGATTGATCGAGGGGTTTACTATCAGAAGCTCCTCCTCTACCAACACCATCTTCAAATTTCTTAACTACTGCTGCGTCTTCCATGCCGAGGCTGCAGCCATTAATGTAGCAGCAGATCTACTGCTTCGAAGTAAAACCTCCTTGAAAGAAGTGATTACTCATTCAGATCGCAGAGTGGCGATACTAGCCTTGAACTCATTAAATGTGCATTCAGGTCGCTATCAATAGCATCTTTGTGATAAAACTGAGTGTCAGGTCATAGCGGAATCGCAGGAAATTGCAAAGCTGATGAACTAGCAAGGAAAGCTAGCCATAGAACCGCTATTGATAGAATAGGAGCGAGTCGGTACTCCCGTATCACCTTGTGTTCTACTACTAGATAGCTGGGCTTCGCGGGAGCTTGGCCAGCGCTGTGCCACCATCGGCATATGCGCTATAGCAAAGGCCTTTTGGCTCAAGACCGACTTCTATACTTGACTGTAGTGCGTTTGGGAGTTCGAGCCTTAGACACTTGGAAGCGCATACCCTCAGAAATTCCACAGAACTAATGGTAGTGTAAATTAAACACTTATGCAAATTTGTATTGGCTACCAAGTGTGTTGCCAATTTATAAGTTCGAACACAGAAGTTCTCCTCTTCAACGGCTTCACAAAGGACTTCATATTGCAGCACACTAATGTAGAAACAGTCACTACCTTCTCAGTTCCAATTAAACTAAGTGTGATAGCTTCAAATATCTTCTCCGTCTAATAAATGCTTCTTGCAGTCAACGATCCTTTAAGTACAGTCTACACATTCGCCGTGCAACTGCCAAAACAGCGTAAGTATAAACAAAGCAGCTGCAACATTTATTCCTCTGTCAACTTGCCACGCGTTGGAGCCACACAAAAGGTTCAATTGCAGCTGTAGCTTGCGATTCTCTGTTGCTGTTGTTGCATTAATGACAAAGTAGCACGACGGCTACAACAAGAACAAACGCTCGAACATCTGCCAGGACGATTGTGTGACCCCTAGATGTAATGTAAATGACTTGTTGCACGCGCTAACCATGCCACCTGCTTCGTTTCACAAGCTGCTCATGTCTGCTTCGTACCTTTTACCTCAGAGGATCCCTTTTAAAGGACACCTTGATATGACAAAGCATTACTGCTGGGCATTGCGCGCGTTTACAACTGCGCAGTTCCTTAATCCTCTTCGCAAAGTAAGCAAAGACGGACGGAAATGTAAACAAACTGCAACGAGCGAGCAAATGCATTGCGAGGGCAACATCTGTTGCAGTCAAGCATTAATTACGCGCAGCTAAGATGCATGCTCAGGTAAGAATACGCACAGACGCGCTTCTGGCTGACAGCGGCTTGAGCCATCACCTGTTGATTGTTGCAAGGCAAATAGGGGAGATTGTTATATACCTAACGCATTCATATACATGCACATATGTATATCATATATGTATTGTATGTATACGTACTATGCATATTCATGTATGCCTATTAGGTAAAGAAACATTTGGTGTAGGTGCGAAAAAGAATTGTCAATACCGCAGCTGCCGCTGTTCTCACTAACCCTCTCACAAACTCAGACGTGGTAAAGAAAAATTGGGTCAAATTGTGTTAGAAAGGGTAAAATGTATTGCTAAAAATGCGGCAATAAAGTAAATTGTTATATGATATAAATCCCGAAAAAAATTCGGGATCCCGAATACTGAATTTTGCTAAAAATGTATAATACATATATACATAGTAATTTTCCGTATTGAATTTATTCTAGACAAATATTTAATTGCACCCTACAAATCTACGGGATCCCGAAATTTAAACAGCAATACAGTGGCAAATTTTTTAAATATTTTTTACATTTCTTATAATTTAATAAAATATTTTCTGGTGTCCTTAAAATCCCGAAATGTTACGGGATCCCAAAAATTCATCTGCTTTAAATTTTTATGTTTTGAAGCACTGTTCAATTGAATTAAAATTTTCATAGAAATAAAAAAATTGTATTCAAGCTGAGTAGTCCCGAAAAGTTTCGGTATCCCGAAATTCTCACTTTAACAATTTATTTGAACAGAATTACTTTACTTCTGAATAATTTCTAGAGTCCTAGAAAAATCAAAAATTTTCGGGATCCCGAAATTTCAAATGCTATAAATTTTAATATTTTGAAAATTTTTTTATGGCTATATTTTTGGTGTATTAGAAACCCGAAATTTTACGGGATCCCGATATTTAAACTGCTTTATTGTTCAATTGTTCAATTAAATTAAACTTTTCATTTAAATGAAAATTGTATTCAGGCTGAGTAGTCCCAAAAATTTTCGGGATGCCGAAATGCCCCCTTTAACAATTAGTTAAACAGAATTATTTTACTTCTGAATAATTTTTTTTAGTCGAAGAATTATCGAAAATATTTGGGATATGGAAATTTTAACTGCCATAAATTTTAATATTTTGAACCTTTCGGAAATTATTTTTTCAGCAAGTTTTGCGACGAAAACTTTCAGCATCACGAAATTCTGACTTTAGCAGGAATCTTGAAGATTTTTAAAAAAATTAAGAAAAAAACCGAAATACTTTTATCATCCCGAATTTACAATTTAATTAAATAGAAATACTTTACTTCTGAATAATTTCTAAAGTAGAAATATCGAAAATTTTCGAGATCCCGAAATAGCAACTGCCATAAATTTCAATATTTTGAAAAGTTCCGAAACAGTTTACTAGTCTTTTTAGACTCGAAATCTTTCAGCATCCCGAAAGTCTCTCTTTAACAGAGATTCCATTGTTTTCGGGTTTTAATAAAATGTGTTTTTTTTTTTCAATTTAAACAAATGAAGACTTTTTTAAGAATCATCTAGTTTATAACCGAAACACGGTTGAAGCTAAGGTTAACAATAACAAAGGTTTCTAGATACACTATAATCACCATCTCCACTATAATCGCGATACAGCGGATCTTACAACAAAAACTCTCTTTGTGCAAGGAAAACAACAGTTCTGTAGACACCAGTCGACGAATTAAAACCGCATCCATATTCAATTTCTAACAGTATCAAGCGCTTTATGCGCAGCAAAACTGTACTTTTTCCTTGCTGTTGTAACCGAATATTGTTGTCTACTTGCAACAACTTCATATTAACACCTTCACGCCCAAATGGCGCGCTAACTAACCGCGATCGAAGTAAACAATATTGTTGTTTTCCACCACTGATTGCTACATATTTGACATATTTATGTAATTCACACCTGGTTATTAATAAAATTGTTTTTTGTAGCGTTACATAGGAAGAGCAAACAACGTTTGACGCAAGAGATTTTCCCATTTCGGTATTGAAAACAAGCTTGAAACTTTATTGGTGGCTACGCAGCTAACTAATTAGGAATTGGAAGACGGTATTATAAGTTATAGAAATATTGATATTGTTTAGTATATAATTAATTGCGCAATATTTATAACAAAGAAAAAAATTACAAAAAAGGGCTTGCCACCTGTTTATATTTTCCACTATATTAAACTAAAAAAATAATATAAAAAAAATTAAACAGAAAATTCTGATTTTTTTAATGTAGCCACCTTATTGAAAATAATTTCTAAAGTGTTGCCACTTATTTAGAAAAAATTAATAAAATATAGGTTAAATAAAATAAATTTAAATACCACAATACGACTATAAAAAAAAGATATTTTGAAATACCAAAAATAAAAAATATTTTTGTAAAGGATTGCCACCTATACATTTGCAAATCAAAATTTCACGCTTTAAGAAGTTCATCTTCAACAATATCCCTTATTTGGATGTGGGAAATCGGGTGCTGAAATTCATTTCAATCGTTTCATTAATCGATTCAGAATTGGCGTTGCCACCTATAACTTTTTTGGTATAATTAAGTTATTAAAAAAATGAAATATTAAGAGGATTTAAAATAAAATAGATTACTTAGTATTTTGTCGGTAAAAATTTTATAAATATTGACAATTGTTTGACAATTTTACACCATATAATTTGATGTGTTAAAGAATCACTGCAACGAATATATCCAACTGAGAAGGTAATTTTTTAAAAGTTTATAATCTTTTTTTTTTTTTTCTTCATTTCATCAATATTTTGCAATATTTTAAAATACTACTTTTGAAAAACGAATGTTTAAATTTCCCAAAAATTTCCCTCTTTTAATTTATCTTAATCAACCAGTACACATTTCTCATTTCCATGCTTTGAGTTGTTACTTTTTCCATATTTACTAAAAACTTCTTTGAAAAAAATTTCCCTAGATTTCTTTAAAACAAAAATTTCCCATTTTATCAATATTTTCCATTATTTTAAAATAAAATTTTTGAAACAACGAAATTTCCCAAAAAATTCCTAAACAAGCAACACAGAAAAATTTTTCATCTAAAAGTTACAAAAAAAAATTCCTAGTACAATAATTCTCTTAATCCAAAAATTTCCCTTTTACAAAATACAATATAACCGATTCCTTTCCTTCACTTTATAAATATTTTCCATTCTTTTAAAATACAAATTTTTAAACAACTAATGTTCAAATTTCCCGAAAAAATTCCCTCATTTTAATTTAGCCTGATAAACCAACACGAAACAATTGCTCACTTTTCATGCTTTCAGCTTAGGTTTCAAAAATAGCTTATTAATTTTCATTCCTGCCAAAAAAGCTTTTCGAAAATTTCCTTTTTCATATTATTTATGTTTCCAATATTAAAACTGCTTTATGAAAAGCCATGAATACACGATCTAAGGGTTAAAAAAGTTTCCCTGGTACAAAATATGCTAATCCAAAAATTTCCCCTTATATTATATATATATATATTATTTTTACCAAAATAAACGTTTCAACAACTTTTTCTAAAATTTCCCTTTTTAACGTTTTCTGCTTAAACTATTTAAGTATATCCGCTTTACTATAGACTAATAGTCAAAAATTTTGAAAATATTTAAGTTTTAACAAAAATTCTGTACTTCAAAAATATTAATTTTTTCGAATGCTCAATATTTTTCCAAAATAAAACTGATATTTTTCATTCTAATGTTTTCAACATGAAAAATTTTAAAAATTTTCATTTGCAAAATTCAGATACGATTTATCAAAATGCTGTATCCCTAGGAATATAAAATACATATGTATATAATTTTGAGCTTCAAAAAGAACCATTTTTTGTAAATATTTCCATATTTTACCGAGATTTCTATGTCTTAAACGTAGATTTCGAAAATTTCCCTGTATAAGTTTTTAGTTGCTAAATTGATAATCGATTTTTCGAAAACCCATATAATCAAAACTGTAATAATTAAAATCTATGTACATCACAAATATCCCTTACTGGAAATATTTCCCTTTTAATTTACCACAATTTCTCATAATAGGACCAACGTCATAATGGGATTAAATCAGCACTAAATATGAAGTTAATTACGAACATATAATTTCTTTATTACAAAAATATATATTTATCAGCGTTTCGATTCCACAACAACACAAATAACAGTTGCAGTTATCTCAAAATAATACTTCCATCACCGAACATCTCAAATCAATTTGCGACACTTCATCTCATCCGCCAGCACCTTACCCATCAAAGTCGGATTAGCTGTAACCAAAACATCTGCCTTTTCTAAAGCCTTCACTTTGTCGATGGCCTTGCCTTTGCCACCGGATATGATAGCACCCGCATGGCCCATACGCCGGCCGGGTGGCGCGGTTCTACCAGCAATGAAGGCAGCAACCGGCTTGGCCTTATCACCGGAATTGTGTTGTTTCAAATACTCGGCCGCATCTTCCTCGGCATTGCCACCAATTTCGCCAATCATAACAATAGCCTTTGTGTCGGGATCTTTGAGAAAAATGTCGATGCAATCAATAAAATTGGTGCCGTTGAAGGGATCACCGCCTATACCCACGCACAGTGTTTGACCGAGTCCATGCTGAGTGGTCTGATTGACCGCTTCGTAAGTCAGTGTGCCCGAACGCGAAACAACCCCCACACAACCGCGCTTATGTATATTACCCGGCATAATGCCGATCTTACACCACTCCGGTGCTATAATACCCGGGCAGTTGGGTCCAACTATGCGACTTTTCTCCTGCTGCATTAGCGCATCCTTCACACGCACCATATCATGCTGTGGTATACCCTCGGTGATGATGACGATCAGCGGTATTTCCGCTTTGAGTGCGTCCTCAACTGCCTTGAAGGCACCCGGTGCGGGTACATAGAGCACTGTCGCATGCGGATTTAAGGCTTTCTTAGCCTCCTCGACAGTGGCAAAGACGGGCTTGTCGAGGTGTTTAGTGCCACCTTTCTTGGGCGAAACACCGCCTACCAATTTCGTGCCATATTTCAGCGCCTCCTGACAATGAAATGTCGCCTGTTTGCCAGTGAAGCCTTGACATATGAGCGTCGATTCGGCGGTCAACTTGAGGTTCACCCTCGTCTTGTTGTAGTCCGCGTACTGACGTATTGCTTTTAGTGGTATATTCTTTCGGCTTGTTGCTAACGCATTGCGGAGGACTGTAGGAACTATACACATTTTGAGAAAACTGAAATGTTAACGAAATTTTTACGATTTGTTATTTGTTGGAAGAATGAAATTATTTTATGTAAATAAATGTAGAGAAACCCTTTGACATTTAAAAATTGAATGTGAAGAATATTTCGAAACAAGTGTTTATAAAAGTGTAAATCAGATTAGGGGGCAAATAATACTCCGGTACTCTGGCCCATTTCGTTCGACTAGTACAGCGAAATCTCAGTGGGTTCGATACTAATTTCAACTAAAGTCGGAAAATATTCATAAGCTGGAGGTCCCTCTAAATACATATTTTATAATAATTTAGGGATGGAGCTAAACAGTTCGCTAAAAGTGTAAAAATCAATCTGGTACCGTAGTAAAATAACGTTCGGAGTATGAACAAGTTAACATTTAAGACTTCTTTAGTAGAAGAAGCATAATAAATTGATAATATCAAGACGAAGTTTTCCTCAGAATATTAACAATAAAAATTAGAAAGAGGCAGAACTGTACCATACAGAAGTTCTTGAATACATGTACATAGCTTTAGGTGAGACTCTGGACAGAAAATACAGTCAGTTGGAGGACTACATAGAAGTTGTCTTAGTCTCTTTTAAACAAACCTGTTTCATCGGACCGCTTAAGACCAAATGAACGAAGAATTTGTCTGAAGCGATACGTAAATAAAAATGTTCTAGCCTGATTATAAAGAGAAAAGTTGACTATGCTAGCTCTCACCTCGATTTCACGGTATGTGATAGACATAAACCGAATTATAGAAAAGTACGTACGTAAATCTCTCTACCTAAAAATAATAAGTATAAAATTTTTTAAAGGGTTGTCTTATGACTTGCTTGGAAATTGAAATATCATCGCCTTTGATTAACATGGTTTACTCTCTCTACCTTATATTTAGAACTAATTGGACCTGCCAAATCGGTTTAGTTGCCAGACGACAGGAAACTCTAAGGCTATTGAGCCTGCCTAGAAAACATAGGGCTGGAGCTTAGTGGGCTTCTTGCGGTTCACTACTGGAATGTTGGTTGTCAGATCAGCTCAGCAAGCTTCGGTCAACTACCAACAGCTGTGCAAACACAAGGCCCTTCCGATCCTAAGCGCTCTAGTGAACAAAGTCTACCTTTCAAAGGTTGTAAGAGCTCTAACTGGACACCGTCCGATCGCGATTCATGCCGTGATGCAGGCAATCCAGGTGAAAAATCATCTGACCTAACCTGGACCGGTAAGAAGCCGAAATACGAAGTAATAACGAAGTCTAGGGTTATCTTATGCCTACACCCGCTTATGAAAAAGCTTTATAATTGGTAAAAAATTAAGTAATAGAAGGTGGGAAAAACTGAGATTCAATAATGAGAACTTTTCTGACATGGAAAATGTTGGACTGACAGTGAAGATATTTTCCAACCCACAATATTTCGCTCGATTCAAGGTACATAAGTCCCAAAATGCTAGCTTCAATGCTAAGAAAAAGATAACCGATTCAATTTGGTTAAGCTTAGAAGCTCGATGTCTTCTTCAGATACAATTTTAGCTCCAAAGAACATGACTGTTCTCCAAAACTAGATGTCCGGTATTTGGTTAGCCTGAACTCGATTCTTGATACGAATTTCTTTAACTCTAGGACAGGACGCCTGGCCCCCAAATGGAGACGCCTGTAACTTGGTTAGCCTGATTTCGAATTTTTAAGCTAATGGGGGGTTTCGAGTACTTGTCACCAAACGATAACTGAGAATATGAGAAGCCCAGCAATTAAAGAGTTTCTTCTGTTGCTAAGAAGATCTACTCTAAAGGATGATTTTGATACCGCAACACCAGGACATTACTGAGATTGTACAAGGTTAGCTTGTATCCACTTTCTAAGTGAACTTTTTATGCAAAGAACTCCCCAAAATTGTTGACTCAGTTTTTAAATAAACTGCTAGTGAGAGAAACGTCACAGCGCACTATGGTTGGAAATTTCATTTCGTTGGCCAAAAGTCAAAATTTTTACAGTCCCGAAATATGTTGTTGTTTCTGAAATCTAGTAATCAACGCTCCAAAACAACCAAAAATGAATTTTGTTGTTTTAATATGCAATTCACCGTTATTCGGTGAGTCATCGAAGTTGAATTTGTTTGCTTCATTTGTAAACATAATTGCGTTCGGTGTTTTATAGTGCTTACTTCAATTGCTTGTTAAAGCTGAAAACAAAGCGTGTTAAATAGAAGTTTAATTGGAACACGAAGGTGATGGTAAGTTTATTAATTTTGTAAAATATAATACTCAAAAGTTGGATACTCTAAAAAATAAAATAACTTTTTCCAAAAGTCTTTAACATTTTAGAATTTATTTTATTTTTTAAGTTTGAGTAAGCTTAACACATTTTGTTTAGGAGTGTTAAGCATAAGATTAAAAACCAAAATTACTTTGAAGTGTTTAGTTTTTGAAAATGTTTATCTCGATTTGCGGGTTTTCAGTAAATTTTTTTTTTCAGTCGTCATTTGTTTACAGAATTCAGCAGTTTTTGATATTTGGTTGACCAAGCAGAAGAAAGGAAAAAATAAGGACGCGCTAATAAATTATTTTATACAAAAATGTGGAGCCGATAACATTTCAGATGAATGCTATAAGTATTTAACAAAAAAACACGCATGCTTAACAATAATTTGTCTGCGAAGTGGGAAAAGTGTCATAGAAGATTAGATGATTTTAAAATTAAATATTCTGGCTGGCTTTGTTCAGAAACTGTAATAAACAGGCAAATAAATTTAGAAAACACTTCCACATAGACTCAATGCACGGTAGAACTAAGCCCAGATGAAAAAATTGTATCACTAACTGGACGCCCGCAACTTAAGTACTCTGAGAAATCTAAACGAAGTAAGAGAAGACAAGCAGCAAAGCTCTCGATGTTAGAACACAACGAAACAAATCTGTTAGTTCAAGCAGCATTAATTTCGGCTCGAAAAGAAGGACAAGTAGATTTGGCAGTTGTTTTAAAAGAAACCATCGAAAGTACATCAAGAGCATCCAAGATTAGGAAGCTATATGTCGATGATGTAAAAGCACCTATTGTAATGTCTGATGAGGAAGCGTTAGCATTTCTTCTCGAAAACAATTTTTCGAAGAGCCAATACTGTTCCATCCGGACTTCTAGCAAGGAACGTAACGCTAATATTTATCCACCCTATGATAATATATTAGCAATAAAAAGTAAGTGCAGACCCGATGGTGTACTTGTAGATGACAAATGTGCAAAGGTTCCTTTACAAATACTTTTAAACCATACGGCTAAAAGAATTATAGAGATGCAAAAGGAAGTATTTGCGACAATTACGGGTAACTTCATATCAACGGAAATGATATTTAGCTCCGGTTTTGACAGCAGCTCTGGTCAATCTCAATATAAGCAATCTTTCCTTGCTCAAAGTACATCACGAAATGCTGATTCATGTCTTTTGGCCACAACAGTGATTCCCTTGAGACTCTTGAGTAGCGCGGGAGCCCCGATTTGGAATAATTGTTTTCCGCAGTCCACAAGATTTTGTCGGCCTTTAAAATTAGAATACACGAGTGAAACTAAGGAAGTGATAACAAGAGAAGCTGCTGACTTAAATAAACAAATTCAAGAGCTTGAAAACTTACGTGTTGAAATCGAAGCTGGTAAGATAATCGAAATAATGTTCACAGTGTTTTTAACTGTTATAGATGGAAAAGTTTTGAATGTTTTAACCGATACAAAATCAAATCAAAAATGTCCAATATGCCATGGAACCCAAACTGACTTTGTTAAAGTCACAGATTATAACAGCGTAAAATGTCATCCTATCGATGGAAATCTAAAGTACGGAATTAGTCCACTGCACTCCTGGATTAGATTTTTTGAGTTCGTACTACATTTAGGATACAAGATGGAAGTAAAGAAATGGCAAATTAGATCGGAGGAAGATAAAAATGCAATTAAGATAAGAAAAGAGTACATCCGGAATGAGTTGTGTAAAGTCTTCATGTTGATATTCCGAAAGCAGGTGGTTGTGGTTCCACAAATGACGGCAACACGTCGCGAAGAGCATTTACGGAATATGATAAATTTTCGAAAATTTTAGGAGTAGACACTGAATTAATATTTCGAATGAGAATAATATTAATATGTTTATCTTGTCAATTTTCCCTAAATTTGGATAAATTTGAAGAGTATTGCCTTCAAACTGGTCAATTATATCAAAGCAAGTACCCCTGGTTGCCAATGACTCCCACAGTACATAAAGTTATAGTTCACTCAAAGCAAATAATGCAGAATACACCACTTCCTGTTGGTTACTTCGGAGAGGATGCGGCTGAGTCACGAAACAAAATATATAAAAGCGACAGACTGCACCATGCACGTAGGACTAGCCGCATTGATAATCTTTTCGATGTATTTCATAGAGCTCTTGACACATGGGATCCATTAATTTCATCTCTTCGCTTAAATACACGTGTGCGCCAAAGGAAGAGTTTAACGCTGCCACTAGAAGTAAAGGAATTATTGTATTGTGAGGATATCGGTGAAACATGTGCGACTGAGAATTTAGAAAATATGGATGACGACGAGGGCGACGAGGACGATTATCCAGAAGAACTTGAATAGGAAAATACATTTTTGGATAATGAACTGTATTTAAATTAAAGAGTTTAATAAAATTTTCATATTTTCGTAAATACGTGTGTAAATTATATTTTCAATTTCCAGAAACAACATATTTACTCGTAAGTATCGTATATTTTCTCATTTAGAACTAAAAAAAAATAAAAACTCAGAAAGAAAAGAAACAAAAATTTTATGTAAACATTTTTTTTTAATTTTAATTCTAAATGTTGATAATTAAAAAAAATTAATTATTTTATACAAAAACACTTAAATTATACTGCAAATTCAAATTCCAGTTAAAAATTCCGTTATTTTAAGTTTTAATAGTTTTGGCCAAGAAAAGTAATGTTTCCGACCATAGTGCAGCGGCTTACTTACAGACCCGAACATAACCTCACTTATAGCTAATTCCGCTATACCAACTAAGCGCTTAATATTTTAATGACAAGACATTATTTTGACACCCAACAACTTGTACTTGATATTATGTTTCATGGTAAAAAAATTTGTGAACCCATACATTTTCGCACAAAAAGCCTTTTCAGCATATCTCGACTAAAACATCAACACTCCCACCAAAGCGCTGACGCCAACTTAACCGCTACGCGCTGTCAGTGCAAAGTACTAACGGCGCAATGACATTTTTCGGTGCTATTCCATTGAAACGATGGTCGCGGTACGCTCAGGCAGCTAGCCGGTCATTGCATTGCACAGCTTGTAAACATTATTTTGGGCGCACGCTGATTTAGTTGACGCCGCGCAGGTTCAGTGACACCGCGGCGCACGCCTTCGACGCGGCGAACGCCAATGAAAGTTTGCGATAATTGCGGAATTGCGCAGTAAATTTAGCCACTGGATAAGTGCTTCAACGGCTGGATGGGCATTTCGCGTGCGCTTAGCCAAAAGAACGCCATGCAACGGCATACCGCGCTCTGCGGCGCCCCCACAAGGCCCTAAAGTGCACGGATTGTGGAGGGCGGTGGCAGCGACGGCTGGTGGCGTTGCGACGATACAAGTGCACAAGTGGGGCGTAGGTGGTCATTGTATTAACATATGGGAACTGGGAACTGAGTTCATAATTGCAAACCATATGTGTTTAGATTTATGTACGAGTTCCGTGGCAGCGCGCGCAATCAAAACAAACCGCACGAAGCCCCAAATTGATGTGTTTTGGTACGTATGTATGTAGAGTAGCGAAATTGGGGAGAAAGAGTATAGCGTTTATATATCGAAGAAAGAAATTTGTATATGCGCGCCCCTAAAAGACAAAGCAACACGAACAACTGTAAGAGCGGAGGGAAAGGGAGCGCGGGAAATATATATTGCAAAATAACCGGCAATCAAAACAGAATGCGATCAGCGACAGCGAGTAACGAAAATCCGCAAAAAATTCGAAAAATTCCACAGGTTATTGACACGAGTCGCAGCGACACACGCGAACGCGTACATAGCAAAAAGTCAGCGTACCGCGAATGAGTCGAACAGCTCAGCGCGCAGCGGGCGTTGGTGAGTTAGACCGAGTGGCGTTGCGACGACGGCTGTTTAGAGAAGCGTCTTTTACCAGTTTTGGCGCACTTCGGCGAACGAATGAATTACTACATACAAGAAAAATACGTCAATGAAATTGGAGAATGTTTATACACGTAGTTAGATGGCGTCGTAACACGTGTAGCTGAAGAGCAAGAGAGGGTAACAACCAGCGACGCCAACAGCAACAAGTGGATGAAGTCGTTAGCTCGATGTTCTCATGAGAATATTATTTAGGAATTGTATATTTGTAATTGTATACCGGGTTGCTCAAGAAAATTCAGAGCCAAGTATTTTCAGTCAAGTGCAGCGCTCTTCGTTGTTATGAAAAGCACTGATCGGCAGAGACTGCTGAGTTTCTTCTTCTTCTTCTTCTTTATTGGCATAGACAGCGCTTACGCGATTATAGCAGTTTTTACAACAGTGAGACAGTCGTTCTTCCTTTTCGCTGCTTGGCGGCAATTGGAGATGTCAAGCGAAGCTAGATTCTCTCCACCTGGTCTTTTCAAGAGAGTGGAGATCTTCCTCTTCCTGACTGCTGAGTTCCAAGTTTTGAGACTTAAGTTTATTTTTGTGTTTTTCCCTGTGAACCCCTACACAGGGAAAAACACAAAAATAAACTTAAGTCTCAAAACTTGGAATTCTTGTTCGCAGATTGTTCGGAACTCATTCGAGACCATTTTTTTGTTTGGTTTGTAACTAGCTCTGGATCGCCTCTGCTTTGAAGGCTGAGGTTTTATGGTTTCTAAACTCCACATTGATAACAATTTCTGCCAGCTATTGAGCTCTCAAGATCTATTAGCGGGATTGCCAGAAGCAGAGACAGTAGCGAGAAGGAGGATCAGATATAACACACTTCGATGCCAAAAGCACTACAAAACGGGAACGAATCCAAAAATACAATATAATAATTTTAAGACCCCATAGAACCTACCGAAAACGCTTTTCGGACATTATATACCACATAGAGAATTTTTCATAAGGCAAACAGAATAAATTTCGCAGACGAGTGCGAAGGACAAAACCTTAACAAAATAAAACTATGTCAGACAAGTCAGAAGGTGACGAAGGGAAATGAAGGGATGTCGAAATCGACGCTCAGATCTGGCTTGGACGGGAATGCTACTCCTGGGGTGACGAAACCGTGGCTAGGGAAATACAGCAAAAAGATCGATACCCCAGTAAAAATAGTTTCATCTACGAGCAATAGGATGGGGGAACCCGCCGTCAAGCGACGTGGGTAGAGCCCTCATATATGGCAGGATCACTAGCACTAGCAAAGTTAGTTAGACTCATGAACCACACTTGCAAACAAACTCGAGAACGTTAAACTCATCAGCATGTGTGGTGCAATAAGGCTCACACCAACAATGGCCCTTAACGACATCTTGAACACTAGGGAATCCTCAGACACTTTAACATCATACCGGATCACTTGCCAAGCCGAAGTCTGCCGGCACTTTCTCTGCCCATACACCGGCGAGGGCGTTGCTGTTGGGGACAAACCGTTGGAGGAGAAGGTCAGTAAGCTGGGTCAAAGCTTGGGGGAGATTTGGAGGAGGGGTTTACTGTCAGGAGCTCTTTATCAACTCCAGCTTCAGACTTCCTGACTATTGCAGTGTTTACCAAGCCGAGGTTGCAGCTATTAAAGAAGCAGTGGATTTACTGCTCCGAAGTGCAGTCTCCTTCATAGAACTAGCCATTCACTCAGATAGCTGGGCGGCCATAATAACGATGAACTCATTAACTGTGAGTTCAGGGTTGAGCAAGGAGTGCCTAACTTCGCTATTAATTGAAGACTGGTATGGGTGCCAGGCCACAGCAGAATCGAAGGAAATTGTAAAGCTGATGATCTAGCAGGAAAAGGCACCCAAGAACCGCTATTGGTAGAATGAGAGTCGCGCGGAGCTCCCTTATCCTGTTGTGTTCTTCTACCAGGTAACTTTGTGTCGCGGGAGCTTGACTAGCGGCTAGCAATAATGAAGAATAACTGCCAGTGTGGTGTGTCTCTTAAGTTCCTACAGATCTGTTGGCTCTTACTCATTTTGCGAATGATTTCGTTACCGACAATAAATCAAATACGCCAAACCATTGAGCTAAAAATAGACTCGCCCATTCCCACTAAAATAGTATTTCACTTGAAGCGCGAAAACGAAAGCACAAAAAACTACAACAAATAAGAGTACAAGGAACTTGCAAGAGAGACAACAAGTAATCACGCGGCGCAGCGAAAAAACCCACACAAAACATGCTATTGAAAGCTAAGAACCTCCGCAGACTCATGCATGGACTCAAGCCACCAAGCGAGCATAGATTCCAAGCGGTTGCAGTAAGTACGAGTGTACTCGTGCTGGAGTTACATACAGACATAGCGATACCTTTCTAAAACACTTGATATCATGCGTAAACCACTACACACACACAAACGCAACTAAATCGGGACTGACAAAAATGATTACGCACATTCAGCGCGCTGTGCGGCGACAAGTCGAAGAACTCGGAATACAAACGAGTACAACACAAAACGCGCCAAATTCTGACAACGGACTTTGGCACAAAGCGCTCGAGGTTCACGTGTTGCGCGTCGTAAACGAGGCTACTACGTTGTCTTGAAAGCCTGCCGAGCATGACTGCTCGTTTGAGAGACAATAACCCCAAAAACCGCCAACAACAACCCGCGCCGCCCGTCCAAACACAACACACCACACACTTAGCGTACAACCAAAATACGAGGCAACAACAAAATGCGATTAGAATGAAAACAAAGCAAACGCGCAACAATAATATTGAACTGAAATGAAAAAAGTGTGGAACCAGTTTTCGGCCAAGAAGCAATCTCGGCATTCGAATAAAATATTTGCAAACAAGGCAAGGTAAAGAATAAAATAAAAAGAAACAAATGTAAAAAAGAACAGAAGCAAAAAAACTCATAATAAAAGGCGCATAAAAATAACAAAAACTTTTTGTGGCACCAAAAAAGATAATATTTTGAAAAGTTTCATTCAACCCTTTTTTGTGCGTATTTCTATATTTTACTTTTTTTGCTCCGTTTTTTACTCTTGCTTTGTTGTCTTTTTTTGTGTGAGTATAGTATATTTAACAATAAAGTCTCTTTTGCCAATTATTGGCTTACTACGGCCAAGATATGCTTTTGGCCAAAATTCGTGGCTGATGAAATCGCTTAAAGACTTTGCAAGTGCGACCGTATTTAGCCGTGCTTGAGCACACATATGACACGCTCACCGCTCACCATGTATTACTCATTTACCTTTAGTAATTTTTTCTGATGTCCGAAGTTCAGTACCCATGTCAATCCTATATGGCTTTTTTTCAATGCCTTAAGAGATATACTCCCAGAGTCCATTGCGACCTTAACCCAATATTATCTGATGAGAAGCGAGTCGGTACTCTGTGTTCTAGCGCTGTAATTGTGGGCCTCCCGTGAGCTTAGAAAACGCTGGCGAACAATTTGAGTTTGTGCAGCTGCGAGCTCCTACTGGCACCCAGTGTAAGAGCGACTGTAGGCAATCGTAGGCAAAGTACGACGTATTTTGAGGAGTGATTGGGGCCTCGGACGCCGTGCTGTTCGCACCATATATTGTGGTTTGTCTTTGGCCTTTCCCATTTATGGAGTCGCATTATGGTGTGAATCGGCAACGACGGTCTCGGGTTGCCGAAAACTCCTCTCGATGCAACGTTATACGAGCTTGCATGTTTGCCTGTATGTCAAGTCGTTTCGACGGCTGCAATGAAGGTTCTGTTAGTGGTACCCCCCTTGATCTGATTGTCGTACAGCATGCTGTTCAATTCAGGCTAAAAATGGGCTTGAGAGTGTCATTGCTGCGGGGTGATTGAATTTCCGATGATGACGTGGATAAGGAGGGATATTTAGGGAGTCAGAGGCTTCTAGGCTGATAGTGTCAGATTAGCAAGACTGTTGGGACAATAGCTCTAAGGGTCGGATAACTTACGAGTACTTGCGAGACGTGAGATTTGTTGAGGGTAACCCAGAGTTCAATTTCTATCTAAGTCTCGATTTTCTGCTTACGACGCATAGGACTCTGAATACGTTTTTGCATCAGAGACACTTATCTAATAGGTCGGGGTGTTTGTATGGAGCGCGGGTCGAGAATTAGGTACACATTATTGCAAAATGCTCGGTGTACATTACAGATCTGGGTTGTATGGGGATTAGCTGGATTGATGGACATTTAGATGTTAGCGGTGTGATCTCTACTAGTCGGAATGCCGAATAGTTAGGATCGTTTGCGAGTGAATTGTTTAGGCGACAAAGGCGTTCTATTGGGTTAGCTTCTTGTGTAAATGGTCTTTGCGTGTAATCTGCGTATAGAATCCAACCCCTGGTCAACCATTCAGAGCAGTATGAGAATTCAACCGGTAGTAGTTTCTGACGGGAGAGGAGTGTAAGATTCTCGTCAGTAGGTACCCGCGTTAAACACACCGAACATTGGCCCGAGTGCCCCGTAAGAAGTTCTCTGAAGTACTTGCTCTTAGCAAAGTCAATCTCAACGCAATTGTATGTGTTCTGTCTAGACACTCTCTAATAGGTTCATGGGAAGCCGAATGGAGGAAGGCATCTTCTCACTTTCCCCTTTATTGCCCAGCTTTTTACAGACATAGATTAAAATATCCTAACCTAGCGAAGTGACTGGTATTGGTAGCATCCTCTTGAACAAATTTTTAGTAAGCTCAAAACGCTTCGTCTAGCTATGCGAATCTGGTTATCCATTTTTAGGAGTTTTTGGAAAGGACCAGATAAGACGAACCTTCAGTAGGATAGAATCAAAAAGAAATATGTACAGATGATATGACATAATGATTCAGGGCATTAGGGTGGCTTATGCCGTTGGCTTTCTTTTCTAAAAGAAAGAATTCTATTTCAGCCAATTTGTCGAAGGTTTCTTTTGAAATTTTGGATCTATAGATATTTTGGAGAGCTTTAGCATTCATACTACCGATTCACATATCTTTAAATCCTCATGATAAGAGAAAAATTAGTTATAAAATGTCATCAAATGAAGATGGAAACTATACATATGATTCTTTGAAATAATACTTATAAATAGCTTGGACCGTTCTTTTACACCAGTTTGTGTTTGAAAGCCTTGCTGATAGCTAGTAAACTGAAGGGAGCTCTGAATGTTTAATCGACTTTTTCAAGATATGAGTGTCATGCCTTTAAACTTTTTGTGTTGGTCGGAATCACAGAATCCTTCTCGCCGGCGTATTACTGATAATCAAGCGAACGAAAGTTTTTAGAAAGGTAATAGTTCCATTTTTTGGACGGTTTTCGGCCTAGGAATTTAAACTCTCTAGCGAAGGCTTCTTTATTTTCGACGATAGATCCAGTGGTTTTACCGACTTGTTAGCCTTACTCCTTATGTAAAAAAAAAAAAATATAGCCACTCATATACTTAACAGACTTAAGTTTTTACAGCTTCCCAGGTTAAATCAAAATTAGTTGGTTTAGAGATTTGAACGTATATAATAAGTTTCAGACCCCCAAGTGAATGAAATCATGTAAACAAGATTACCCACCCCGAATTAGATATTAAGAAAGAGGAAAGATGGATAAACACTGCGCCAGTCGTTCTTCATTTTCGCAGTTTGGTGCTGATTGGAGATTCCAAGTGTGGCCAAGTACTTCCCCACCTAGTTTTTCCAACGGAGTGGAGGTCTTCCTCTTCTTCTGCTTCCCCGGCGGGTAGTGCGTCGAATACTCTTAGAGCTGGAGTGTTTTCATCGATTTTCATTCAGCTCATCGTTCCATCGACTGCCGTAGTCACCGTAGCCAATGCGGAAAGGACCATGCTGGTTCCAAGATAGACGAAACGACTTCGAAGTTATGACTATCAAGAGTGAAGTGTAGTTTTTAGAAGTCGCACGATAGGGAGTTACTTTGTCAGAAACCTTGTTTAGTATCAAACGCCTCGGAGAGGCCCTTTCCGATACCAGAGAAGCTTTTAGTATTGCTCATCGTCAGTTTAGTAGTAAGAAAACTTCAGTCAATATTATTAAATATCACTAAATTCTTTAAGGCGATGAAAGACTTCCATGTTCAATCCTGACATATCTATTTTCGGAAATTATTTCGATTTTCTTTAAAAGCTTCCTAGAACATGATTTGTGCCAAAGAAACCTAGGTATTTTAGTAATCAAAACACTCCTATCACAGAAATAAAAGTTTAAGGAAGCCACAGGAATACCCTTATTCTAAACAGTAAGCGAGATAACTTTCCGCTAAAGTATGTCTTCTACATTTTTAGCAGGCAACTACATTTCACAGCAAATTTGTGCAAATATGAACACCTAGCGCGTGTTAATAATTACTACTTATAAGAGCCGAGTTTTTTCGAATAGCTTCAGGATATCTAATTACAAAGCTTATTTAAAGCGTTGAGAAGCGGCTAATAGCTGTAATTTACGCATACTTATGTCCATGCCATAAGACTGCTATCGATCAATTGGCTAATTTAATTACTGCTGATCAGCGGTTGATGGATTGACACGTGGCGCCACAGGCCTAGAATAGACAAGCTGGCCAGTTTTTAAACGAATTTTGCCTAGGAGTAAATATATTCACATTTAATTTATTAGAGGACAAAACAGAGACTAGCGACAAACCGCCTAGCAATTCTTCAATGAATATTCGCTTCCAGCCGCCGTTGCGACTTCGGTGAATGACAAATGACTTTGTGCAAACCACAACCAGATTTTGCAGGGTTAAAAAATCACCGCAAATTCGCAAGAATTAATTAATGACGCCAATACAAATTTTGCTATAAATAGCTGAAACAAGTTGGCTAGAGTATCAAATGAAATGAATGCGGAGTTACAAAATTGTTTGTCATTTCATTTGCAGAAACTTGGCACTTGGGAAACCTACAGGCTGAAAACCTGCATGAAAAAACTGGTTCTCAATATAAAAGATTGATGTATAATTTTCAACCAATAGGCGGTATTGGTATCTCGAAGCCAAATAAAGGAAGACTACTTAAGTTTATAACTATTTTATGTTGGTTGAAGAAAAAACTTCTAAAAAATTCCCAAAAAACAGGTCGTCACATGGGAATTATTGCAAAGAAATATCGTGGAATTGTCTATCTAGACAGTTTGTGATATGAGTAGGTTAGCACAGTTTCAGAAGACCAATCTTGACAACAGTTTCTGACGGTAACTTACTATGTAAGACCATGAAAGATCGAGACGAATATGCCTGAACTCAATCAACGCCTTGAAGACGGTGTATAACACGTGGACGTGATCTCCTTATCGGACGACTTCTTCAATCTACTGATGGAGAAAATAATTCGAGCTGCAGAGCTGAATAGAGAAGAGTTTACAACTCAACAACCACGCCATTAGTTATCCAGGTTGTACAAAGAAGCGAAGCAAATTGGTCCAGTTGTGAGCGAGGTTAAGACGAAATAAGGATTTCTTGCTATCTTACGAACAGTCGTCGCACTCGCGACTTAGCTCCCACCTCATTGTTTGGACTGGACTTGGACTGAATAAGCAATTGAGAAGTGAAGTCCTCTCTCGACGTACACAGACCAAACTTTATAAGTCACTCATTATTCTCGTCCTGCTATATGGTGAAGAGGCATGGACAATGACTCTTTACGAGTTTTCGAGGGATCTGCGGATGAATTATGGTCCTTTGCGCATTGGCCACGGCAAATACAGTAGATGGAACGATGAGCTGTATGAGATCAATGTCGTCGACATAGTTCAGTGAATTTAGAGCGGCCGCTGTACTTTTGCTAGGTCATGTCGCCAGAATGGATGAAATCACTCCAGCTCTGAGAGGAAGAAGACGACCTTCACTCGGTTAGAAAGACCAGGTGAAGAATAACCTGGTTACAGCTCGTTGTTTTAAGCGGTTTCTACGCCAATAAAGAGGCGACTAGGTTGTGTAGAACTCGCTTATACTCCTGTGCCCCAAAATTTCCGGGATTGCCTTCAGTTCCGTCTTCGCTGTGGTTTAAATCTCCTCTATCATATAAAAACGGTGTCCCCGAAGCGGTCTTTTAAGCTTGGTGAACAGCCAGAAGTCGCACGGCGCCAGATCAGGTGAATACGGTGGTTGCGGAACGATATGGGTTGAGTTTTTGGCGAAATGATCACGAATTACGAGGGCAGTATGGGATGGTGCATTACCGTGGTGTAAAAACCAAGAATTGTTTTTCCACAATTCCGGCCTTTTTAGGCGGATAGCGTTACTCAAACGACGCATAACGTTCAAATAATATTCCTTGTTGACTGTTTTACCGGTTGGAATGCACAACACCACGATAATCGAAGCAAACAGTCAACATGACCTTGATTTTTGAGCGACTTTGGCGCAACTTTTTTGGTCTCGCCTCTCTTTTGGCACGATATTCGCTCGATTAATCGGTTGTTTCGGGGTCGTAAGCATAGATCCAACGCGACGCCTTTTTTCCAAAAAATTAAATGTTTTCGGTACCAGTCGAGATTTGACGCGCTTGAGGCCCAAAAAATCCTTCAAAATGGTATTGACTGAGCCTTTCGATATGCCAACTTCATCAGCAAGGTCTCTAATTGTTAATCGACGGTTTTTCAACACCAAATCTTTGATTTGTTGAACGTGAGCTTCGTCGGTTGAGGTTGATGGTCGCCCTGGACGCTCTTCGTCTTCGACACGTTCACGGCCGACTTGGAACTCACTATACCACTTGTAAACATTTTCTTTAGACATAGCCTCATCACCAAAGGCTTTCTGCACCATCCTCAACGTATCCGTAGCAGAAAATTGATTCCGTAATCAAAATTTAATGCAAATTCTTTGCTCAACAAATTTCGACATCGCAAAAAACGAAAAACTCACTTTTAGCAGCTCACAAAACGACACGTATCTCAAGCACTAATGACTATTTTGACATGAAATTTGACATAAATGTGACTGACAGTACTACCAACCTAAAAAAAAAAAAATAATTCTCCAAATCCTTCGACGCGCGCAGTTTAGTGTTTGGACACAGTAGTATAACCTTGATGGTATAAATCCAGGCATACTTATATATATGTATATAATCAGAGATACTTATATACATACGTACTATATAAACATACATATAAGCCCACACAAGGTTTTGAGCATTATCAAAGCACACCCACCTGCCATTTTCCCAGCCAACAAGCCACATGGGTGGCCAACGAGTTAATGAACTTGACAATTTAACCAGCAATTATACGCGCGTACGCAGATAGTTACCGAGATAACCATATATATCTACACTATATATTTGTAGTAAGTTAATTTTTCCGCTAAATGAGCCACACACTTCACTGTGGTTGTTGTTGTCAAAACACTACAACTTTTTATGGCCAAAGAGAAGGTGCCTTTTTTGTTATCATACACGTATTGGGGTTAATAAACCTAGCCAAGGCCGCACCGAAGTAACCATCAACTAGCCAACTAACAAAACAACAAAAACACAACAACTACACACATACATATGATTAAGTATATTTCTATTAACCAAGGTACCCACGAACCCGATCACAACAAGCGTTGAATACACGCAAATCATGATGCGGTTGAGGAGGTGTGTTGGGGTTGGGGGTAGGCAGCTAAGTGGTTGGTCTCTTGACAATTGTTCTACAGCCTATAGTTTATGTTCTTTTTGCGCGCAAAATTCTAGTAAACTTAAGAAATTTCAGTTTTTCACCTTTTTATTTGCCGATTTTCTGCGTAATTACCAATTCGGCCTCTGTGCGGTTGGCGCTCTCCCGCTGCCGCTGAGAAAAGGCCTACTCGTTACAGTTGTTCGTGTGTATGGCTGTATATGTGTGTTTGTTTTTATGAGCTTTATGGCTTGTTTATTTGCGTAAATTTCAAGTTCAATTTTTTGTTGGTTTTTTATTTGTGTTGTTTATGTGCTCTTGAATAATATCTATAAATATTGTTGTCATTGCAATGATTAGTTTTGAGGGCAATGACACCCGCATATCAGGCACACTCAGGCAATATTATTGTAAATAAGGCAATAATAATTGTTTTTATATTTTAGAAAGCAAATAACTGACCTTTGTAGCCGAAGTCTCGATACAAGTAAAAAAAAATCACTGCTTGAAATTCCCTGATGCACACGACTGACGTAGTACCACTTTTTCGGTAGGGGGTAGTTCAACTGCCATCTGAGACAAGTTCTCAAATTATAATAAAATTTTTGTTTCTGTCTACGATCGCACTCGGTTAGTAGTCGTCAAGTTATCGAATTAGTTTTTGACAGGAAAAAGCTCCCATAACATCTAGCAGCCTTTCGGAGTCAAATTATAAACACTTAAAGACATCAATCATTAGGCAAATAAGACCGAGAAACATTTCGAAAAAGGTATAAGAGTCCATTAAACACTTATGTACATGTAGATTTAGAACCAGAGACTCATTCTATTATTCCAAGGATCTGCTCAAGCAAACTTTTTAAGTTTCAGTCTCGGTTCTCCGAGGGATTTTTGTCAAAAAAAGTAGTTTAGGAGAGTATCTTCATCATAGGTGTTTTAACTCAGGTTTCACCAGTGAAGAAAATATAGCAGCCATAGCTGCGAGTGTACACGAAGACCGTGGAGAGTCGTTTCGGCGCCGTTGGCAGCAATTCAGACTGACGCATGGAACGCTTTGTGATGCATTTTACGTCGAGATCTTAAATTGAACGCGTACAGAATACAGTTAGTGAAAGAACTAAAGCTGCGCGACCTTTCCAAGCGACATCGCATCGCTCTTCTAAGAAGTTTCGACGTCGTCGAGCCATATTTCGTTCAGCGATGAAGTTCACTTTTGGCTCAATGGGTATGTAAACAAGCGAAATTGTTGCATTTGGGACGAAAAGCAACCTGAAGAGAAAATCTGCCTTTTTATCCGGAAAAACCAGCGTTTTGGTATGATTTGTGGACCAGTGGAATCATCGGTCCATATTTCTTCAAAACTGTTGCCGGTGAAAACGTAAACGTCAATGGCAACCGTTATTTTAAAATGATAACCGACAATTTGATGGCTGAAATTGAAGCTCGTGATCTCGGCGACATTTGGTATCAACAAGACGGCGCTATTTCCCACACATGGCACCAATCAATGAATTTATTGAGAGAATACTTCGGTGAGCAGATAATTTCACGTTTTGGGTCGGTCGATTGACCACCAAGATCATGTGATATCACACCGTTAGGCTTTTCTTGTGGGGATATGTAAAGTCTGAAGTCTATGCGGACAATCCCGCTTCGATTCAGGCCTAGAAGCAAAACATCACGCGTGCCATTCGCCAGTTACCAGTCCAAATGCTCGAACGAGTCGTCGAAAATTGTACTCAACGGATGGACCATCTGAGACGTAGCCACCGCCAACATGTGAAAGAGATAATCTTCAAAAAATAAATGCCAAAGAATGTTCTTTCGAATGATAATAATTAAATTCGAATTGAATTCGAAGAAAACAATTATCAAACTCCTTAGTCTTAGTAGTGTAAATATTTATCCAGGAGCGAAGCGCCTCCTCAAATATGCATAGAAAAAAATAAATTTAAACGAATTCAATAGCATAAGCTTAAAGAATGCGAAAATTTTATGCGCACATACATATGTATGTATATATGTACGTTGCATGCTCGTGCAAAATGTTTGTATATATGGACACGTGTTATAGTTTCGCACACGCCACATATGCAATAAATCAAAAGCTGCCGATGCAACGCTGGAATATTCCATAATTCATAGGTATGTATGTACATACATTGACCGTCACGCATGCGATGAGTGCGCATGTATTGCTGCATATGTATGAATCTATGAACATTTTTATTTATGCAAGTATGTGCACATAGAGAGAGGCCAAAAGGCGCGGGCTCTATCGGGCCACCCATGTTCTGGGTGACGCAACGTATACGCAATATTTGCGCGCGTGCACGCTGGAATGTTTCGATATCTTGTTGTTGTTGCTATTATTATTGTTATTTTTTGTGTTTACGTGCCTTCTATTTTGTTTATGCATTCCAATTGGCTGCAAAAATTAACTTCTATGCGGTAATATTTGCAACCGATCCGTATACATGCATGTGTGTGTGTATAAATGTGTATTTGTGTGTGCAAAAGCTGTTTACAACTTGAGACAATTTGCGTTTTCCACGTGCGCAAATATACCGTTACGCTGTAACGCAACACACGTCATTAATTTTTTGTGCAAATAAGTAATTAGCAAATCACAAAACTTCCGAATGTCATTCGTGGTCAACGGATGCGAGGAGAAGCTGTACTTATTGGTCTAAATTTTCTTTAGCATGTATTAAAATACTTCTATTAAAATGAAAAGAGAAGGGTTTGTGTACTAAAAACATTATTTTAAGGCTTTTATCAGTCATTATATGGCTCGTTGACAACAAAAACAACATAACTCAAAACTCTTCACTGGTGATTTTATGCTCAGAAATTAATTTATATACAATTTCAAGTATATTTTTCTGAATATTAACTTCTTTCGCTGAAAATTTTTGGTTGACAACAAAAACAGCATAACTCAAAATTACTAAATAATAATTTTTTGCTCAAAAATTAATTTACAGAACATATAACGAACTTTTTCAGTGAGAGTTTTCTTAATTATATTGCTCGTTGACAACAAAAACAACATAACTCAGTATTCTTCAATAGTGATTTTGTGCTCAGAAATTAATTTATATACAATTTCAAGTATATTTTTCTCAATACTAACTTCTTTCGCTAAAAATTTTTTGTTGACAACAAAAACAGCATAACTCAAAATTACTAAATAATAAATTTTTGCTCAAAAATTAATTTACAGAACATATAAGTAACTAATTCAGTGAGATTTTTCTAAATTATATTGTTCGTTGCAATAAAAACAACATAACTCAATATTACTCAATAATAATTTTTTATTCAAAAATTAATTTACAACACATATACTTCACGTTTTCGTTGATATTTTTCTAAATATTAATTTTCACTGAATATTTGCCGTTGTAAGTATTTGAAAACAATTTCTTTCAGAATTTGCTGGTGAATATTATTTGAAGTTGTGTCTCCTACATTGGAAAAGTACATAGGCTCACCTATACCTCTTGAGGTAATGTCATTTGTCATAATTCCAATAATGGCCATTAGCAAAAGTTGAGATCTCTCAACTCTCTTGGCTCTACGATACCACAGTCAAGCTCGGTATGTGCTATATGATATATGTATGTCAAGAAAATACTATGTACATTTGCAAGGAAGTTCGAAAGTATTCAACGAGCGGCGCTCATCAGCTTATGTAGTGCACCAACCATTGCGCCCATAGATACATATATAGGGCAGGTTTATTGCCGTGGAAAAAGTTTATCAGACTCAGAAAATCTGAGTTTCTAAATGAGAGTCTGAACACTTCTTAACTTTGGACGCATGCTTTGACTTCATATCAGAACTTATTATAGGATCATGGAGTCAATCTGGTGGTATTTTCAGTAAGGATATACCTGGGATGTAGTAGGAATCAGGCCATTACCATGGAATCTTTAGAGCAGGATTTTTTTCGATAATACTACAAAACAAACATTACCGCGTAAGCGGTGTCTACGCCAATAAAGAAAAAGATTTCAAAACAATTTTTTTTAGAGCCTCCATACTATTTTCTTTTGCACTCACAACTAAATTTTTTTACATAAATTGATTGCTCACTATGTAAGTTCGTTTGATGACAACAGCCGATCCTATTGATCTTTTTCGCAGCCAACTTCACACTTAACCGCTTAACCGTTATATATTTGAACAGCTGATATAGAAAGGCTTGTTTGTAAACAATTTTCTAGAATTTTTGAGAATAACCTTTGTTTGATGTTTATCGAAGATGGAAGGAACACCACTTTCGGCATATTTTATTGTTTTGCTGTCAAAAGGATAAAAATGCAGTACAAGCAAGACGAAAATTACGGAGTTGTGTTGCCCGAACGCCAATTACATCATTTTCGTGCCGCCAATTTCGATCTTAAGGAGCACCACCTTCTGGAAGCCCTCTTTAGGTCTATATGGATAAAAAAAGAGTCGTTTTTCGATCGAAATCGCAGTGGATTCAATAGCAAAGTTATCGGAACAGGCAAGAAAATTTCTTACAACCCAGTTATGACAGCTACCCCTGAGATCTCTAATGTGTAAGAATTTTTTATCTGAAACATTATATGCTTACTTACTGCTCAAATTCGGATGCTTTGATCTCGCATTTTATCAAACATAGGCAATATTGAAAAAAAATTGGCAAAGACCAAATATTTGACGAATATTGGCATCAGAGAATTTTTTCGGCAAATGGTTTGGGTATGAAGGGTGTCAAAGGTGCCAAAAAGGCCACAATCTTTTGCAAAAACAACGTCGAGTCGCGCACAAGTGATGCTTGGCAATATGGCTACGACCCTATGTACAACAAATGCACTGATGACTAGACGTGGGTTTGTGGGTACGATGTCGAAACTGTACAACAACATAGCGAATACAGCTCCAAAAATGAGCCGAAAGTGAAAAAAATTTGATAAAGATACTGAAGGGCTTGCCAGCCGAGGCTAACAGCAAATGTATGGAAACTTGAAATGACCATTATCATATTTATATTAGCTCAAGAGTCTATTTTGAAGGCGATGTTGAGATTTTTATTAAAAAGTGTGTGAAAACGTAGTCCGGGTCAAATTTCATCAGATGAAATACATACTGGTCATAGTAGCCCATTTTGAAGATGATAAGAAAAATCTGTATTAAAATGTGAGAGAATGTAGTCCGGGTCAAATTTGATCAGATGTGGGTCATACTTGAATCATCGGTGGCGATTAAAAATCAATTGTATAAATTCATTTACTTTCATACATACATATGTATATAGTATTATACATATATAGAATATAGAAGATAAGCATGTAAGACATATTTATATATTTATATTTATGTACATATCTATATTTATATGATATTCATACATATGTATATTATATTATTCCAACATTTCCAATTTATATGATTTCACTTAAACTGCGCATTTGTCTGTCGGCAAACTTGAAAGCCCCAAAATGCTCAACTAAAATTAAATGAAATTTTTAGTTAAAACAAACGAATAACAAAATTTTATGCATACATACATACACATATGCATACATATATACATAAGCACATAGATGATGAAATGATGTTGACAAATATGAAGTGTCATTTCAAAATTTTCGCTTCAAAGGAATTTCGTGCAACCGACGTTGCATAGTACATTGTATGATGGATGAAGCACACGCAAGACACGTATTGTAATTTAGAAGAACATGCTAATCTGGCACTATATAAAGGGTGATCCATTTCGAGTTTCTCTACTTTTTTAAAGAAAAAGCACAGAAATTTTAAGTTTAATGGGTAATGTTTATTATCATTCTTTGGCATTTATTTTTTGAAGATTATCTCCTTCAAATGGTCGCCACGGCTGCATCTCAGATGGTCCATTCATTGAGTTCAATTTTCGATGACTCGTTCGTATTTTGAGCCCGGTAACTTTCGAATGACACGCGTGATGTTGTGCTCCAAGACCTGAATCGAAGCTGGGGTGTCTGCATAGACTTTACACTTTACATATCCCCACAGGAAAAAAGGCTAACGGTGTGAAATCATATCATCTTGGTAGCCAATCGACCGGCCAAAAACGTAAAATTATCTGCTCACCAAAATGTTCTCTCAATAACTCTATTGACTGATGAGATGCGTGGGAAGTACTGCCGTCTTGTTGACGGTTACAAACACACCGGCATCATTTTTAAAAACACAAACAACCAAGAATAAATTAATTTGTGGCGAGATCCCGTTCTATAGTGAAAACATGTCTGAATAGAAAAAGGTAGGCACAATTGGAGAGGTTGGTAAAATTTTTCCAAGTTTTACTTGAAATAAAATTTGTGTACATCAAAAAACACCCTTTATTTGAGTCTGTATTCATTTAAAATATCTCAAAAGTTGCAACATTAGTTCATAAACGCATGTGGCATTCAACACACTTGAAACTCATACATTTTTAAGCAATTAGCACCCCAAATGTTAAGACGCAAATATTTTTGTAATGCGGAAATGGATTTCTTTGGGGGCGCCCACGTTTCTCAGATTTGTGTGTAGTGAAGTAGAAAGATTGCTACATGCTAAAAGGTGTGGCAATAATAAGTATATTTAAGGGACATTTCAACATCAGCAAACACACAGATAATGTCATTAATCTAAAAGATCTATAGATTATTCACCGATAATTAGCCACTGCATTACTGTTTGCCATGCATTGTGTGACATCACCAGGCCATAAATACCAAAGAGACTTCTTCTAGAATCGATACAATCATTATGGCCTTTTCTGAATGTCAGGTTAGCAGCCATCAGTTAGTTAAGTTCTGGTTAACTTAACCAAGAGACCTTCCGGTTATTAACCCCGAAGTGATCTCGGGGAATAGCGTCATCTTAACTATTCTTTCCTCAATGTCCAGTCCACCAATGATGCACTCCAGGCCGTCGCATGAATAGTCTTGGCTACCCTTGATTTTGTAGCCGCACACCAGGAGGATCTCTGTGAAAGATCATCTGGCCAAAAAAAATGTATAATTATTTTATTTTATTTTAATTATTAGATTTCAAAATTTAGATTTTTGACTAAATGTCGGCTTCCCTAAAACAAGACTTTTTTGTGAAAAAGTTCACACTTAAGAATTGCTTAAAAATAGAAGTTATTTTCAAAAATTTCATTCCATCCATTTTTTATCTGAAAAAATATATTGTGAGAAAAAAGCACCCGGAAATTATAAATTCTCCGAGTAAATAATGTTTCAAAAAAATATAATTTGTTATGTTGGTAGGACTGTTTGATTACTATGGTTTGTTTTAAGAACGAATTTGTCTCAAATTTTGTATTTCCAACCTAATTTTGTGTACGGAATCGCTGCGAATGTTGGAAAAGGCTTACGGTGATTAAGTTTTATCAAAAACACAAGCCTACGAGTGGTACAAAGGCTTCAAAGATGGTCGAGAGATCTTTGAAGACATGCCTCTGGATATAATGCTTGAAAATCGTAAGATAAGTGATAGATAGATGGCAAGAAAGCTCGACGTCTCACGCGAGTCTGTTCGAATGATTTTGATGAATGTTTCATGGAATTCACACGATGATAATGCACCATCGCCTCGAGCCACGATTGTGACCGAATTGAAAACCAAAAACACAATGAATACCATCGGTCAAACAGCGTATTCAACAGGTTCGGCTACCTGTGGATTTTTTTGTGTTCCCCAAACTGAAATTGCCGCTCCGTGGAACTCTTTTTCAGTCGTTCGAAGAGATAAAACAAAATTCACTGAAGAACCTAAAGAACATCCCAAAAAATGCATATGAAAAGTGTTTCAAGGACTGGAAAAATCGTTGGCATAAGTGCATTACATTTATTTGGCTACAAAATATTGATGAATAATTAAATACTTTATATTTTAATTAAAATATCCGAATACTTTTAATCTACTTAATCACAATTTATTTTTTGAAAACACAGTATAATTTTTGAAGAAACCTCTGTGAAAAGTCTTCCACTGCCACAGTGCTTTCGGCTCTCTCCGTGGATGAAAAAAAATTGTTTTATAATATAATATACTATATAAATAATATTCTTCGATCCATTCTTCATATTCTTTATTGCCAAATTCAACTGGTGGCTTGTTTGTACGTACTTATGTAACAATAAGTGGACAAGGGAGCAGAGTTCCTAATTGTTTTAGATTTGAAAGAGTTTGAGATTCTCTTTCATTGCTTACAACAGTTTACCGTTAAGTTAATCGTTATATATGCTATAATGTAGGCGCTCACTTGCTTGACACTGCGCATGTCATAAAGGGGCATTGCCAGCGCTAAACGAAAGTGAAAATTAATTTTATTTCACAACCGACGTTTTTCACTAAGTTTTATGAGTCGCGAATAAGTAAAAACTTAAGTATGAAGACAGAGGTTATGACATTTTTTAAAGCCGCACATATTCGGTGAGTGAAATTATTGTTTAAGTGAAATTGCTAAAGAGCTGTGAGATATAACAGATTAAATATGACTTTAAAGCTTACAATGAGGAAGCGACTTACCACGAAAGACATTAGTAATTACTCAAAAGTAGCCGTTTCATATAATTTCAACCCATAAAGTAAAAATATTACTTTCCACTACTATTTAATGAGCTTTGGCTATGGGAATTTCGTTGTGTTTGAATTGATATGAGATCTACTTAGCTTTTTTTGGGTTAAAATTTTTCAGCTTTCATTAAAATATTTTTGCTTTTATTTATTTATTTATTTATTTTTTTTAATTAATATATAATTTTTTATTTGTTTTTCGATTTTAATTTATATATTTTTTCGATTAAATTATAATTTATATATGTATACATCTATATGTTTTTTCAATATATGGAACACATGTACGCACACTGCTTATATAATTCGGAAGTATTGACTGAGTAAGCACCACTTTGAGAACTTTTTTTTCAGTGTATACATTTAAAAATGGCAGGCATTTCCATGGAAGCGCTCAAGAACACACAAAAAAGGCAAAGTAAAATTAAAAGTAATTTAAAACGACTCCTAAAATAACTATTAGTTTGAGTACTCAATCGATAAATAATCAATATTTGAGCATTACTCTGAATTTAAGACACTCCAACGTAATTTTCACTGCGTCACACTAACATTATTCGCGTTTTCCACCAACTTTTCGCACATTCACGACACCAACTTTCATAATAAATATTTGCTGTTCGAAATAAGCACTTGCAGCCTTGAACTTGAATTCTATACGACCTTAAAATTGCTTTAAAATCGATCAACCACCTGATACTCCATTAAATTTTCTTCATTCAGCACATTGCACTACACCGAACCGCCGCAACTTTCCTTTTCATCAAACGAACGAACGAACGGCCTTTGATAATTTCACAGCTGTTATCTTGATTTTTTTTTTGCGTTCCTATATTCGTTTTTATGCGAATGTCGTAATGCAAATTGAGGTTGGTCAGGGTCTGCGCTCACATATAGTATGTCGAGCTTAAGCTGGCGCTAGATGTCGCTGCAGTTGTTTGACAAAGCATTTGATTTATAAGCTCAGAGTCATGCCCTGTAGCTTAAAGCTTCTTGGCATATGTCGGCTGTCTAGCCCTTATGTATGCTACGAAATGCGTGATTGAAATTGGAGGGAATTGTATGCCTTGCAGTACTTTCAGAAGCTTTATTAGAAGACATTCGGGAGAGTTTGTTGCGATATTTCGTTAATTAAATGTTAATGTTGTATTTACGTTCATTCTTGATGGTTAAACGGTTTACTTTTAATTTCACTTCATTTTTAACTGTAAATTTTAGGTGGATAATTTTGGTGGAAGAATTATTTGCAAAATTAAGGGGGTATTCTAGTCTAGAAGCATGAATTTCAGGTAATTTTTAATGTGTCGTAAAAAAAAGGCAATTCATATTTTTACTATCCATTTTTTTATTAGTTATTTATTAATTTTGGAAGAGAACAGAAAAAAAATTAAAAAGTAAAACATTTCAAAAATTATGAGCTGACGAGATTGAGGGTCTCTAAAAATTTCCACGTGACCATGCCCATGATTTCAACCCTCCTAGTTATCTGAAACCAAAAAAAAAAGATTATTAATCTAGAATAATCTCGCAATGATCGGAACTACGGAAAAATGGGAAAAATTGTTTTTCACAAAATGGCGACTGCCTGAAAAAAAAATTTTTTTCGATCACTTTTTGTGACTATTTGGAGTTTTTTAAAAATAATAAAAATAAAAATTTTGGGATGGGGATAGTTCCAACCATAGACAAGCCTATAAAGAAGACTCTTTAAAAATTTCAAGTAAATCGGTCCAGTAGAACCTGAGAAATCGTGGGTATCGTTCGGAAAACGCGTTCAAAGTTTCGCGTTTCGGCCGAACCAGTTTGGATGCCGGGTTAGAAAAATGCCAATATCTCCGAAAATAATTTGAATTTTGAAAAATCCTCTTGTACACATATTCTTGACTTTGACTTTGAACATATAAAACAAAAAAAATTTCGATTTTTTTAAATTTCTAGACTAAAATACCCCCTTAAGTTAAGAAGAAATTGGTTCGGTCATAAAGATTGACTTCAGTTTTTAATTTTTCCGACTGTGAAAAGTGAAGCCACTTGTTGTAAGCCTCTACTGGGATGGTATTTAATAACTTCAGCGAATGACTTAATAGCTTCAATGAATTCATAGATTCAATCAACTCGTGTTCAGCAGGTTTGCCTCCAAAAGTGGGTCTTTCAATTTTGAAAGCAAAAAGAGTTATAGGAAGTCAAATCTGATAAACACGTTGGCTCAATCACATTATCGTGATGGAATATCCATGAATTTTCTACCTAGAAATCCGGCCGTTTACGACAAATTTCTTCACATAGACGCCTCAAATTGGCCAAGTGGTATTCCTTAATCACCGTTTAACCCTTTGGAACGAATTTATAGTACACAGAACTGCTGTAATCAAAGTTATTTTTGAACGACTTTCTTCTTCAATTTCGGCCCAGTTTTAACGCGCTATTCGCTAGATTGTTGGATTGTTTCGACGTCATATTCATAAACCCTCGTCTCATCATCAGTAATGATGCGTTTGTTGAATGTAGGTTCTTTAATTCCGCTTTCAAGCTTTTTGTGACACCTACTCGAGGTCGTTTTTACAAAAGAGTTAGGCCTACCCAAACTTCATATCCAACATATTAACCAAAATACGTTGAATACATCAAAATGAGATGTTGAGCAAGCCCAACTTAAATTTAATCAGATGGTGCGATATAGAGCGAAAACAGTCTTGAAAAGTTTTTTTAGGTCTTAAGGTTTGTAAATAATCATTCGCATTAACGATCTAGTTTGGAGGACTATTTCTCAAAATTTCTTCCTTTTAAATTTTTTATAGTACATAGTGCTTACTAAGTAATGTCAAATAAGGCATTAAGTGTTTAATTATCTCAATATTTCCCAAATAATGGGTCTTGCGGTATTTTTATTGAATCAATTCGTGTGGCACCCATACATCGAGCTTTTTAGAGACTCCAAGCTTCTTCAAATGGTTTATAACGGTTTGATGACTACTATGCCGGTCTCTTTCGACCAATTCAGCGATTTTATCGCAATTTTCGACGACAGGCCTTTCGGAGCGTGGCGCATCTTCGACCACCTCTACACCAGAACGAAAACGTTGAAACCATCGTTGTTCGGTGGAAATGGAAACTGTATCGGGTCCATAAACTGCACAAATTTTATTGGCGGCTTGAGATGCATTTTTGCCTTTATCGTAGTAGTACTGTAACTTACTACTACTACTTACTACTTTATTTTGCTCCATGTTTGCTACGCTATAACTCACGAATGACTTAAAGGAAACGACAATCAATCAAACACCTGTTAGCGCGTGAAATGAGCTTTCCAAAAAGGTATAGCATGACCCGATGCGACGAATAAAACTAGAACTACGCGCTTTCAGCGCCAACTAGCGAAAATACCGCAAGACTTTTTTGACAACTTTGACAAATGTTATGGGACCAAACACAACGTGGGGAATAGACTTCTGAGAAGAAACTAGTGCCGTAATCGCTTGACCCGTCAATAGCATTATTTCAGATGGCTTCACCGCTCTACAAAGTTTTCAAATACATGTGAAACATATAAAAATTCCAACACCTGGCTTTACTTCTCACACAATAATCATAATTTCATAGAAAAATATTTAATTACAATTTAAATGTAGTAATAACGTTTATGTAATGCAATATTTGCACTCAAAATAATTCAAGCAGAAAATTGGCATAAAAACAAAGCTGACAGGCTGCAAAGAAAGCAAAGTGGCTAAAAGAAACCGGACTGCAAATGAATGGGCGGGTCTACATCAGTGCGATTCAAACAGAAATGCAAACTGCAGTGGTTAACGGAAGATACAAACATATATGCGGTATTATTTAAGTTGGACCGCCTAATAAATAAGCAAAACACCAAATATGAATTCGTTTACATGTAACCAAAGCCAATATACTGACATACCTGCTGTGTAAAATTATAACTGTGCCAACAAGCAGGCAGGCATACAGACAACTGTCTGGCTAGTAGACAGGCGCACAGACTGCGTAAACGGTGCTTGGCGAATTAGAAAACACTCCAATATAAGAAGATGAGATAGGCGAGATAATAAGCGAAAACAGTCAGTACATGCGCTTTGTGGCCCAACTTTTACGGGGCGAAATATTTTGGTTCATTATAGAATTGTTGAGCCAAAATGACGGTATATGACAAATTAGAAGAAAGTCGCGCTAAAGAGGTTTTCGAAACAGTAGTCGGTAGAAAATGTGAACCATACAGATTTCAATTGGTTCCTAATAAGCTTACTAGTCTCTCGATCTTTTGCAATATTTCATACATGTAATTATTGACCACTTTAGCTTCTTTGTAGAATATAGACGGACGAAAGAATCCCCGACGATTGGAGTTTAAGTGTGCTCTGCAGAATTCACAAAAGGAGAGACCCCACAATATGGGCTGACTGCCATGGGATAAGCCTCCTCAACATCGCATATGTACAAGGTTCTATTGAGCGTACTGTTTGTAAGATTAAAGCTCATCGTCAACAAACTGATTGGACCTTATCAGTGTAGCTTTAGACCTGGGAAATCAACAACTGAACAGATATTCTCCTTGCGCCAAATCTTGAAAAATACCCTTGATAAGAGGAACAACACACACCACACCACACCACATTTCAAAGCTGCTGCAAAAGCTCCGTCTGGATAGAGAAGGATTTCTTCGAGCCGTTCGATAGCAAATTAGGTTTCAGACAAGGCGACTCTCTTCAATCTACTGCCGGAGAAAATAATTCATGCTACAGAGCTGAACAGAAAAGGCACATTCTTCTATAAGAGCGTATAGCAGCTGGCTTACGCCGATGACATTGATATCGTTGACGTCAATATCCGCGCCGTTAGTTCTTTTTTCTCCAGGTTGGACAAATAAGCGAAGCAAATTGGTCTGGAAGTGAACGAGGGCAAGACGAAATATCTCCTGTCATTAAACAAACATACGTCGCACTCGTGACTTGGCTTCCACGTCATTGTTGACAGTCGAAGTCGTAGATATTTTCATCTATCTTGGAACTAGCATTAACACCAACAACATCAACCTCGCATTTCAACGCAGAATAACTCTTGCTAAAATAGGTGCTGCTTCGGACTGAGTAGGCAATGGTAAACGAACAAAAACCACACTTTACAGGTCACTTATCATCCCCGTTCTGCTACATACATATATGGTACAGAGGCATGGACGATGACAACACATGATGAGTCGGCGTTACGAGTTTTCGAGAAAAGGATTCTGCGGAAAATTTATGGTCCTTTGCGCATTGGCAACTTCGAATATCGTATTCGATGGAACGAGGAGTTGTACGAGTTACAAGACGCCATTGACATACATAGTTAAGCGAATTGAGAGACACCGGCTGCGCTTGCTAGGCCATGTCGTCGGTATGAATGAAAACACTCCAGCTCTGAAAGTATTCGATGCAGTACCTGTCGGGGAAGGAAAACCTCCGCTCCTTTGGAGAGATCAGGTGCTGAAGGAGCTGGTTGCACTTGGTATCTCGAATTGGCGCCAAATCGCGAAAATAAGAAAGGACTGCCGCGCTGTTGTTAACTCATTAACGAAGAAGAAAGTTAACTAACAATGTTTCGAGGTCAAAAATAGATAAACACAGTTTAATAACATAAACTCAGTTACATGAAAGAAGAACGATGTGTATATATAACTGAATATGACACATCGTTATAACGACTAACGACTCAGCACTTCAAAGACGTAGCTCCGTATTCAAGAGGGTTTGAGTTAAAGAAGAATTATTCGATCTGTTCAAACTACGGCTTGAAGCGGTAGCTTATTCCAAAAGAACCGATAAGCTCAAGGCTTTATCTCTCTAAATACAAATACAAATATCTTTCTAGCTACACCACCCGCCATTTACCTTGCTCCGCCACCGTGCACATCTTATTATGCACATAATAAGTAATACCTGTAATGGTTGCTTATGGCAAGCTAAAAATAAGCAGTGTTGGATGAGAAAAGCGAAGCAAAACAAACGAAAAATTACACAAAATAAACGACGGTAAATGCGTTGTAAACAAACAACTATTAAAATAATTTCACATTTATGATGGCTGGGTGCCACGATCGCCTCTGCAGTGTGTTTATATGCATTGTCTACATACATATTTATTAATTTTATGGAAGACAGACAGAAGAGTGCGTTATCTGCATACAAAGGCAAATTTGCGCGAAGAGATTTATTGGACTAAATGTAAATACAATGTAAGTATCTACCACGATGCGTAAATATGCGACGAAGTCAATGTGAAAAGTTGGCAGAATCTCTGCTACAAGTAGCTTCGTGGCTGCGCCGGTAGGCAAAACGGTGCGTCACAAATGCCAGCTTTGTAGCTCACAACTTGACTTTGTTATTTGCTGGATTTGTGTTGATTGTTGTTTGGCTTTTACATACCGTTATTACCATGGTTTGGTTACTTTGCACTACCGTTATATGCATAACCTTCGTAAGTAATACAGTTATGATGATGATTTTTAGCAAAAAAAAAGAAATTGAGAATAAAACAAAGCAGAAATTTAATGCCAAAAAGTGTTAAATGTTGCGGAGTAGAAAGAAACGTTCAAAAAGAGGCGGTAATTTTGTTTTAGGCAGAACAAGTGAAAGGTTCTCCGGCATAACTGGATATTTATTCTACTTCACTGTTTTTGTGGTAGATATTTTTGCAAGCAAATGAAACAGTTATTATTTTAAACATTTAATTGCAACCTAGAAAACATTTCATACAACAAGAGCCCGAACTTAAAACAAAACAAAAGAAAAAACATACATGCATACATATATCAATGGAGTTATGAAGCAGTTTACCATGTGATCAAATATGACTCGGACAGATTTGAATTAGTGAAAGAGTATGTTTTCGGAACTGGCAAATCGCTTCGTAGAACGCACCATCAGTCCAATAAAGCCAAAGTTGTGCGATTTAGCCGCGGAGGCCTATCTCAGCCGAGGCTGTTTTTGTCTCATAAGGGCTTTAATTTTTTTGGAAATTATGTTTCTTGTCAAGTTTGAGAAGTCAGTGGATCAAAGATACATATGTATAATGCTTCATGGTTCTTCAGGCATCTGAGAAGGATTTTAAAAAGTTTACTTTCGGGCAAAAGTGTCAAATCTAACGTTCCTGAAAAAATGATGAGTTTACATCAACAATACAAAGTTCTTCTTCAGTTCCTCTTTCTAGCTTATGGGTAGACAGAGCGAATATGGGGGAAATCATATATTAACCCCGCCCACTCAAAATATAACGGTACTGTTAAAAATTACAAAAATCGCGATAAAGCAATAACTAAATACGCCAGAGACATTACACTTTACTGCCAATTTGGTACGACAGGGCTTTACTAATTTAGGTGAAATCCTATGTTACAGTACATAACACAATTTTAAATTCTATCTGATCCAGTATAAAAATCAAGAACTAATAAATATATCCAGATAAAACTTTGTACCAAAAATATAGTTTAAAAAAAAATGACCTTTTATACAAATCAATAAAATACCAAATTTGATTGTAATTCATTCAAGATTTCGTCGAGTATTGAATCTTGGATTCTTTTGCAACATTTTTAATATAAAGTTTATCCACGCCTGAAGAAATCTCTCGGAATTTGAATCTTGCAAGATGCAAGAGTATAAAATGATGCCTTGAGCCCGACTTAGCGCTTCCTTATTTGATTTCCATAATAATTTTCGCTGTCAAACAGAGCACTCCTCACTGTATTTGATAAAATTTAAATTGAATTGAATATTTTTCGGAATTAGCAACAATAATCAATTTCATCGAATTTTTCATTGACTTCTCAACTGAGGCAAAGGCTTAATAAGGAGCTTAGAAATAATTGTCCTTCTTACAACTTCTGTTTAACAGAAAAATATCGAAGGGGCATTATGATTACATTAATTCAATAATATTTGATATTTGTCTGATTCGCGATTTAAACTACAAATTATGCATTTATTGAAGTCTCCTTTAACAAATAAGTGCACTAAAGTTTCATAGTTATAATAAAAGATCAGTATTTCATACATATATTTTAGGTGGGTCGACAAATTTAATAGATTTATTGTCTTGCAGTAAAATTCTCAAAGGTGTGTATTATGCATTAGCAATCAATTGCTTTCTTTATAAGTGCATTTCATTATTGAAAACTTGATATTATGTTAAAGCTTACTTCAACACAAAACAAGAAAATGATATAAGATCATATTTTAGAAGATTTTATTGGAAGGTGTTTTACACATTAAATATCACTGACACTGCTGCCCACGCTCAGCATTAATCTGCATTTTCAAACAACTGTCACTAGATACATAAATCCATACAAATTTATGATATGGCTAAGAGTTCTCCAGATAATTAATTAAAAGAAGATTTGTTGTACGAAAGATGTTTCCAAAATTTTCTCCAACAATTAAATTTGAAAATTAAAAAGCACCCAACTTATTTTCATGGAAGAAAATAATTAAAAGGAAATAATGAAAAGAATACCTCCTCTAAAAAACAAGTTCTTTAAAAAAATGTTATCAATTTGTATTTTATACGAAACTATTTTTATACCTACAAAAAGTTATAAATATGTACGCTTAAAACATACTTATAAAAGTTTTATATTATAATTATATAAAAATTATATTTATTGATTGTACATTCATATGAAGTATAAAGGCTGAAAAATAGCGCTATTTGTTTTTTTTAAGCGCACTATATTTTATTATATTTTTTGTGAAAATATTTACATTTCAAAGTAGCTAAAAACCCGAAATTATTATTAAAAATATCATTCCTTCGAGCATTATCTGAAAAATTTATCTGAGAAGGTCTTGGGAAAATATCAAATAGATCGGTTGAGCCATTCATAGAAATTTTTAATTTCATACACACATAAAAACGTGATTTTTTTACATTTACAAGTGGATATAATCCCATAAAATAAAATGCAGCTTACTTACCTTTTAGGCTTACCTTAATATTACATCAACAAACCTACATAGTTTACAAAATTCAAAATATTTTTAGGAACACTATCATATTATTTTAACACTATTTTATGATACACTTGCTTAAACATTTAAACAAATCACGATCTATAAAACCTTTAGCCTACTAATTGATCTAACTATACAACCTATCATCACTAACTAACTTTCTTGCTACATTTTTCCATTACTTTACAACATCAACGCACTCTGTGAACACACACATACAATATTCTTTTTTCCATCGCCAATATGAAGTTATTCGCTTGTCACATGATTGATGCTGCCCACTCACAGCCAACATTTACTTGCACTTTTCTCACAACTTTTACAGCTTTTCACTTATTAAAAACTTCACTTTGACACAGAAGACATTCACAAACAATATTACTCCCAATTTATTGCACAACAACTGACTTAAACATTTTAAATTAATATTTTACGAGGATCTCTAAAATTTTTGCACAACACGACGAAATTTAAGCCACGAACTGAAGTGGCGAGTTGGTGTGGGAGATGGAACATAATTAACGATTAGTGGTTTACCGGCTAATTGAGTGTAAATAGCGGAAGTGGATAATAACTTAAAGTGTTGCTGTTGTTAGTAAGAAGGGGTAATTAGAAGTCGATAGGAGGAAGAATTAGAGGAAGGAGAGTTTAGTAGTGGAAGGAGAAAGGAGTGAGCAATTTGTGTGCTTGGATGCATGTATGTATGTGTTGCATGCAATTAAATGACGATAGAATAACCAAAAGCCAGCCTAATTTTTCTTACACATATGTATGTATGTATATATATGTATGTACTAGTTATTTAGGTGTTGGTAAATAATACTTGTATGTGAGCAGGTGTGTATATCACTATAGAGAGCATGCAGAAAGTCATTTGGAAGTTTTAGTAATTGTAAGCAAATATACATATGTACATACATAAATATGTATGCAAGTAATACCTGGATATCATGCATGCATACTTACAGTCGCATGCACATACATCTAGTTGGTTAGCTTTGATACTTGAAGTTTTTTGAAAATTAAAGAGAGTAAACCATCCAACAAAATATGTATATGTAAATATTTTTGAAAATTATTAAATGAATGTTATACATACAAATGTACTTGTACATATAAAAGTGCACAAAGAAATTCAAAAAATTTAAGACAACCACTTCCATTTTTATTTATAAGTGCGTATTCAGTCTAAAGAAATAAAAAATAATAATTTTTACCACCGTGTTCTACCAATCATTTATTTATATATTACATAAGAGCTAAAAAATTTTTCCAAAAAAAAATTTATAAATTTATAAATTTTATTATTTTTTATAAATATTTATTATTTTTATATTTTATTATATTTATTTATTTTTATATTTTTTTTTATTTATTTTTATAAATTTATAAATTTTTTTTTTCATGGTTAAACTACTTATTACATTTGTTTTTTTTTCAGAATTCTTATACGTTTTTTATTGTTTTAGTAATTTTTTACTTTTCGGCAAAATTATTTTTATTTTTTAAGCTTAAAACTTAAAAAAATAAAAATAATTTTTACAACCCAGTTTTTATAAAATATTTATTAATATATTAAGAGCTTATAATTTTTTTTAGCAACAAATTTATAAATTATTTATTTCATAGTTAAGTTACTTACTACTATTGGGTTACTTACTATATTGTTTTTTTTTCAAAATTCTTCAAGGTTTTTTTTACTTTTTTAGTAATTTTTTAATGCTTGGAATTCTTTAGATATGAAACATATACATATTTGTTAATTTTTTTAGTCATGGTTCATCTTACCCGAATTTTTTGAAATATTACGATTTAAAAATTTTAATTTTTTGTCACTTAACACAATAAAAAATATATACATACATATAAAAGTCATGCCAAATAAAAAGTAAATCGAGTAATTAGAATTAAATTACTTATTATTTTTTGTTTTTTATTTTTTTTACCAAATTCTTATATTTTTTTATTGTTTGAGTAATTTTTTTAATTTTAGAAATTTTTTTATATCAAATATATTTTTAATCATGTTTTTAGTCATTTTATAAAAGTTTTTTAAAAATTGAAAGGTTGTTTCGGGAAAAATTCATATACAGCTTTAGCATAAGTTCTTCTTAACTATTTCAGCTAACGATATATGAAAAAAATAAATATTTATTTTTAATTTTCAGACTAATAAAATACCTAATTTTGAAAATAAACAGGTATTAGATTATAAACTATACAAATATGATACAAAAAAGGTAAATATATAATAATTTTAACACATAGACGTATAATTCAAATTAAATACAAACAAAATATTCTTTTTTTTAATACTAAATTCTTAATCAGTGCGCATATTTATAGATCAATAGATTACGTTCCTAAAATCAAATAAAGAGAACGGCCGATATTTTCTAATTTGGAAATTTGTACGAAAATTTCAAGCAATAAATTGTTCTTCTTCATTAAATTTTAATTAATCAAGAAAATTGAGAAGCAAGATAGGAATATTTACGTCGAATTGTATATTATTTGTATTTACAATTAATGAAAACTTACCATAATATAGTACAATGTTGATTCATGAACAAAGTATTTGATTAACCCTCGCAAAGTTACAAAGTCGCAAGACCACATTCGTGCAAACATATTCGTTTTGCTATATTCATATAAATTTCACTTCATTCGCCTATATTATCAATGCTTTATTAAAAACTTATTTTAACATTTTCACTAAGATGATTTAAATAAATGCACTGCCCCAATCATTTACAAAACTAACGAACCAAACGCCGAACCTAAGCCGTTCGCTTCTCACACGATTATGCTGCGCACTCACAGCAAGATCTACTGCACTATTTTACTTGCACTTTTCTCACAACTTTTGCAGCTTTTCACTTATTAAACACTTCACTTTGACACAAAAGACACTTAGACACAATATTTCACTACATTTATTGCACAATAACAGATTTAAATAATTTAAATTAATATTTTACGAGGATCACTAAAGTTTTTACACAACACGACCGAATTCAAACCACGAACTGAAGTGGCGAGTTGGTGTGGGCGATGACCAGAAGGGGCGATTGGCGAATTAACGGCTAATTGTATGCAAATGGTGGAAGTGCAGGTTCTTTTTGTTGCAGTGATTACTAAGATAAAAGGGGTGATCAGGTGCTGACGCTTATGTATAAAGAGTTGTTGTTAGGAGTTTTAAATCTTAGTAGGAATAGTGAGAGTAGTATAAAATTATAAACTAAAAGAAGGACTAATTACGGCTTATCACTGTAATTGTTAAAATATCGGATTGAATCATTATTCTTGTCCAAAACATAGAAAATATTATAATATCATTAGGGCTATATTCTTACTGTATACGATACAAAGTTGGCGGAACAGGCTGACGCTAATTTAAAATAACATAATAATAAATAAATCTGAAATAAAAAAAAACTTCTTTTAAATGTAGATACATATATATGTACATATGTATGTATATTGAAGTGACAGTACAGAAGAAATGTGAAACTTCGAAAATATTCTAACGCAATTCGTTCCAGTGTTGCTCAGTCAGCAAACTTGATGTACAGTTTTTGATTAGAGTTTTAGATATAAATACATATGTACATACACATATGTATGTAAGTAGCACACCCACGACTCACCACACTAACGCAAGTGGCACACGCAATACGGCACGCACGAATTATGCTTCAATGACTCCACTAGAAGCGTCGCAAGTCCACCCAAGCTGGCTGAATGACTGTCTGTCTACATGTTCGCCCGCACGCAAGCCACTTCGTTCCTACCTTCCAACATAGCAGAAGTAAACAATGCAACTTCTCGCCACCACATAGGCTTTAGCATCGTCTGACGTGGCGTTTAGTTGTTGCCATTGGATTTGACCTAAATTTAGCGCAGACAGGAAGAAGATAAGTGTGTGTCTACGCTGCGCCCCAACAGCAAATAAAACGGTGTCGAGGGTGAGCATAAACTGCCGTAAAGTTTTCAATTAAAATCGAATATTCATAAATCATACTTTAGTTTTATAATTAATTTATTGATTAAGTTGGTGGATGTTTTCATAGGTAGTTACTATATTTAAGTGCCGTAAGGAGTTATGATATGGAGTTTTGAAGATAAGAATATTATTTTTATTTAATTTTACCGTTATGGCAACCTTATAAAATGTGTACAAATTTGAATGGTTTAGTGGTTTCCGCTAAAATTACAACAACAAAACATCTACTTGCGCCACTTACTTCAATTCGCTAATAGCACCCCTTTCTTACTTCTAGCTATGAATTTCTCAACAACTACAAATAGTCACAACAAAATAAAAAAGAGCATTGTCTCTTAGTTCTCTTCCTAAATAAGAAATATGCATATCATCATCTATCATTCCTGCTGCTTAAATGTAATTAACGCTGTTGCACGTTTCCTCTCATGTGACTCTATCGGCTCTTCTATTGCTTCAACTAAGATTTGAAAATGTTAACAACAACTCTTTATACATATGTATGTATGCGTCAGCACCTGATCACCCCTTTTATCTTAGTAGTCACTGCAACAAAAAGAACCTGCACTTCCGCCATTTGCATATAATTAGCCGTTAATTCGCCAATCGCCCCTTCTGGTCATCGCCCACACCAACTCGCCACTTCAGTTCGTGGTTTGAATTCGGTTGTGTTGTGCAAAAACTTTAGTGATCCTCTTAAAATATTAATTTAAATTATTTAAATCAGTTATTGTGCAATAAATGTAGTGAAATATTGTGTCTAAGTGTCTTTTGTGTCAAAGTGAAGTGTTTAATAAGTGAAAACCTGCAAAAATTGTGAGAAAAGTGCAAGTAAGTGATTGCTGTGAGTGTGCAGCATCAATCGTGTGAGAAGCGAATGGCTCAAAATCATCGTTGTAAGAAGAATGTGTGTGTGTGTGTAGGAAGTGTGCGTAAGTGATGTAAAGTAATACAAGTGCGGTAGTGTTTCAAATTTTTTTTAAGTTTCTTAAATTAGTAGATGGTTTATTAAAATCATGTTAATGGCTATGTGAATGAGTGTGATGAAGGTGTGGCAAAATATATGAACACATATGTACATACATGCATACAGCCATAGATACGGACTATGTAAGGAGATATTTATAACATATGGAATGTTTCTTCCTAAGGTAAGTTCTTAACAATTTTTTTTTATTATTTTAAGAATGCAACAAAAAATTAATTCATAAAAGGTTTCACTTGTCTATATACTGAAAAAAATTACAAAAATCAAAAAAAAACTGTTTATATAACAGTTTTTATATTATTATAATGGCATTTAGTTCAAATTAACCCTTTTTTAATATACGTAAAATAAAATAAAAAATCTCACCAAGAGTTTCAGCAAGACTAGACTTTTAGCTTAACACGTTGACTGCTAATATATCGCCGGTGATCACGCTTAAGCCAAAGCCCAACATGTATTTTTTGCTTGGCACCAGGGAGTAGATTTTTGTCATGATCACCGATGATACACTGGCAGTCAACGTGTTAATGTTAATTTTTAAATGTCCAATGTGCATTCAAAGTTTAAATAACACTTAAAAATCTGTTTTTATTAAAAATACCATTACTTTTCAAGCATTTAGGATAAAATTTTTTAAATGAATGATTGCTGTAGAGCATTAAACTTCCAATAAATGTACCTTAAGAGTTTTTTTGAATCTAAAATTTCGTATATGTAGTAGAAAAATGTGTTTAATTGCTTTAAAAATATTTATCTTCCTTTTTAAGCTAAATAAATTGTCATAAAATATAGTTTTTTTTCAAATAAAAATCTTAAAGTTACATACATACATATGTATGACTTTCAGAGATCAGAAGATTATTGTGCTTTTATTTATTAACCCTCAGAAATTATTTATGTACCGGCCAGCCATGACATGTATATCCTTGTAATGTTGAGGAAACCCGTATTCGGCTTTTAATATAGTCTCATGAAATTTTAAAACTTGCGTAATTTTAGAAGACAACTCTATCGAGATCGTGGTATTTTAACAAATTTTACAAAAGCTTGTTTAAGAAGCCAAAACAAATCTATAGTTAGTTGGATAGACCTACATATAACGGCATAGAAAAAGTGTTGCAGTTGAAATAAAAAAAAAAAACTGAGGAATTCAAAAACTTTTATTTCAAGTATCAATAATGTATAGTGTATGCATTAAAATATATATCATTTTCCTACGAATAATATTTTGAAAAATATATTATATATTTTATAATGTAAAAATTAATAAATAAAACTAAAAAGTACATTTTTTTATTTAAATATTTTATTTTACAGGCGTTACGAGTGCAAATTTTAGCAAAACTGTCTAGAAATTTATTAATTATATATTTAATGACTTAATGAGTGCTTTTGCTGTTTCTTCATTAGCTAAATTTATTTTTTCTTAGAATGAATCCCATGTGGGGAACTCTAAGCCAAATTAAAAATTCTACCTCCAAGTACCAATCCTCCAGGTACCACCGTCAATTGCATCGAAAGAATACTTGAATAACGTTCATACCTTAGTAATGTTCGGCATACATTGTTTGTCTCTGATTCCACCACGTAGAGTGTTAGCCGTCAAAGTCGTAGTCAAAGTCGTAGTTCTAGAAATATTGTTCTCTAGTTCTTTCGGCTTTAATAATTTTGGTCGTTATTTCGAAGATCGAATTAAACGTCTGTGGTGATTCAACTATTTGGTCTATTAAATTTTCAGCAGTTACGTCTGCGGCAAACATAATTTTAAATATCGTCTTCCGTATGCGTTTCATAACCTATGGTCTTGCCTTCGTAAATTTGGCATATGTCATTACTATGGTGTTTGGATCGTTTGAAACATATACATATGTACATATGTATGCTTTGAAACCGAAATGAAGAATCCGATTCTAAACTAAAGTATAGGATTTTTTAGATTTATTTTATAATTAGAGTTTGAAATTGTTAGAACCTCATCCTTCGTTTTAGCAGTGCGCCAATCGTTTTTCCTTTTCGCTGTTTTTTCGCTAATTGATGATTGTAAGTGTCCTTCTCCTCCTGGTCGTTCAAACTGAGTAGAGGTCTTCTTCTTCCTTTGCTTCCCCCGGCGGATACTGCGTTGAATACTCTCAGAGTTGGAGTGTTTTCGTGCATTCGGATGACTTGACCTAGCCCGCGTAGATGATGTCCCTTAATTCGCTGAACTATGTCAATTTCGTCGTGTATTTCATGCAGCTCCATCAACTGCGGTCTCTCAGCCGAGTCTGTTGTGTCCTTAGCATTGGTGTTTTTTTATTTGGTGGGTCTCAAACCCATCATACAAACCTAGAAATAGATTCGCCTTCTCACTTTAGCTCGCCTACATCCTCTTCACCTCATTATTTTATGATTTTTCGCTTGTTTCTCAAATAAATTAGTTGTAACAATAAATTTAATGAAAAAAAATTTATTTTCATAAAATTTATAGTTTTGTTTGTCCAGACATCATTTTTAATATCCCCTGAAGCCCTTATACAATTTATAAGGCACTACAAATCCAAAAATATTCTTGATACACTGACAAAATTTTTTTTGAGATTAAATAATGTAATCCTTCATCTATTATGATTTAATAAAGTAAAGTCAGATAAAAATAGTTTTGGTCACCATTTCAACACGAACTGGTCTCTAAGTGTTAATTTTCAGCACTCTAGAAGTGACTAGTGTCTGATGGTGCATACCTGCAAATTGCATCAGACACAACCGCCAATATTTGCAACACAAAAGGCCACCTTTCACAGCTGATGACTGGCAACCCTGTCACTAGCTGCTTTTATTTTGTTTTGCTGGCGTGGTTCGCTTGGTTTTACTACGCCACCGCGCCAAATAGACAAACTTACGATTTTATATACAATCATACATACATACATATGCATAGGATTATGTGTGTGTACATGCAGTTTGTTGTGTTTGTTGCCGCTTCGTTCGCTCCCATTCCACAAAGCAAATTGCATTCCAAGCGATGTTTAAAAGGCAACAGCAACTAAAAAGCAACAAAAACAACAACACGAGCATTTAGCTGCATTAGCACACAACTGTAGCAACAACCTTCGTGGCGTGGCAGCAACAAACCAAATACAAACATGCAACGGCAAACGAAGTACGCCCAAGAAGTAGAAGAGCAAAACACAGTCGCTGCTGACAGCCGACGCCGGCAGCGAAGTTGAAGTCGTTTTTATTTTTTTAGCTGCACATTTTTTCTTGAGGGAGCCTAGCTGGAGCAGAGAACATAAAAGCATATGCATATGGAGAGCGCGCTTTGTTGAACGCTTCATCGAGAAGATGCTTTTGCTGCAGGTCTTCTTCCTACCCTTATGACCCCCCAAAAGTCCCTTTCGACTAAAAAAAACTATAAAAGTTGTTTGCTGGTTTGCTGCCTTGCGCATTACGAAAGTGTTGTAAACGAAGCGCGCTCGTCAGCGTCTGCCACACCAACAACAATCCAATACTAAAAGCAACAACAACAACAGAAATTCATAACAAACATTGGGCGTTAATATTATTTGGCGTTGTTATGAAGCAGTGTGGGAAGGCAAAGCGACAGAAAAACAGAGAAACTGAAAATAACGTGGGAAAGCCAAGAGCAGAGAAGCGCGCCAACTGCGCTGCGCGCGACCGAGAGAGCGCACAACTAATGAAGACAAAAAATGAGTGCAACAACAACTAAATGGGAGCGAAACGCATGAAAACGGAACGCGCACGCTCTTAGCATCCACAATTCATCAGCCCATTTCCCCTCGTTTAATCGATTTTATGCCGTCGCACGCTCTCACGAGAGCCAGCGTTGCACGCTCTGCCAAATTGATTTAGTGAGCGCGCTGGATATGATGAAATCCGGTGCGAAACTTCCTCCAAACACAAAAAAAAAAAATGTGTATAAGTGTGAGAGAGCGCGAGTGATGCGTTGATATCGAGAGTGCGAGCGAGAAAAAAGAATAACAAACAATAATAATTTGAAAGGCAGCGCAATACACACATTCATATGCATATAGTATGCTTGTGTGTGTGTGTGTGTGTTTGTTTGTGCTGTGTGTATGGAAAAATATAACGAAAAGAGCAGATTGCTTTCCGAGGTGCGGTGGAAAAGCCACAAAACTGTAGGAAAATGGAATTTCGATTTCACAACAACCCGCAATTGTTGGCTATTGGCGCTGTTTTGTAATCTCTTCTACACACATACATATGTATGTATGTAAATATGTAGGCTTTTGTGTGTGTGTGTGTGTGTATGCGCGTGTTGCCGAATTGCTAGCGGCGACACTGCGCCAACAATGCGAAGCACCAAATCAAAGCAGAAACGCAGAAGAATGGGTCGATGAAAACTGCAACGAAGACGCAGATCAAAAAGCCAAACGAACGAAATGAAAACAAGGAAAACTACTAAACACACGCACATATGTTAATATGTAAGTGTATGCATGCCTACATGTTAATATGTATGTTTTGTAGGCAGATGGACATTAAGATGAAAACAAGATGCCAGCGATTGCTGGCGTTGAGGCAGTGGGAGCTGGAAAAATGCGAAGACGAATGCGAGCCATTAAATTATTCACTTACACACGCACATACATACATATATACACTGTAGATACACATACAACATAATGCACTGCATAGTTTTGCATTTAAGGCGCCAACAACCAGGCGCACGCGAAGGCGCTGCATCGCACACGATGGCGATGGCGCTGGCGAAGGCGCTGCCGATGTCTACGCGGGCCGAAGCAATTGATGAATGGGAATGGGTAGGCAGCGTAAAAAGGATTGGCTGCGTATGTATGCATGTTTGTATGTATGTATATGTGTAGGCGTAGTGCATTTGCTGCAATTAAATTTGAGGACAACGTAGTGTGGCGTTTGCGCGCATCGTAAGAATTGGAGGCGCGTAAATGCTGAGTGGCGCTGGCGTGCACTAGCGACTGCGTGTAAAGATGTTTATAATGCATGCATTTGTATGTATGTATGTACATATGTATGTATTTATGCGGGTACTATTATATTTACAAATGAAAGCATATAATTTGTTTGCCCTACAATAACAAATTACTGGCACAAATGCACAATTTAATTATTATTTATTTAATTATCGATCATCTTATAATTATCAGACGCAACCAAGCAACTTCACGTAATGAAATTGCTAAGTGAAGGCATATGTATGTAAGTATGTATATTGATCATTATATACTTTATAGGGTCTACGACGTTGCCTACTGAGTCCTGCAAAATTAGGGGCAAACTTAATATACACTGTTCAGGGTATAAATACTATAAAGTTTAGAAAATAAGTATATCGGAAACCTAGTTTTAGTTTTATGTGTCATGAGCGTAAACTTTGCAATAGTCATCTTCGATACGCTACCTCTCTAATGTTTTGTTCTCTTATCAAATTTGTGAAAGTAATAACAAATAAATGTCCAGTGGAATTCATTAAAATAATTCCTTATCAAAACTGTATAATCTCTTCCTATTCTATCTTACCTAAATATGCCTTTCTACGTTTTTTCTGTTAGTTATTTGTTCCATTCGCTAATTTACAAGTTTTGTACAAGATTTACTCACATTGTGCACTCAACCACGAATTTACAGAATCCGTTTCAAGAAAATATCTTGTGTTAGAATTATGGGAAAGTTGTTCTTTATCAATACAGTTGTACACTCTTGTTTTCACAGTCTTTCCATGAGTCGAATTTTTCGCCAGCAAAATCAGTCGCCATAGACAGGAATATGTGGTAATCACTTGCTACCAGATCCAAACTTTAAGGTGGATGCATAAGAACCTCACAATCACGCTTCAGGAGCTGCTGCCGCATCACTAACGATATGGCCTGGTGTTATACTGACGAAACCAGCCAAAAGTGATATTTTCGGGGTATTACAAGGTATGACAATTAAGTAATGAGACTGATCCATAAAAACCGTATATTTGAAAATTATTCTACAACTCTGCCATCCCCTTCAAAGTAGTCCCCTTGGGCAGCTATACAGCGATTCCAGCGCGTTTTCTATGCTTCGTAACATTTCTGGAACGCTTCGACTGGGATGTCCCCGAGTACCCTCGTCACGGCCGCCTGGATGTCCGTAATCGACTCAAAATGGGTTCCTTTGACCGCCGATTTTGTTTTAGGAAACAAAAAAAAAGTCACAGGGTGACATGTCGGGCGAATAAGGCGGCTGTTGCAACACGGCGATCCTTTTAGAAGCCAAATACTGGGACACGCTGAGGGCGGTGTGGCACGGCGCGTTGTCGTGATGGAGGATCCAGTTACGAGCGATATCTGGGCGCACCCTGTTGACTCGTTTTCGCAATCTTTCGAGTACTTGGCAATAGCAGACTTGATTCACAGTTTTCCCCGGTGGAACGAATTCTTTGTGGACGATTCCCCGGCTATCAAAAAAGGCAATAATCATCGTTTTTACCTTCGACTTGCTCGTGCCTCGTCTTCCACGCTTTTACGCCCCTCCTTAAACTTTTTGTGTCATCGAAACACCTGGGCACGACTAAGAGCACTATCACCATACACTCTTACAATTTCAGTGTACGTTTCCGAAGCTGTTTCGCCCAATCTGGCGCAAAATTTTATCGCGACGCGTTGCTGTTGATTTCGTTTTTCCATTTTCGTGACGAGCACTACAAACACACGTCTATTCAACTTGACGCAGCAGGCGAACTAAACAAGCTATTACATACATATGTAAGTATATCAATGGAGAGGAGAGGGATGCCGGAAAAAGAGCAAGGGAATTTCAAGGTCACAGGTTTACCACAAGCACGGCAATAAAACCAGTCTCATTACTTAATTGTCAAACCTCGTAGGTCTTAATTAAGAGTAAGGCCCTGGGAGAGCAGTTCATAGGAGATTTGCTCTCAATCCCACCAAACAAATAGAAAACCTTCCTGTCCGTCAACCCTGGCTCGGCCAGCGCCTCTCCGGGATTCGACCAGTAACGTTTTCGCTTAACTTAGTCATTTGCTTCTCAGAGGGCATTCTTTTGAGATCTGAAAAAAAATAGCCACTTGGGGCTATATCTAGAGAACATTGTTGATGCAAAAGCAATTCGAACCCCAATTTCTGCCATCGTTTTGGGCGATTTCCTTTAAACGCTGCAATAACGGTATGTAATGGTCGCTGTTGATGGTCTTTACTTTTTCAAGGTAGTCAATAAAATTGAATGCATGCGCTTCCTAAAATACAGACGCCATAACCTTGTCATCCGACGCACTTGTCTACGCTTTGGAGCGGGTTCATCGTTTGCAGTCCAAATAATGGAGCCATGCTTCATTCATTATGCCATATCGATACGAAAACTAGGGTTTATTACGCTTAAACATCTCCAAACACTGCTCTGAATCATCAACTTGTCGTTGTGTTTGGTCAAAAGTGAGCTCGCGCTGGACCCACTTTCCAGAGAGCTTTCTCATACCCAAAATTTCATGAATGATATGGTGTACATATCCAGTTGATATCTTTAGAGTGCCTGATACCTCGAATAACTTCACTTTATGGTCATTCAATATTTTTCTAATAGGAATATGTTTTCTATCTCGGGATCACTATAGTATTCAATAAACCATAGTCGATGCTTGATCGAAGTCAAACCGAGTTTAAATTGTTACCTCAGAACGAAAGCCAGAAAGCCGAAGTATTGTTTTTGTTATTGTATTTAATGCATACTGCGTCGCCGTCTCACTCCCACCATTCAGCGCAACTAATTGATCATATTTTGTTTACAACTTTAAACTGCTTGCATTACACCTTTCGTGCGACGCAGCTGTTGCTGCACGCCACGCTGCAGTTGCTGCAATAAAACAAAACAAAACAAAATACAATACAACAATATCAAAACAAACGCGCAGCTGCAATATTGAGCAAAACAACTGTTGTTTATCGCATATTTCGTGCGAGCGCACGCTCGTCACTTGGCAGTCAAGTAAATATGAAAGCAAACGAGATTCGCGAGCGAGTAAGCGGCCTTTCTGGCAATTTCTAGCGCTAACTATGTGTGGCACTGAGCTGCTTTGCGCCAAAACAACAAACGAACAAAACAAGAAAGCAGAAACGCGACAATCCAGCAATCAGACGCAGCGCGCAGCGCCAGTGCGTACGTGCAACAGCGGCCGTGCGCTGGCCACCAAAGCTGCTGCTACGGCAACAGCTGGCCCAGCGGCTGCAGTGGAGTGTCAGCGATGGCGCACGTTCGCTCTACACGTGAATTAAGTCCATGTTGTGCGTGCCCGCCCTCACAGAGCCATCACTCACGTCGGCCGCTTAGATGTGCGCGCTGGCAGACAAGCGTTTCGTAGTTCGAAGTGTGAACGTTTCAAACGTTTCGAATGTTTAGAAGACAAATGCGCCTAAATGAGTCGTCGCTCTTTGGATTCACGTGCCAGTTGTCACTCACCTTTACACGTTCGCGCCGCTGCTGTTCGAAGTTTCTTCTGTTTTGTAGTCATTCGTGTCTTGTGCTATTGTTTGATAGGTATGTAAGAGATGACCTTTAGACAGAGAATTAAGTGGCTTTTGATTTCATCAAGCTGAAATTTGTGTACTCATTTTCAAATTATTATGTGTTGAGGAGATCTTTTTGATTAGTGATTCTAACGAATCCACATTCATATTTGATTGAGCATAAGATCGTAAATACTCTTAATTTCGTTTTTATGGTACTCGTATATTTTAAGTTCGTGAACGCAATAACGAAATTTTCCTCCAAGACGACTAGCTTTTGAGTACCTTCCACTAGTTCCTAAACTTCTTGGTCTTAGTTATATAATTTCAGCTTGGTACACATGCTTTCTGAATTGGTTAGAAAGCTTTTTAAAGCAAATTCTACCAAAAATACAATAGTGTTTCTCAAACTGTCAACATCTCTATGTAAGTTCATAAGTGGCTAATTCAAATCTTCTTCTTCTACTTAATTGGCGTTGGCACCGCTTACGCGATTATAGCCGAGTCAACAACAGCGCGCCAGTCGTTTCTTCTTTTCGCTACGTGGCGCCAATTGGATATCCCAAGCGAAGCCAGGTCCTTCTCCACTTGGTCCTTCCAACGGAGTGGAGGTCTTCCTCTTCCTCTGCTTCCCGCGGCGGGTACTGCGTCGAATACTTTCAGAGCTGGAGTGTTTTCATCCATCCGGACAACATGACCTAGCCAGCGTAGCCGCTGTCTTTTAATTCGCTGAACTATGTCAATGTCGTCGTATATCTCGTACAGCTCATCGTTCCATCGAATGCGATATTCGCCGTGGCCAACGCGCAAAGGACCATAAATCTTTCGCAGAACTTTTCTCTCGAAAACTCTTAAGGTCGACTCATCGGTTGTTGTCATCGTCCAAGCCTCTGCACCGTATAGCAGGACGGGAATTATGAGCGACTTATAGAGTTTGGCTTTTGTTCGTCGAGAGAGGACTTTACTTTTCAATTGCCTACTCAGTCCAAAGTAGCACCTGTTGGCAAGAGTAATCCTGCGTTGGATTTCCAGGCTGACATTGTTGGTGGTGTTTACGCTGGTTCCAAGATAGACGAAATTATCTACAACTTCAAAGTTATGACTGTCAACAGTGACGTGAGTGCCAAGTCGCGAGTGCGACGACTGTTTGTTTGATGACAGGAGATATTTCGTCTTGCCCTCGTTCACTGCCAGACCCATTTGTTTTGCCTCCTTGTCCAGTCTGGAGAAAGCAGAACTAACGGCGCGGGTGTTGAGGCCGATGATATTGATATCGCCAGCAGTTGTACACTCTTATAGAAGATGGTAACTTCTCTATTTAGTTCTGCAGCTCGAACTATTTTCTCCAGAAGCAGGTTGAAAAAGTCGCACGATAGGGAATCGCCTTGTCTGAAACCTCGTTTGGTATCGAACGGCTCGGAGAGGTCCTTCCCGATCCTGATGGAGCTTTGGGTGTTGCTCAACGTCATTTTACACAGCCGTATTAGTTTTGAAGGGAAACCAAATTCAGACATCGCGGCATAAAGGCAGCTCCTTTTCGTGCTGTCGAAAGCAGCTTTGAAATCGACGAAGAGGTGGTGTGTGTCGATTCTTCTTTCACGGGTCTTTTCCAAGATTTGGCGCATGGTGAATATCTGGTCGATGGTTGATTTGCCAGGTCTAAAGCCACACTGATAAGGTCCAATCAGTTTGTTGACGGTGGGCTTTAAGCTTTCACACAAAACGCTCGATAGAACCTTATATGCGATGTTGAGGAGGCTAATCCCACGGTAGTTGGCGCAGATTGTGGGGTCTCCTTTTTTATGGATTGGGCATAGCACACTTAAATTACAATCTTTGGGCATGCTTTCGTCCGACCATATTCAATAAAGCAGCTGATGCATGCTCCTTACCAGTTCTTCGCTGCCGTGTTTGAATAGCTCGGCCGGCAATTCGTCGGCCCCTGCCGCTTTGTTGTTCTTCAGGCGGGCAATGGAACGTCTGCTCCATCGTCATCGATTGGGGAATCGGGTTCGCCTTCTCCTGGCGTTGTGCGTTCACTGCCATTCAGCAGGCTGGAGAAAGCAGAATTTAAGTATGTTCTGGGCATCGGCATCGGCTAATTCAAATAGGTTTTTTTTTTTTAATATTTAACATACACTTTAGGTCTAGCAGCTCTATTTTGCGAACAGTTCCTACTCCCGTTTTATTCCAAATTTTCTATTAGTCTATCTATCTATACATAAATATGACAATTTGGTATAGCTCCCCCCAAGGATCTCATTATTTCTGAGCTCTTCCTCAAATTATCCACTTTATTGACTTAAGGAGTTTATAATATTGTTGGTTTTTGTTTGTTGTTAGATGATCTTTGGTTAGCTTACCTAATACAAATACTATTATAGAGTTTTGGGTAGATAGGTTGGTGTCCCTTTGTTTACTGTGTTACTACCGGCGTACTATGGCTTGTACACCCGGTAGTAGAATTTTCTTTTCTTTCTGGCTGGTGACGAGGAGATCGTCATCATCATCAAAGTGTTCGTTGTTATTATTTTTTATTGGTTTGGTTCATGCTTTAGCACTAATAGTCAGCCTAAAAGAGTTGGTCAGTCTACCATTTATTGCCTTTGATTTCATCTGGGAATCGGATGAGATCATTCGCCCCCCAGTCACCGACCTACAACAGTAAAACATATTTTTTAGAGTTATTCGTTTTTTTATTCAATATTGTTCCATTTAAGGGTGAAACACTGGTTATAGTGACCCTCCAACTTTTCGATCCCATTTTTGTAGTACGATTTGTATTTTGTTTCAAAATAGTCCTCAGTTTCGGCGATCACCGCTTCATTCGACGTAAATTTATTCACAGCAAACATTATTTTGGGTCTGAGAACAGGAAATAGTCCAGATCTGGAGCATGAAGGGGATGCGGCAGCAATTCGCAGTCCAATTCATGGATTTTTGTCATCGTTTTAATTGACTTAGGGCACTGTGTATTGACTTGAATCAGCGCTTTCTTTTTCTTCAAATGCAGCCCTGTTTCGGCGACTTCGTTCTTCACCGGTGCAATAACGGTAAGTAATAGTCGATGCTGATGGTTTTTTGTTTAGTCAATGAAAATTATTCCCTGCACATCCCAAAATACAGACGATATAACCTTGCCAGCCGACTGTTCGTTTTTCATGCTTTGGAGCGTGTTTATCGTGTGGGATTCACTGATTGTTTATAGGTCTTCGGAATGAAATGATGGAACCATGTTTCTAACATTGTCACATATCGACGCACAAACTAGGGTTTATTGCGCTTGAACATTACCAAGCACTACTCCGATTCGTCAACTCGTCGTTATGTTTGGTCAAAATTAAGCTTTCGCGGCACCCACATTGCACAGAGCTTTTTCATATCTTTATGTTTGTGAATGATATGATAGCCAACTATCTTGAACAACTTCGCTTTGTGGTAATCCAAAATATTTTTGTGAACTTTTTTGATGGTTCCGTAAGAGGCGTCCACTGCGTTCACCGTCTTCAGAGCTCATTTCACCACATCTAATGTTTTGAGGTGCCCCAGTACAGTCAAACATGTACTGGCATAGAAAATCGGTAATATTCCGACATGTACCAAGATCGTTTATGACAATGTCTTTCAAGGTTTCATTAGACAAATTTAAAGCTAGAGGCTCAGTTATATCACAGTCTTTCCACATAATAATCTCAGTGTAATCTTTGGCATCGAAGTTGAAAGCAGGTACTTTAAACGTTCGAAGTCTTCGAGCATTCTTTGATTTTGCTTTTACAATTCTTCGATCTGCAAGATCTCTAATAATCTTTCTGTCATCAGCAAGCATGGCAATGAGAAGATTTTCTGTGTGACCAAAATATCCATTTCGTTGGATTACTTTGTCAACGATTGCTTTCATATCGGAATTCAAATAAAGATTTAATTTGGCCTTTTGAATTCCTTCTCTATCAGACGAATAACACCACCTTTGAGACCTGTATTCACCACAGTTCCATCGCACCCAACAACAGCTAATTCCTTCACATTTACCCCTTAAGATTTCAAATATAATAATGTAGTGTCTTTAATACCTTTAACAGTCCCCGACTCACAGGTGACATGACCAAAATAGTTGCTTCCTTCACATAGTGATTTTCTCTGTTATTTTCTGTAAAATTTCTTCCATCAAAATACAAACCACAAAGTATTATATTTTATGGTAGTCCGCTTCTTGTAAAGTTGATCTGATTAATGACACAACTTGAACGATTAATGACACAACTTGAATCAACATCACCAACCAACGTCTTAGAAGATAGAAGAAGCTATAACTGCAGCGGCTCATTCGGAGACACCAGTACGATCTCATGCTAGTACTAGATTGTACGAAAAAACGAACACGGTTTGGCAAAATAGTGTGCCTCTGTGTTACGCGATAAACTTTTTTCTTTTCTATCTTATTTTTTTCTTATTCTTCACAGTTGAAACTATATCGATCATAATTTTTCTGGCTGATCTTTGGTCGAGTAAGAAACTTACTTCCTCCTTGGCAACACGACACCTTTTTAAACAGCAACAAGTCCTGATATCTTTGCATCTGTAGATATCAAGTAATCTTTTGGACTTTGATATATGTAAATGTTCTAATCTTTTTTTTTTGGTATTTTATATTAGTTTGACGGCCCTGATATAGTTTCATTAAGGTCCTATATTTGTCACGGTAGGTACGAATCAATTGTAAAATTCTTTTTACACTTACAATGCCCTGGCTTAAGAGCAATCAGTATCGTAAGTGGCAAGAACGGGATATAAGAAATGTATTCCGTGATTTGCTGACTCAAATACTAATCACAACCTTAACCAGTAGTTAGTGACATTTATTTTTCTACATCGCTTCAATTTTCGTTGTCACTACTATTTGAACAGAGAGACGATAATTTCAATAGCTTATTGAACCTTAACCGCAACTTTAATCGCTGGTTAAAATATAAAAATTAATTTCAACTACAATTTTTCAAATAATGTATAAGATACCGCTTCTACGATTAACCAGTGGTTAAAAAAGATTAATTTCAATTTCCGATAATTTTTATGCAAAATTTAAATTTTTTACCCAAAATTAAACGCTTGTAATGATTTATTAAAAATTTATCAACAGTTTAACCACCGGTTAGCGGTTTTGAAATGTTTATAATAGCTGTTTACTTTGTTTTTTGACAATATTTTGCATTAACAAAAATATTATAAACACTATCTTTTGGTTAGTTAACCGATAAAAATCGCTTTAACCAATGGTTAACGGTATTTCTTCCAATTTAGCTGTTATACTTTTTTTTGGCAATATTTTACATTAACGAAAATACAGGGTAGGCCATTTAAAGTTGACCCATTTGTTTGTTTGCCAAATTTAAGGCGTCGCGGATAATCAGCTGGGTTTAGTTTTTGTGCCATTTGAATTTTATATGGAAACATCTTCAAATCTTTATGAATTATGCGTCGGAGAGTGGTGCGAGAGATGTCTAATTCCTGAGAGCGGCGATAACTCGATGTCGATGGAGTCTCCTCAATACTGGCTCGTACAGCTTCGATATTTTCATCAGAACGTCTTGTGCGTTGTCTGGATGCATGACTGGCATTACTGAGATTACCGGTGTTCACAAATTTTGCGTATAAAGACTTAATTGTGTTCTTAACTGGAGCACTTTTCACTTTATTTTTTTTGCGAAACGCACGTTAAGTTAACACAATTGAAAAGTTATTTTGAATATAAAGCTGAACAATTTCAGCGCGTTCTTTTGGAGTGTACTGTTCCATGGTATAAATTGTCTTCGAATGACGCTTCTAACGCGGTATGACATTAGCCGATTTGTCAGCGCTGTTAAAAGTTACAGCGTTGCCAGATGGGTCAACTTTAAATGGCCTACCCTGTATTATAATAACTACCATTGAAAACCTTTGGTTAGTTAACCGGCAATACTTTAACCAATGGTTAACGGTACATATTTCTTCCAATTTACGAAAAAAAAAATAAATCTGCAGCGCAAGAAAACTTTGTCTCTCAATGAAAAAAATAATAAATAAATTTGTCAAAATAATTTGAGACCATCCATATTTCTGTGCGGTCACTTAAGGGTCATTCTAATTTTAGATAACAGTTGGACATTTATCCCCTCAATATTTATATGCGTAACGTCTAAAGTGAATACGTTTCTGAATTTCTGAACACATATTGTAGGCTTAAGAAGACAGAATCTACGCCATGTGCTTATATATGTATATGTACATATGTATGATTGTGGGTTTGAGTTGATAAATTTTGCATTAAAACCAAAGCTGTCATTTGACATGCGTGACAACGCAATCGAACAAGACAATGCAAGCACACATACACATACGCACTTGCCTACAAGAACATTAAAAAATAACGGTACTGTTTGCATGTGACCATATAGTTATGTAGTTAAACATACCTATGTTCATATGTTCGTGCCTATTGAAAACGGTAAAAATGTTGACAGCTAGCGGAAACGGATATATGAATATTTCATCCCTTTCCCCCGTATTTAAGTTGTCAATTCACGTACAGGCAACGAGTGGCATGGAGGGTAGTAACCAGTATTAGTTGAAGCGCCAATAATATTGTCAGCTTATAATTCTGCTTTTTACCGATTTATGTAACTCTAACTCCAACTCTTCAACGCGGACTGGAAAAACGTTTAAAAACCCAAATCTAAGAGATTTGAAATTTGATATGGGTATGGGTTTGGAATTAGAAGCTACACGGATTTATGTATATCAAAGACGGCCATCAAAAAAAGAAATCACCTCAATCACAATGCGGCGTAACGAAATAAAAATATACAAGTCTAAAGTTAAGTGTACACCTCACACATAACCTTTGATATCTAAAAGCTCAAAGTTTTCACAAATCGATGTCTTCGCGATATTTGTCACATTTTCTGGCTCTTCAACATCTCCATCACAGTGTTATGGTAATGCATAAACCAACAATCCTTTGAGCCGGAATTCTCAAATTTAAATGATTTGACTCGTTCTTGTTTTTGGATGATATTTTCTGTATCTTCGCAAGGTTCTCGACTGAAATCCACAGCTCACACAGACGGAAGCCCGAACCACTCTACATAAGGTTAGGTTAGGTCACGATGTCGATCCAAAGAGGGATCTCACTTGGACAGCTGAGAACAACGGTCTATTGCGCTAACTAAAACAACAATTAATTGGTCATAGAACCCTCAATAATCGACAAAGCGTCGAAATTCCCTAATGAAAATAGTGCTGATTAATTCTCGTTCTGGGACGATATCGTCTGGATCATCGCACGGTTATGAACTGGAATCCACAGCCCGCACAGACTGAGCCACTCTAGAATAGGTTAGGTTAGGTTAGGTAACGTGGTCTATGCTAACAGGATTTTACTTGGACAGCTTATAACACTGTTCCGTTGTTGTAACTAAAACTATTAGGAATTGATGGCGAGACCCTCCTTAATCGACAAAGCGCTTTGAGCTTGTTGCAAATTTGTTGAGTCAGCTAATGTTAGTTTCAGCTTTGCCTCCTGGTAGGATTGCCGAAATTTTTTAATTTCACTCTTGCTGCTGGAGAAAATTATTCGAGCTGCAGAACTTAATCGAGTATAGAGAGTAGGTACAATCTTTTATAAGAGTGTACAACTGCTGTCGTATGCCGATGATATTGATATCATCGGCCTCAACACCCGCGCCGTTAGTTCTGCTTTCTCCAGACTGAACAAGGAAGCAACGCAAATGGGTCTGGCAGTGAACGAGGGCAAAACGAAATGTCTCCTGTCATCAAAAAAAAAGTCGTCGCACTCGTGACTTGGCTCTCACGTCACTGTTGACAGTCATAACTTTGAAGTTGTAGATAATTTCGTTTATTTAGGAACCAGTATTAACACCACCAACAATGTCAGCCTGGAAATCCAACGCAGGATTACTCTTGCCAACAGGTGCTACTTCGGACTGAGTAGGAAGTAAAGTCCTCTCTCGACGAACAAAAGCCAAACTCTATAAGTCGCTCATAATTTCCGTCCTGCTATACGGTGCAGAGGCTTGGACGATGACAACAACCGATGAGTCGACCTTAAGAATTTTAGAGAGAAAGGTTCTGCGAAAGATTTATGGTCCTTTGCGCATTGGCCACGGCGGATATCGCATTCGATGGAACGATGAGCTGTACGAGATATACGACGATATTGACATAGTTCAGCGAATTAAAAGACAGCGGCTACGCTGGCTAGGTCATGTTGTCCGGATGGATGAAAACACTCCAGCTCTGAAAGTATTCGACGCAGTACTCGCCGCGGGAAGCAGAGGAAGAGGAAGACCTCCACTCCGTTGGAAGGACCAAGTGGAGAAGAACCTGGCTTCGCTTGGAATATCCAATTGGCGCCACGTAGCGAAGAGAAGAAACGAATGGTGCGCTGTTGTTGACTCGGCTATAATCGTGTAAGCGGTGTCTACGCCAATAAAGAAGAAGAGCCCCCTTGTTGGATAATACTTGGTTTCCTGTCGTGCTCACTTTAATTCAGCTGAGCTTAGGATTGAGTTAAGGATTTTCATGAAACTTTCTCCCGAATTCTAGATTCAGCAGTGATCGGAAAATATCGAAGCTTCATTATGGGGGTATTCTGGTCTAGAAGCATGAATTTCAGGTAATTTTTAAAGTGTCGCAAAAAAAGGTAATTAATATTTTTACTATCCATTTTTTATTAGTTATTTGTTAATTTTAGAAGAGTACAGGCAAAAATTAAAAACTAAAAAAAGTAAAAAATTTCAAAAATTCTGAGCTGACGTCTAAAAATTTCCACGTGACCATACCCATGATTTCAACTAGGAGGTAGTTATCTGAAACCAAAAAAAAGATTATTAATTTAGAATAATGTCGCAATGGCCGGAACCACGGAAAAGTGGGAAAATTGAATTGAAATGACGACTACCTGAAAAGAAAGTTTTTTTGGATCACTTTTTCTGACCATTTCGAATTTTTTAAACATAATAAAAATAAAAATTTGGAGAAGGGGCTAGTTTCAACCATAGACAAGCCTATAAAGAAGACTCTATAAGAATTTCAAGTAAATCGGTCCAGTAGAATCTGAGAAATCGGGGGTATCGTTCCGAAAAAGTCAGTTTCGAGAAAAACGCGTTTAAAGTTTAGGAGACAATTCTAGTGAACACGGACGCCACTTCACAAAATCGGCTGTATCTCCGAAAATAAGTCGAATTTTGAAAAATCCTACCAAGGTCATATTTTTGAAAGTCTAAACTATCAAAAAATGCAAAAAAAAATCGAGTTTTCAAAATCCTAGACCAGAATACCCCTTTATAACGCTAATTTGAAAGAATATTTTTTGCCGGTTAAACTGCAGTTCCTCAATGTAATGTATCACAGATATACTTAGTATATACAAACTAAACTTAATTTCCTTACTGCACTGCAGGGATGCATGGGCGCGTATTATTTGCATTTGTGTACGCTCAAAGTGAAGAGGTGGGTCATGCGACCTGCTACAGGGCGTTGTTTATATTGGCGCCCAATCGGACTTAAATACGTACAAAATCGGCGTGTGTGAGTGTATAAAGCATAAACAAAGCAGGCCCGCAAAGCAAATGTGTGTATGTATGTATATGTAAATATTTATGTATGTATGTATGAACTACGCGGTATGTTTGTTTTCGATACACGCGCCACTTTGGCTGCAGTGGGAGAGCTTTTGCGCGCCAATACGACTGAATACGATTTTCATGAATCGAAAATTCGCGCCAAAGCTGACAGCAAAATGCCTGAACAGCAGCAAATTGGAAATGTACACACGAGTACATATGTATGTATGTATATGTGGAATATGGATCGATATACTCGTATATACATACATATTTACACGCAAATATTGCTTTCCTGCCTGAGAATGTGCCAAAATTCATACAATCGTGATTATACATATGTAGGTATGTATATTGTATATGTATCCATATACACACACACAAGCTCGCCAATAAGCGATGGCAGCGCTCTCGTTGCAATTGAGGAGTCGAAATTTCGTACGCGCCTAAAATCATCGATCGATAAATGGCAACTTTTTTCACTGCTATTGTTGTTTTTGTTCTATGTACCGCAATGCTGCCGACAGTATCATTCCATTAAATTACATTTGCGCATAACGAAAGGTTTTTGTGTCTGCAACGCCCCCCACACTCACTTTCTCCGCGTGCTACGCACTGCGTCCGTCACCCGAACTTTTCGCTCGGCTCGAACTTTTTTTCTGATTTTTTTCTTCTGCAACATTATTTTGCTTTCAGCTTTCGAACAACACGAGTCCGTATATACATACATATGTACATGTGTGCGCTTGTATTACTCCATTTATATTGGTTTTTGATGCGGCGCTAAAGCAAACTTACCATCAGCCCATCAGCCTGCCAGCCGCAGCAGCCACAGCGCGTGCCAAACTCCCAAACCAAAGAAACAATCAGTCGTCCATCCCTAACAACGTCTGTGTTCCTATGTTTTCTATGGTGGTTGTTTTTGTATACTCTTGTTCACAGTAGCTCGCACAGTCTGTAGTCGCCACACCCCCGCCCACAACTGCCGTTGGCAGACAAAGCGCTCGAAATTTGGTATGAAGTAAGTTTTAACTCTGTTTGGCTATTGCTGCAGCCTGCCTCAATGTGAAGCGCTGTCCTAAATGTCGAATGTTTTTGGGGAGTCGTGGCTGTGCCTTGGTTGGCTTTTCGCGCTCAAATTGACAGAGTTGCCACAATGTGGAACCTTCTTTTATCTGGTGAATGGTTGGATGACATAAAAATATGCTATTGAATGGTTCTGATACTATTTTAAGAAGTCTCCTTGATTGAGACAAGCTTCGGATTATCTAGGAAATTCCATAACCATTAAAGGTGCTAAGTTAACGTTAGGTTATAACCATTGTCTTACTATGTAATAGTTTGAGGTCTTCTCAACTGAGGAAAGCTTTGAACTGCCTAGAAAATACCATATCCATCTGTTTTTAGTTTGGGGACCATTTTAAGATGTGTTCTCAAATATGGAAAGATTCGGATTGTCTAGCAAAAACCTATATCCAGATGAGGTGCTTGTTGAATGGTGAGATAGGACCGTATTTGTTTTATAAACATGTTATAGAATGATTCTGGTACCATTTTAAGGAGTCTCCTCGATTGAGGCCGGCTTCAGATTATCAAGAAAAATCCATTTCAATCCGAAAAAACACAGCGAAAGAGATGTAACATTCAAGAAACTCGACCCAACAAAAGAAATCGCCCAGAATTCATGAATCTAGGTAAGTAGACCGACCAGATATTCACTATGCGCCAAATCTTGGAAAAGACTCGTGAAAGGAGAATCGACAAACACCACCTCTTCGTCGATTTCAAAGCTGCTTTCGACAGCACGAAAGGAGCTGCCTCTATGCCGCGATGTCTGAATTTGGTATCCCCGCAAAACTAACTATGTAAACTGACGTTGAGCAACACCCAAAGCTCCGTCAGGATCGGGAAGGACCTCTCCGAGCCGTTCGATACCAAACGAGGTTTCAGACAAGGCAATTCCCTATCGTGCGACTTTTTCAACCTGCTTCTGGAGAAAATAGTTCGAGCTGCAGAACTAAATAGAGAAGCTATCATCTTCTATAAGAGTGTACAACTGCTGGCGTATGCCGATGATATTGATCGTCTATTTAGGAACCAGTATTAACACCACCAACAATGTCAGCCTGGAAATCCAACGCATGATTACTCTTGCCAACAGATGCTCATTATTCCCGTCCTGCTATATGGTGCAGAGGCTTGGACGATGACAACAACCGATGAGTCGACCTTAAGAGTTTTCGAGAGAAAGGTTCTGCGAAAGATTTACGGTTCTTTGCGCATTGGCCACGGCGAATATCGCATTCGATGGAACGATGAGCTGTACGAGATATACGACGACATTGACATAGTTCAGTGAATTAAAAACAGCGGCTACGCTGGCTAGGTCATATTGCCCGGATGGACGAAAACACTCCAGCTCTGAAAGTATTCGACGCTGTACCCGCCGGGGGAAGCAGAGGAAGAGGAAGACCTCCACTCCGTTGGAAGGACCAAGTGGAGAAGGACCTGGCTTCGCTTGGAATATCCAATTGGCGCCACGTAGCGAAAAGAAGAAACGACTGGCGCGCTGTTGTTGACTCGGCTATAATCGCGTAAGCGGTGCCAACGCCAATTAAGAAGAAGAAGAAGAAGAAGGTATGTAGGTAGCTAAGACTACAGGCCTTCGAGAAAAATTGATAAATTTATGGTGAATGTGCGAATTCAGTCGCAGCTCATTGCTAGAAAAGATATATTTATCAGATTTATTCACAGCTGGCAACCCTATGCACTTCATCGATCCATTTTATCCGCTGCCTACGATTGCGAGCACATCAATAAATCATTATATACTATATATGTACATATGTATACTCGTATACACATCTCTATGTATCATCATAACAAAAAAGGCAAGCAACAGCAACAACAGAAACAACAAAGCTGTCAGGACATATAGTACATATGTACGCTGTATGTAAACAGCATAAAAGCTTTGCTCTCGTACAACTTTACGGTACAGCACAAGTGCGCCAAATGAATTTAGGATGTGAAAGCATTCGGGTGCAATGCCCTGCTTTACTGCAAGCATCCCTGTACCGCGCTGTGCAACCTCGACACTACTACGGACACGACCCCGCGCACCGGCAGCTTCGTTTCACGAAAGTGCCTGTGTTAACCTATTTTACCCTCGTCTTGTGTTTGGCGCTTCACAACGAACATTATTTCTCTTTTTCTCTCTCACAAACACAATCACATTCGCATTTTATCTGCATACAATTTGTTAACGATTTTGAGTCGAAGAGAGCCGAGTGTCATCAAATAGGGCAAGAAGTGACCGCAGCAATGCCGAGACCTATCTTCAATGCACGGCACACTACAACAAACGGAATGCTGTGTGAAACTGAGGGGCTGAACTGTGAGTCGAGTGGAGTTGGCTGGCTTAGCATCGTGTAGAGAGACCCTCATTTAGACGTCTTTATTGCTACGATTTAGGTATGTACACATCTTCTACTATGTGCAGATGCAAATATATTCGGCACAACGAAATTATGGGTGTGCCACAGCGCCACTTATACATATATTTACTACAACCGCTACCCGCCCACACTCCACACGACCGCAACTTGTACGCATCCTTGACTGGTGTAAACTGTACGTTCTTATCACTGGCCGCATTATCAGTGGCATACATGTACTCCAGAGACCACTGCCGCACTTGAGGAGGGTGGAACAGGCGGTCAGATATGTGCAGATATGAGTGGTTCATAGTAGCAGCGAAAGCAGTAGCCGAGACGAATGATGCGACCGAAAGGGATTAGGCCAATGCGACAAGTTCGCTTTGAATGTTTAGAAAGCCCACAACCCGTAGACATACATATGTATGTGTGCGTGTGAGAATCTAAACCTCAGGCTAAGCTTTTCAATGTAGATTGTGTGGAAGCTTCTGATAAAATATTCCTACAGGAGGCAACACTTGTCCGATTGTTCCGTAGTTGTGGCATGCGGAAGATTGAATGCTTTTGTTATGCTTCAAATAATAATAATAACAATGCGGTCTACTGGTTATTGTAAGTAAATTTCCATCGTCTCTTCTTTTATTCATTATTTGGTGGATCCACTAAGGTAGGCTATATAATTTCCCCTTGTTGTTTCGGCTTACTTCGTTTATTCGTTCGTAATTTAATATAACTCGTTTAGATTCAATTAAAGTTTGATTAGCAGGAAGTTCCAGGATTCGAAGATAAAGGATCCTTAAAGAAAGAAATAACTCCTTGGAAGAAATCTTCTTCCCGTTACAGGGAGGAGAGGCATCTGCAATGTAGGATCAGTCCGTATTGTCTATTTCTTGCCTTTCCTAATAAGGAAAATACAAGAAATAGGCATTCTTTAAAGGCGGACTTCTTGTAGACAAGGACTTGACATGGTACTTTCCTTTCAATCGTCTTCCATTCGTTTCAGTTGGGAATTTTGTTAGATTTTGGTTTTGAAACTGACCAGTTCTTTCCGTTTTTTTTTTAACAGTCTCTGAAGCTTTATTATTACTCTTGATTCTCGCGGCAACGCAAGTTCGCCGTCTGCAATGGGTGGTGGTTTAACTCCAAGCACGCCATTCACTGAGAGCCAGTAGATGAAGGTGTTTATGGCTCCACTGTGAATAGCGGTCAGTGCATGTCTGACGTTTGTTGCGTCCGAAGTCTGGTCGGCGTATTGCCTTATGTGGTAAACGTAGTAAGGGAAAGACGTCTTGATGTTCCTAAGAGACGGTTCCGCTTCAAGCAGGGGACTGAACGGTTCTTTTCTACGAAACTACTTTAAAGGGAGTTCACTGTGCTCCTTAACTGAGAGCATACGGACCTCACTGTGTAGATGTTCGATCAGCGACATCAAGAGGCAACTTGTTATAGTATGGAGTGCAGTGTCTGAAGCTGCTTCGTCTGTCATTGCATCCATGCGAACTTATTGGAACGGCTTAGATAAGGACCGGCCGACCGATTGCTTGGTATGTTGCCAACAACGTTACTTTGTCCTTTCTGATCAGCCTGATCTGCGGTCACGTAACTCGCGGTCCACTCCCGGTGTGTCTTAAATCCAGAGTAATTCTTCAGATGGCTCCATCCATTGCATGTACAACACCTAACCGACGTGGAGTATGGATGGATTGCCTTTTATATTTCAGCATTTAGCGATCCTAGTGTTACAATCTGGCAATTGTCAACTTGATCATAAATTTTGACATTTTTGATGGTATACAAATGTTTTGCCATACGAGCGCTCTTTGTGTTGTTTACAGTAACTTAAAATATTCCTCTCAGCCAAAAAATAGAATTAAATCGCGAACACTTTCTCGCGATTATTTTTCACACGTACCGAAGATATTTTCAGTTCCAAAATATTGCTCTCAAGTCATCAACTAATATCTGAATCCGACTTGGAAACTATGTACACCTCAGAGTATCGTCAACCTAAACTAGTGAAAATGCCTGTCGGAGAATTCATAGTACTACGCGAATTAATCTTAATCGGCATCAGACACACTCACAAACACACTGTCAGTTATCTTAGCTTGCTTGACAATACGCTCATACCTCAACAAGTGCTTTAATGTCTTAAGGTGAATTTTACGCGAACGTCTTGCGCGCTCTTCAACGGCTCCAGAAGACGGAAGACAAGCAGAGGCGGCTCCATTTTGCGCTGATGCTGATGACTGCACTTTGCATCCGTAGGTTTTATTAAACACGCGCACCCGCCCTGCCGCCTTTTTCCGCTCTTACTCGCCCGCCTACACTCTCTCGACGGCAAGTCGGTGTCTGTTGTAGCGATTAAGGATTTCCATTTCCATTTTCATTTGTAGACATCGTAACGATGGCTGTTCGTTGCATTTTTGTGATGATTGAAAAGTAATGAGCACCGTTAAGTGGCTTGATTTTCCTTTTGCTCTGCGTCGCTCTCGCTGCCTGCTACTTTTGCTGCTACTACTACTCGGTATTGCTGTTATTATTTGCTGTGCTTGTTGTTGTGCTCTTCATATTTTTCATATTTGATTGCGGAAATATTCGCATTCATAGTTCAGGATATTATATGCTGACCTCATCGCACGGCAGCACTTGTGTTCTTCTTTGCTCCACCCTGTCGTCTTTTAGCTTACCCCACGACCCGCATCGAGTCTAATAATTGCGCTGAATACCACTTCAATACTCGCTTTGCATTGCATTTCAATGGGATTTATTGTGCAATATTTTTATTGCTTTTTATTTTTGGTGTGTGTGGTTAAATTAAAGAACTCTGTGCCGATTGAAGCGTGCCGCAATTAAATATGGAAATGCAATGAAATGGGAATGGATGAAGTATTGAGTGCCTGTGATCGGTTAGTTGAATAAAAGTAATGATAGTTTCTGGTGATGTGTAATCAAAGTAAAATGGTAGCTTCTTTTACGCATTCTCTTTGCATTCGAAGTAAACTCAGACGCACTTACTTAACTTACGAACTCGTAGGCGAAGCTTCTTTGCGAGTGCTGGTTGCAGTACAAGTTCCTTAAACCGACTTCAAAAGTGCCAAAAACTTAAAAAATCTGACACTTCAAACTCTATTAACATTGTTAGTCTAGCGTGGAATGCCGACTTACAACTTCGACTTCGACTTTGTTTTCCTATAAGGTAAATATGAATATGATACTCTCTGCTTCTGGGAATCTTTGTAGGAATACCAACGATTCGTGCATATTTCCACAACAACTCCGGTACTCTCTTTTATAATAATTTACGAATTTACTACTTTCAAAAATCATTTACTAAAAATAGATATGCTATGTTCCCAGGGTCTATTCAGTGTTTCCTATAATTTTTTGAAAGTTATCATTGTTTTGAATATCTGATAGAAAGTTTGCCATATTTCTCGGCAAATTGCTGTTTAAATACTCCTCTCAGTAGGGTAAGTAGCTTGATTAAAATCGAACCACAGACTTGGTTTGATGCTTATTCGAAGATGGAAAATGCCAAAGACAAAATTGGTTTGCAAAAGTTCGTTCCGGCAATTCCAATCCTGAGTTCTGGAAAGACTTTTGAAGCCTATCTGGATAAAATAAAGTCGTTAAATGATGCAAATCGTTGAACAATAACTCAAGAGATTGCTAAAAGATTTGTCTTAAAGCCACCGTTCACAAGTACATGAAACATAGAGGATTAATATCAAAGGCTTGACATATGGGTTCCACATGTTCTGCTTTGTCGCATTAATGACTGTGAATTGCTTGGCTAACGTTAAAGAAGTAATCCATTTTTGAAGCACATTACTACTGGCGATGTACAGCGCAAGAGATCATGGTCTAAAAAGAATCGCTCGTACGACTTCGAAGGCCAATAAACACAAAAAAAAAGGTTGTACGACAATATCACGATTAATTCTGAAGTGGACAAATTAAGTGAGACCATAAATGATCAATAGAAAAGGTGTAGTGTTCCATCAATGTTCAATTATTATTATCAGAAATTTTTTTTAGATTTACTGAAAAAATTCCAAATTTCAAATCACTAAGTTTAATCGTCTAATTGAGATAATCAAACTTTGTCGCAAAAATTTTTAAAGTTTGAAAAGTGAACTTTTTTAATATGTGATGGTTATTTTTGAGAAACGAAAATTAGTTGGTGAAATTTTAGTTTGAATGAAAAAACGAAAATTCCTATGTTAAATGTATGGGAACCTAAAAATAAAATAGTGACCCCTTAGAGTTAAGCTACAGCGCCTGGCTTGAGGGAGGATTTTTTGTTTGTCAATCACTAATATTTGAGGGGGTAAGAGCTGAAAAAAAAATTAAGAAACTTTTTTTTAAAGCACCCTATTCTCCTCTCTCCTGCTAAACTTTTTCGATGACAGAAACTTAACTTCAAATCAGCAATCAATTATTTTATGAGCGTGGAATCAATCCTTTGCCTGAAAGATGGCTAAAGGTATTGGATAAAAATGGAAAATATATAATTTCATAAATTTTTTACACAATAAAAAAATGGCACTAAAAAAAACTAAGTTACTTTAGGAACGGTTCTATACTTGCATGAGCCCAACTGTCGAGCTCATTTGGTCTTCTTATTAATGAATTCTACAAATGGATATGCATATAAGTCTTAAGCTGCCTCTGCTGGTGTCTTGTGTCTTCAATTTAATTGTTTTTTATCGTCGTCAGTCCTCCGGTAATAGGTATTTTTCAAGTCTCAAATTTAATCACGTGATCAAGCAGACTATCTTCATAAAAGTCAACTTTCTTCCTATCATACCGTAAAGGCTTCCTTTTGAACTTCATTTCATAAAATTATACAACTGTGCCCAAAAAATAAGGTGACATTGTATTTATTTTGAAAATTCTTTATTTATTCTTCCAAATCAATTTCATCCCTTCAAAGTAATCCCCTCCCGATGCAATGCACTTATGACAACGGATTTTCCAATCTTCGAAACACTGGTTGTAGTCACTTTCCGGGATGGCCTTCAGTTCCGTCTTCGCTGCGGCTTGAATCTACTCTATCGTATAAAAACGGTGCCCCGGAGCGGTCTTTTGAGCTTGGTGAACAGCTAGAAGTCGCACGGCGCCAGATCAGGTGAATACGGTGGTTGCGGAACGATATGGGTTGAGTTTTTGGCGAAATGATCACGAACGGGCAGTATGGGATGGTGTATTATGGTGGTGTAAAAACCACGATAATCGAAGAAAAAAGTCAACATGGCTTTGATTTTTGAGCGACTTTGGCGCGATTTTTTTGGTCTCGGCTCTCTTTTGGCACGATATTCGCTCGATTGATCGGTTGTTTCGGGGTCGTAAGCATAGATCCAACAAGTCTCATCGCCAGTTATAATGCATTTCATGACACCCTGGTAGTCGGAAAGCATCGTTTCACACACTTCAACGCGACGCCTTTTTTCCAAAAAATTCAATGTTTTCGGTACCAGTCGAGATTTGACGCGCTTGAGGCCCAAAACATCCCTCAAAATGGTATTGGCTGAGCCTTTCGATATGCCAACTTCATCAGCAAGGTCTCTAATTGTTAATCGACGGTTTTTCAACACCAAATCTTTGATTTGTTGAACGTGAGCTTCTTCGGTTGAGGTTGATGGTCGTCCTGGACGCTCTTCGTCTTCAACGCGTTCACGGCCGGCTTGGAACTCACTATACCACTTGTAAAAATTTTTTTTAGACACAGCCTCATCACCAAAGGCTTTCTGCACCATCCTCAACGTATAGGCAGCAGAAAATTGATTCCGTAAACAAAATTTAATGCAAATTCTTTGCTCAACAAATTTCGACATCGCAAAAACCGAAAAACTCACTTTTAGCAGCTCACAAAACGACACGTATCTCAAACACTAATGAATATTTTGACATGAAATTTGACATAAATGTGACTGACAGTACTACCAACCTAAAAAAAAATAATTCTCCAAATCCTTCGACGCGCGCAGTTTAAATTCAAATGTCACCTTATATTTTGGACACAGTAGTATGTATTAAAATTTCAACTTTATGTCAAAAGATTGTTTTGTGGGAAAGAACCCAGAAGCATAATTTGAGAATTTGCTATGCTATAATAGAAAGGTTTTCATCTCAGTGAGAACCCAGTGAAAATCTATACATAACCAGAAATTACAAGACAACAGCAGATAAAAAAGCAGAATCAGGTTCGGTTAAGAATTTATACTCTTTGGAAGACTACCAAATATAAAAGTTAATATTTTCTCTATACTTTTAGTTCTTTAGATTAAGTTCTCGGCCTTATTTTAAGGTAATGGATTTTCAAAACACATAAATGAGGAGAAATTTGTACATACTGGTTCAATTTTTAGAATAAGTACCAAGTTCTAGTTCACGTAAGACTTCATTCCTAGTATTTCAAATATTTCTGGCTGCCTATTTCCTTCAAACCAAGCACCTAAGTCCTTTCTAGTCAAAAAATATAATTCTAAAACAGTGTTGTCTTTGAATTTTGACCTTATGGGAAGCAAAACTACCAAGCCACTGGAGAAAACACTCCAGCTCTGAAAGTATTCGACGCTCTACCCGCCGGGGGAAGCAGAGGAAGAGGAAGATCTCCACTCCGTTGGAAGGACCAAGAGGAGAAGGACCTGGCTTCGCTTGGAATATCCAATTGGCGCCACGTAGCGAAGAGAAGAAACGACTGGCGCGCTGTTGTTGACTCGGCTATAATTGCGTAAGCGGTGTCTACGCCAGTAAAGAAGAAGTAGAAGAATGGTCATTATTTCTCTGCACTATAGTGCAGAGCCGCTCAAAATAATGCGCAATTTTTCATGCCTATACTCGGAGTATAGGCAAGCAAATGCAGTCGAAGCATGTACGCTATGACGCTAATTCTGCCAGCGTCAAAAATACACTCGAAATACAGGAATTCAGTTTCGAATAAGCATATAGAGGACTTAATGAGAATCAAAACTTACGATCTTGAAGTCGATATGGAAAAAATCATGGAAAGTTAAAAAAAATTAACTTAAAATTATTGTTGTTCTTAATTGCTTTTTTTTTTATCAAAAAGCATAATTATTTATTTTTTTCTAAATTTTTAATAACAAAATAAACAAATAGCACGATTTCACTCAGTGTACTAAGCAAGCGCACGCACACAATCATACGCTAGCAGATATCAAATGTGTGATTGTATGCGTTGGTAAATAAATTGCGCATTATTTTGAGCGGCTCTGCTATAGTGCATTGTTATTAATTCGAACTGCAGAGCTGAATACAGAAGGTACAATCTCTCTTGCCAACAGGTGCTACTTCAAACAGTTGAGAAGTAAAGTCCTCTCTCGATGAACAAACACCAAACTTTACAAGTTCCTCATCTTTCCCGTCCTGCTATATGGTGCAGAGGCATGGATGATGACAACAACTGATGAGTCAGGTTTAAGAGTTTTCGAGAGAAAGATTTTGCGGAAAATGTATGGTCCTTTGCGCATTGACAATGGCGAGTACTGCAGTCGACGGAGCGGTGGGCTGTACGAGATATACGACGCTTGGACATGGTTCAGGGAATCAAGACAAATCGGCTGCGCTGGCTAGGTCATGTTGTCCGGATGAAATAGAACACTACAGCGTTGAAGGTTTTCGATTTAGTACCCGTCGGTGAAAGCAGAGGAAGAGGAAGACCTTCATTCCATTGTAGAGATCAAATGAAGAAGGATCTGGCTGCGATTGAAATCTTGAATTAACACCAAACAGAGAAAAGAAGAAAAAATTGGCAGGCAAGAAAAAGCTTGCATAGTAGAACTACCAAATAAGATGCCATCTATACCAAAGCACTGGATAAACATGTTTTAGGTGGCGAACTTCTGATGGCCGTTTCTTTTTAGAATTCAGCCAGTATTGCTTTGCTTGCACATGGAACGACTACATTTGCATTGCTGCAGCCTCCTTAAAGAAGATCTTCAATCATCCCTTCGTAGCTAAACACCAACTTTAAGCGTCAGAGACCTTCGTATAAATCTCGTTAGCCCAATTTGCATACGAAAGTCCACTTCTGAAAGAGTTTTAAAGCATCTTTTAAGGACATTTTTAATATGAAGTTGCTACTCGAGTGTGTACCTACTCAAGTTCCCACAAAAAAATTATCAAAAAAAAAAAAGAAGAAAACGTAGAAAATTGCAGCTAAACTTTTATTTCCACTACGACGAGCTCACTACATATGTAAAGTTTTATATGTATTTGTTGTACTTGTAGAATCTGGCTCCTACTATTATGTGCAGTGGTACTTCCAGTGCCGGTAAAAATCCTTCCAGTGCTGCGAATACAAACGAATGAGTAAGCTTCCACGAAAGGCTTAGTTACTACGAACTACACGCCGACATATGTATGTACAAACAATATTTTTATGCGACTACAAAAGCACTCACACCCCCCAGCACCTACTGGGCGCCTAGGTATTCTCAGCAAAACGTTTACGTTTAAGTCACATCTTGGCGGACTGCACTTGGTTCGGACGTTCATTCATGCAATATTTTAGCGCCAACCCCCAACCGCTGAAACGGCAGTGCGAACGCTCGTGAGCGCTTAATGCAACGAAGTGTTTTTACGATGCTTCAATACAATGCAAGCTACGAGTACCACATTTATCCATAGCCGTGTATGAGTCTTCGCTACGAGCGCTTCCAAGCTTTGGCGCCAGCACCGAGTCGACTTTACTCGCGTCATTCTACGAGTTGCCTCACACTTTCACGAGTGCCACGAACGAAGAAGAAGTATTGTCCTTTCGTGCTTCTGGCGCCTCAGCAGCACGCTTTATAACAAGAGACAGCGCTTGCTTCGGAGGCGCTTATGTACATGTGTACTCGTATATAAGACGAGTAGAAAAAACTCGAATTTTCCTGCAGATCGTTGTAATTTGGGTTGGGCAGCCAGCGGCCACGGAAGAATGAAAATGCGCTGCGCCAACTGAGTCGTAGTGATGATGATGATGTTGATAATGACGTTTATTATGCTGCAATGATGATGCTTAGCCTTCAACCTGCACTAAAAGTGATGCGAATAGAGTTAAGGATGTGCTTTGCATATCAAAAGTAAGAGTTAAGAAAGAAAACTCACTTTTTGTGCGTCTATTTTTTTCAGCTTTTCACCCTCTCGCCCCGCGAAACTGCAGTCCGCTGTTGATATGCGTTCTGCTTACATGTGGGGCTTCTAAGCGTTTGAGGTAGGGTTGAATGCGCAAAGCAAATATATGCAAAGCGTTTACTTTTTCACATTCGTTTTTTTGTTTTTCGTTTTTGGTCCGCTTCTTTGAATGTCTAACAAAGCATGTTTGTTCAGTGTTTGGTTGTAGGATCTTTGAAGTTTCTTCTTTAATGATGTTAGCACATAGGCTAACAATCTTATGGAGTAGGGTGTGTAAGCACGCTGAAATGATCTCATTTGAAATGCATAAGCGTTTTATGAAAGCAAAACTTTAAACTTGAAACTTCTTTGAAAGATTAATTTGGTTTTACTAATGTGCTTGCTTAGTTGTAGAGAGAAGTTTGTGCTTTCGCGTGCAGTTTTTCATGCAAACACAATTCTTTAAGATTCTGTAAGAAATTGGTGGGAAAAGTGCAGTTTTTAAATTAAATTTAGCAGCATTAAGTAGTAGCCCGAGGCAGACCCCATAAACTCGTCCTCAAAGTAATAATCAGTCATTACAGTCTCCAAAAAGCCTCAACTTATAGTCGACATAATCGGGGTACTGAGCGTACTATTCGCAATACCATCACCCATCTTGAGAGCCAGCATTCTTACTTTACTGGATAATATTCAACCGAATAGACCACGTCCAGCACTCAGTGAAGAAAATATAGCAGCCGTAGCTGAGAGTGTACACGAAGACCGTGGAGAGTCGCCGCTCGCATCAACTCGGACGGGCGTATGAAACGACTTGGCGCATTTGACGTCGAGATCTTAAATTGAAATAGTGCAAATACAGCTTGTGCAAGAACTCAAACCGCTCGACCTACCCAAGTGAGACTGCTTCGCTCTATGGGCTCTTGAAAAGTTTCAAGAAGATCCGACGATTTCGAGCCAAATTTGTTCTGCGATCAGACCGTCATTGTGTATGTAACAAGTAAAATTGCTGGATTCGGGACGAAAAGCAACCTAAATAAATTCATGAGGTACCGTTTCATCCAGAAAGAACAACAATTTGGTGTGGATTGTGAACCGGTGGAATCATCGGTTTCCTTAAGTCTTAAAATACTCATAATACTTGGGTGATTAGAGATCAAAATATTCCGACATTTTTATAATACTTCAAATTCTGGTAAAGACTCGAACCTCTCATACCCGTTTTCGACAGTACTGACAGGAGCTGCATATTCGACGCCATTTCTAAACTTGGGATCGTTGCGAAACTCATACGGTTATTAAGATTGACGTTGAGCATATTCATCAGTTTCGACAAAATCGGGAAGGACCTCTTAGCGTCGTTCGATACCAGACGAGAATTGAGACTTCTTCTTTATTTTGCTGGGAAAAGTACGCGCCTGAACTGCGGTGGCACTGTCTACTTTAAAGGTTGCTAGGATACTTTAAGGATTGTAGAGCCGTCAGCCTTTTCCAGCCCAGAAAAAGAAGCGAAGCCGATTAAGGAACGAGGAAAGTACTTAAATGACTTTTTATTCCTCGGTACTGGAATAAAATCAATCAAGAATCTAGACCTGAAGGACAAGGTTGAAGCATGCTTTTTTGTGTGGCGACACACACCCGCAGAATGAGGCTGACTGATCGAGAAAACTGCAGGAAATGTCTTGCTATAGAACACCAGGGGAACAATAGCGCATTGATTGTGCACTTGTCCGGCATTGGCAAGACTACCCCGTAAGCATATGGCGTCCCCACGGTATAATACACAGGAAGACGTAGCGATAGCGAAGCCAAAGAGTCTGCGCGTGAAGCCCAGGCATCCTAAAGATTGACTACTGCTCATGATCCGAATAACTAAACTCCATCTGGTATCGCCAAAGGACCAAAGGTGGGCGCCCACGTCTCCCTTGGAAGAACCATGTGCATTGGGAGATGAGCTGCACAACTGACATGACTTCGCATATATGTAGAATAGAGACAACTGTCGAAGTTTTGTCTGCCGGGTCCAGGTCGAACCACAATTGTAGTGCCAAAGAAGAAGAAGAATAAATAAAATGTTTAGTCAATATTGACTTTGGGGAGTCGAAGAAAAATTGGTTACTCACCATCTTTTTTAGAAAGGCCTAGCTCCTAGCACTTCTCTCTGCTATCAAGCTTCCATTTTTGGAATGCGAAGACAATTTCTGCTACAATGCTACTTTTTGAGACACACGTGCTCAGCTTAGGTTCCGATGGCGCCATTACTGATATTACCTGTTGTTAATTTTCAATGAAAGCTTACATATGTATGTATGTATACTTATGATATATATTTGTCTATATGTAAGTATGTATGCTCAACTTGTAAATAAAATAAATTCGAATTAGAATTCGTGACTTGAACCGACAGTGATTTATTAGTTGCCCAAAAATGTTGTATCAACAGTCTGTAAACACTCTCTCTCGCTTTTGGGCCAACTAAATCACTCGTATCCACTGTATGTACATAACTATGTATATACGTACATATATGTACATGCAAGTGTCTCGCTCATTGCCAATTCCCGCCAAATTTAAATTGGTTCCATTGAACCCCTGTTTACGGTTATGCCGCAGACACCGTCGCCAGACAGACAACACTGTCGGCATGTTGCGGGCACGAGGGGTGCCTTTGGAGTACAGCATGTTGGACGCGGCGCTTGTCTTGTTGCCTTGTTGCGTCTGGCAATGTCCGCATTGGAACTCAGACGGAATTTTTAGCATTTTTGATTTCGCTTTAGTTTTTTTTTCGCGACGTCTTTTGTTGTTGTACTGACTTTTAGTTGTGTGCAGTCGGTTGGCCCCAGCGCCCGCCGTTGGTTTGTCTATTATTGCAAAGCGTCTGATACGATCATGCATTGATTCTCATTGATCGTGTGCGGAATGACTGGGCTAACGTGATGGACAGACAGCCGGACGGACGGACGTTCGGACTGGCCGACAGCGAGAGTTGTGTAGTGCAAAGCGCGACAGTTTATTTTTACAAATGCAACAAAAAGTATCGGCGACGATGTCAATATCTCGTTGAAGACTCACATACACACACTTGTGGATACAAGGCTTTTAAGCTTCGAGGAGAAATTGCATTGGAATTGAGTCGGCAGACGATTGACGTCGACAAAGTGTCGGGGCGTGTAGGTCAACGTCGCAAACAAGCGGCTGTCGGACAGATCTATCGGTAATGTGACGCACTGTGGTTCAGTTGGCTTTGATATCCAATGGTAGTTTACTACGGTAGTGTCTTTATTTCTATGTTTCTGAAATCTTAATCAATCAAAAGCTCAGTAGCTCTTCTCTGAGGTTTGGTAGTGACTACTGGCAGCTTAGGAGAAATCCAATAGAAATGAGGAGCTTTTAAACATGAGATATGTAATCCTAGGGTTGGCTTCTCTTTCAAAGGGCAGATGTCGCTTTTCTCTGGTCGGCACGGTACACGACGCGAGACTTAATACCTCTTTATGGTGTCAAAATCCATGATCACCTTTCTCTTGACCTTGCTCATACTTTTTCATACCTTTATTAAGTCTAGTCCGTTGGCTTACAAAATTGGAGTCTCTACTTACAAGATTAAGCTAAAAAATATTGCTATCGCTTATTCAACTTAGTCCCACAGTGCGACCGTAAAGTAATGAAGATGAGTTAAGTTCACACAAAATCTAAAAATTACCGGACAAACATACCGCCAGACAACAGACATCCTGTTTACTTACTTAACAATAGCGAAATGATATTTGGCGATTCTCGGAGAATGAATTTAAGTATGAACATACGTAAGTACATACATTTATGTATGTGTAAAATTGAAAATTAGAATCCATATGGTTATTTTTGGAAACAATGTGTCTAAATTTAAATAGACGACAGATAAATTAGGGGACTTTTTCATATGAGCCTTACTTCTACTGTCTACTATGATTGAAGAAAACGGCGATACTAAGGCCGATAATTGCTAATTGCTCTCAAAAAAGATAAGAATTATCCGATCTTTTGGACGTCGGGTGATTACGCATACTGGATAATCTAGTAAATCTACTCAGGACTAAAACGAAATTGTCGTTTAAAGGGAATAGACTCAATGAGTTGAAATTGGATCGTATCTACGGCTAATATCGAATGGTGAAAGCAGAGAAGCGATTTTTGGTTTGACTACAACAGCGTTTCAGTCACTTCTTCACTGTTTGGCGCCAATTGGAGATTCCAAGGGTGGCCAGATCCTTCTCCAGCTGGTTGTTTTCAACGTAGTGGATGTCTTCCTCTGTTTCCCCCGGCTGGTACTGCGTCGAATTCTCTCGGAGCTGGAGTGTTCTCTTTCATTCGGACAACTTGAGATAGGTAGCGTAGCTCCCATCTATTAAGGGGTTAGGGGTAGTCAGAGGCACGAAAGAATGAGAGTTTTGAGTATTTTTTTTTTTTTTGCTACTAAATCATGTTATTTTACAAAAGCAGTAATATTGCATTATTAGAGGATGTGTGGACTTGAAGTCCCGAAATTATCAAAAAAAAAAAAAAATTTAATTTCCGAAGTTATAGCTGTTTGTGTTGACCCTGTTCCACAAAAAAGGTACTTGCGGTGACAAGCATAAGTCCTTGGAGATTCATCTAAAAACAATCGGACAAAAAAAATTAGTTTTAATTATAAATAGATAATCCCGAGCCGGATCGAAAGATTTTATTTTGTTTTCAAAATCAACAAAATGGTACCCTGAGGATATTTTTTTTTTAATTTTTGCGAAAATAGCAACAGTTAATTGGTCTTAAAAAATCGAAATTTTCGAAAAAATAAAAATCCTTCGATCAGGCCCGAGTTTATTATGTATTCTAAAAGCTGTATATATTTCATTAAAATCTACTGAACGGTTTTCGAATTACAGTTGTCGCCGATTCGAAAAACATAGTTTTGAGAAAAACGCGTTTAAAGTTTCACACTATCGCTTTGAAGTGCCTGAGCTCTCTCTCTTATTTCTCGAATAACTCAAAAACTAATTGTCGGATCAACGTGAAATTTTCAGTGAATATTTTTAAGATATTACACTTAACGAAAATGCAAAAATTTTTTGAAAATTTTAACTACCCTTAACCCCTTAATTCGCTGAACTATGTCTATGTTGACGTATATTTCGTACTGCTCGTCGTTCCATCGACTGCCCTATTCGCTGTTGCCAATGCGGAAAGAATCATATGTATGTATATCTTCCGCGGAATCTTTCTCTCGAAACTCGTAACGTCGACTCATCAGATGTTGTCAACATCCATGTCTCCACACCTCATAGCAGGAAGGAGATGATGAGTGATTTGTGGAATTTGATCTTTAGTCTGTTGGCAAGAGTTTTTTGCGAGGCTGACGTTATTGTCGGTGTTAATGCTGGTTCCAGGATAGGCAAAATTATATCCGACTTCGAAGTTATGACGTGGGAGCCTAGTAAGGAATGTGACGACTGTTTGTTTGTTGACAGGAGATATTTCATCTTATCCTCGTTTATAACGAGACCCATTTGCTTCGCTTCTTTATCCAACCTCGATAAAACAGAAGTAACGGCGCGGTTGTTATCGCCATCAGAAGTTTTAGTATACTCTTATAAAAGATTATACCTTGGGGTATGGTGACATGTGTAGAAGTTCACGCCATTGAGGAAAGTTCTCTGAGCGCCATTCACTTGGGAGTGGCCACAAACGAATTTTTTTACATATGGTTTAAGCAGCTCACGATTTCCGGTGTGCGACGAAGTACTCTCTTGTTGAGAAGGCAAATCATCCCTCCCCAGGGTTGTGCGCTGGGCTAGGGAGCCTCGACGTAAAAAAACACCTCCAATAAAGGATCAAAACAGGCTTGGATGAGAGACCCTCTTTTGATGACGTGAACCATGTATTTTAGATTCATAAATGTTTTACTTACAGTTGAATAATTTTCAGTGGAGTATCTACTGAACATATTCATGCCTAAGTAATGGAGCTAAGAAGGTAAAATATATGGTTTTTCATGCGTTCTTCTCCTCGAGCTGGATCGCGAGTTTCGGCGTATCTCAGAGAACCGTTTCTCTCATTATTTTGATTCTTGCACTTAATTGTAAATACAATTCGACCTTATCTTAATGCTGGCGAATAACAAATACAACTTGATGAGAAAATCAATGTTATATATTATACATACATACATAGATCTAGTATCAGGAGAAATCCTGATTTCTATCAAAGCAGCAAAAGTATACGAAAAAGTTGTAATTTGGACATACGTAAGTCTCCGATCTTATTTTTTCAAATGGCAAATTTAGCGTAGAATAATGCTCTCACTAATCTCTCGAGTCTTCCAGTATGTGGAGAGTTGTAAAACCTTCTCTCTAACCTCGTTGCATCGGGAAGCTATAGAGAGTAAACCAGAGTCTAACTCCATCAGTAATAAATAGTACCGTAAAACTCTAAACAAAATGATTAATGCAGCCTCAGGCTGCTGAGTCATAAAACTTTGACTTCTTCGAAATTCAATTTCTGAAATGAATTTACTCGCGTTCACTGACCCTACAAAGGCGCAATGTGGTCAGGTCTTTCGCTGAAAAGTACCACATACCAATAAACATATGTATGTACATACATACTATATATGTATGTATGTAAGTTCTTTTGTGCATATGGCTAAATTAATTCGAAGAAATTTCTTGTCTTTTAATATTATTTGTTGCTTTTGGGACAGAAGACATCAATAAAACTGCAAGCGAAACAGAAATGTGGCAGAAATCACAAAAACAACAGAAACCATTAATAAACCTCGTAAAATATGCAGCCAAATATAAGTACAATATGTACATATGTACATACATATTTTCGATACATACGTATGTACATCTGTTAGGTTTACAGCTTAATGATTTTTAATTTTTGTGTTTCCGGTTTGGTTGCCTTTTTTTTTTTATTAGAAGCGATATTATTTATAAACTAATTTAAAAAATCATCTAGATTTCGGTAAAATAGATTAGACTAATATTGACGTCATTTTTTAAAATTAATTACAGTTATATTTTTATAATGTTTTATAAGGTGTTGAAAAATTAAAATCCCTGTATCAATATACATTTTTAATCAAAGATTTTGATTTTTTTAACTGGTTTTGAATGATAATGAATACGGACAGTTCTCGATCAAATATATGTACATAAATCCCTTTCGGAGGTTTTAGGGTTCGGTTACATAATATGAAAATATTTTATTATCATGTTTAAGGTTGCCAATAGTCTAAAATTGATGATTATAAAAGATCTTACTTTCTTAAAATGTAGTTATTTCTAAAGACGACATCTATTTAATAATTTGTGAGTTATGATTGTTACAAAAACTTTACGAACAGTGTTACCACTTCTCCATAAAAAATTATAATTTTTTTTTTTTAATAAAAAACCTGAGCATACTTAAAATAAGCGAGGTAATAAAAGATATCACAACAGGCGGTTAAAAATATTGGTAGATTTTAAATTCCAATAGGGTTGCCAACTATGGATAAATATCAAGATATTATGAGCAAAACTTTAAAGTGCGCCAATGAAATATATTTAAAAAAAAAATGCGGTTAAATATGTTCGAATAAATTCGAACAGGGTTGCCATCTCCGAAAAAATTATTTTGAACAAAATGTTTAAGTCGGTTTAAGAAATTTGTATATAAATATATTTGTTCAAAAATTTCTGTAATAAGTTCGAAGAAGGTTGCCACCTTGCAAAAAATTTAAATTATTTAGAGCTACATTGGAAGTGCGTTATGTATATTACAAAAATGCGGTTGAATATGTTTAATGTAATAAATTCGAACAGGGTTGCCATCTACGAAGAAAATATTTTGAGAAAAATGTTTAAGTTGGAAATAATTTGGAAATAAATATTTTTGGAATATATTTGTTGAACAATTTCGGTAATAAATTGGAATAGGATGGCCACCCTAAAAATTATAAAGTTATTTTGAGCAAAATCCTCAAATCCCTTCATGAAATTTATTTGAAAAAATGTATGCACATCTACGGTTAAAAATTTTCCAAGAAATAAACTCGAACAGTGTTACCACATGCAAAGAAATGACCTTCTATTTTCGGCACACATTTAAAATGTGTTAAGGAATAATTAAATTTTAATATTATTTTTTGGAAAAAATATATACATACATATTTGCGTTTAGAATTCTTCAAAAAAAAAAAAATAAATAAATAAAAAAATAAATTCTATCAGTGTTGCCACCTACGAAAAAATATCAACGTATTTTGAACATGTCTTTGAAATGCGTTAGACAAAAACATTAGAACATTGGAAAAAATATATATTTACAGTTGATATTTTCAAGTTAATAAATGCGCTGAGGGTTGCCATTTTGCAGGAAATGTAAATTATTTTGAACAAGTATTTGAAGTGCGTTAAAGGAGTATATTTTGAAAACATCTATTTGCGATTGAAAATGTTCGGCAATAAAATCGAATAGGGTTGCCACCCACGCAACAATAATTTGAATAATTTTGAGCAAAACTGTGAAGTGTGTTAACGCAATATAATATACACATATATTTAACTTTTAAAATGTTCAAAATTATAAAATGGAATAGGGTTGCCATCTACAAGAAAATATATTACTTAGAGAAAAGTTTTCAAGTGAGTTAGACTGGACTGTGAAGTGCGTTAGAGCATTATAATAGAAAAAAATAATAGAAAATAATTTCGAATAGGGTTGCCACCTAGCTAAAAAAATCAAAGTATTTTAAGCAAAACATTTGAGTGCCTTAAAGCAATATGTAAGAAAAAATATGTTCAAAGAGCTTTCTTTAAGAATTTATAATAGTAAGGTAGCCCTAGTATCTAAATCCTTATTATTTATTGAAATTACTGAAAAAAATTTCGCTGTTAATGTTTTTTTTTGACAATAGCGTTAGAAGTTTATACAAATCGACCTCTCTTAATATACGAAAAAATCTCTTTATCTGTATTTATAAGAAAACACATTCGTATGTACTGTGTGAATATATGTATAAGTACATATATGTATGTGTATGTGCATTCCTGTGTTTGTGCATTCGCGCCATTCTTGCTAAGAACTTTCGCTTTATTGTCCTTGATAATTTAACAAAAAATTCAAAGATTTCATTGAACCCAAACGCGGGTCGCCACTGACAAAACAACAGCAACAGCTAATGCAACAATAACAAAAACAACAATAAAAGAAACAACTCACTTTCCATATTAAATGCGCCGAAAAATCATAACATTCTGTTTATTGCTCATATAACCAGACACACACACATACTCACACATAAATGCATGTGCGCATATGCATGTCGGTTTGTTTGCATGTTTGTGTGGGTGAGTGTGTGCAACTTTATGCTCTGTAGTGACCAGCAATAACATCATTAGCAAGCTAATCGTAACCATCAGCGTCAACAACAATAATAAAATACATACATATGTATGCAAAATGAAAAATAATATAAGCAAGAACAACAACAACAATAATAACAAATTCTGCTTTTGCCGGTAGATTGGCAACAACAAGAAGAAAGTATAGTTGCAGCGCGTTGACTGCGATGGGGAGGTGAATGATCGCCTATTGGAGAGCGGATGAGATGAAAGAAAACGTATTTACATATATATGTACATAAATATATACTGTCATGTGTAGATATGTATGTGCATACAAACAGACATACAGCTGCAGCTGGACAAACGACTGCGCCGCTGCGGCTAATCGTACATACAATCAGCAGCCCCTCTGTCCGTACGTCCATCCCTCAGTCGGCGTTTGGCGGTGGCGCATGAGAAAAAAAGTGGCTTGACGTTGCATATTTCATTTAATATTTGTTTATTTGCTGATTTGCTTAGAAATGTCATTGACCGACTGTTGATTTATTTCGAAATTAAAAATAAAATATTTTTTCTTTGCAAATAATTCGTTGCACTGCCGTTGCGGTTGGGGAGCGTGTGAGCATGTGTGTGGTTTTTCGAAGAAATTTTGTGGATTCACATACAAATATACTAATATGAAAATAATAAATTTTATACTGTATTGTAACTTGATTTTGGGGGTATAATTCGGTCGTAGAAGAGACGGTCTACGGAGGAGAGAATACAATACTTCCGAGTGTTCCACCAATTTCGTCCGCCTATGTTGATATAAGTCGAATCTCAAAATGGAGATCTCTTGTGCAGAGATCAAAAGTATCGACATTTTGAAAGGATCCTGCTCGTTTACTAAAACTGCTGTTTCGACTATGAAATTAGTGCGGATATCCGCGATTACTCCAACTGGGAGCGAAATTAACGTTAGCCACGTTCCGAAGGAACGGGTAGTGCAGGGACGGTGTCTGTAAATTCTGTGAAACCGAAATAAATTCTGGTGCTTTTTGTTCATGAGGATTATGATCAGATGATCTGATGCAAGAGTTAACATACATACATACTTATGTTGCCAAGTTATGCCATTTTCAGACTCCCACTAGTGATGGTAATGTCAGGAGGGCTTGTTAAGGTACCCATAATTCGTGTCTCGTCATTTATTGTGCAGAATTCCGAATTGTTTGCTGTTCCACCATCTCCATCCTCACAGAATCATTTGACCAGCGGAAATACTAAACGATATTTATCACGAAGCAGCGCAGCTATGTACATATGTACAATGAACATGTAACTCGGATAGTGCATATTTTGATAATTTCGAGCTCTACGTAGCTCGACGGATAGCTATAACCTGACATTCTATGTTATGGTTATCCTGCGGTTGCTGTCGCCATCGATAAGCCGATATCGCACAGCTTTGTGCAGTATAAAATTTAGGCCTCCATCATTATCTCGCTCGCAATCTTTACGTAAAACGTTAAAACCGATACGGCTCATGAATACAACCATTTCCTCCATATTATTCTAGAGTTCGTTGAAGTTAAACTGAAAATCTCGGGTTAATCGTGGATGTCTCAACTATCGAACACTTAGAACAGACTGTTCAAGGAAGCAGGAGTTGTCGTGTCATTTTCACATGAGAATTAGAGCGCTATGAGGGCAGGGGAGGAATCTGATCAGATCGGAAAACATGCTGCCTAGTTAAGCTACTAGCTACTGTTGTCCACACGACTGGAGTGGGGGCGCAATGCTAGAATTGACACAGCCATAGCGGTTATTGTTGCAGTTGTGCGATGACAGCATGGGGCAACATTACTAGTGGTGCACTCTACGAATATGTGTGTCGTAAGTAAGCCCTAGTAAGCCTTAAGACAGCTCCACTCTTGGCTTGTCTTACACTTAATAGAGCTGGAATTTGGCGCAAACGCTGCGGAAAAATTCCTGCGGGCTTGGGTTGGACTCAATACTAGCACGGATCGAAAGGAATTGTAAGCTGTTTCAACAAGAAATGGACTTAACTTACTTCTTAACCATCCAAACAAGTCTAGATCACCCTTGTCCAGCCCTTGGCCGGTTAAAATCGGGATGAATTCAGGTTATGTAGAACTGGCAATTGTGGGAATCGCAATTACATGTACACTTTATGGGTTAGTATGTGGGATAAATTATTATGAACGTACAGGTATGGTGTTTTGGTACCAAAAATTAATGGTAAGGTTTCAGACTTTCCCCAAACTCTACATACCCATACTTTAACTTTCATTCTTTCTAGGTGTTGAAGTTGTCATATGACCTATAGTTTGAATGATAGTGATTTCTAAAATTGGAGCGACTAGTTATCCATATTGTCTAATTTTTGAGGTTTTACGAAATATTAGAATGTTCGACTGTTTAACCCTTCCTTACTCGCTTGGTCCGATTTTTTTACCATAAACAAGGTACAAGAAGGAAACGTGGGAGACCCAATCGAATATATACATATGACTAAACGATCAATATGTTGAGCTGAGTCGTGTTTGCGTATCCGTCTGTCGGCCCGTGCGTTCGTCTGCCTGTATATACTATGTACATGCGAGCTAGTATCTTAGGTTTTGAGATATCGTTTTGAAATTTTGCACACTTGACGATATATCTTCGCGAAATTTGATTTGGAGGGTTTGTCCGGAAAGTAATTAGGACTGATTTTCTTCCGCCGCGACAGTACTTTGGAGCGTGCGCACACCGACCCGGCTCAATGAGTATGTACATATGTATGTAAGTAAACAAGCAAAATTGCCGCCATAATAACCGACTATTTGATGAATGAAATTGAAACTCGTGATCTCGGCGACATTTGGTTTCAACAAGACTTCTGCCACATCGCACCAATCTATCGATTTATTGAGAGAACACTTCGGTGAGCAGATAATGTCATGCTTTGAGCCGGTCGATTGGCCTTGAAGATCTTGTGATATCACATTGTCAGACCTTTTTTCTGTTGGAATGCGTAAAGCCTAAGGTCTATGCGAATAATATCGCTTCCATTCAGGCTTGGAACAAAACATCACGCGTGTCATTCGCTAGTAACCAGTCGAAAGGCTCGAACGAGTCATCGAAAATTGAACTCAACGCTTGGACTATCTGTGACGTAGTCGCGACCAAGGAAGACAAATAAAGAAGGGAAATCTTCGAAAAATAAATGCAAAAGAATGATCTGTCGGATGATAATAAACTTTCCCCATTAAATTTGAAGGTTTTGTGTGTGAGTTTTTTTTTTTAACGAAGTGGGGAACCTCGAAATGGATCACCCTGTTAGTGTGTCCTTGTATGGAAAACTATTTATTTAGATGAGGTATCTTTATGAATTTCGGCATGGATTATGTCCAAGGCAACGCTAATATATTTGAAGAAGTATTTCAGATCGGACCGTTATATCATATAACTGTCATACAAATTGGACGATAAAAATCAGGTCCCCGATATTTGTGGAGGGTATTCTATGATAATATCTTACATATAGCCTCATGGTGTACGGGTACACGCATGTACATAAGTGTGAAGTAGTTCCTCACTAAACTTCACCTAATAAAGACTTACGGCATACTTATGTACATAGGCGCTTGTAAAACACTTGTAAGCGCATATAAACATTTATTAGTTAGTGTGCAATAAAATATTATGGGCTTAAACAAATAAACATGTTGGGCTGTCCGAGAAGTGGGGCTCACAAATAAATGCCGTTTTATTTCAATGGAAAAACATTTATCAATTTCTTTTCGGCAAACAGTGAATGAAACACCCGAATGCATGCAACGGAATGTACATAAGTACATACGTACATATGTACAGACATATGTATAGTTTTGTGTGTTTCTGTATTTCTATGGGGCATTTGGTATGCAATCGCACGCCCGACGGCAGTAAGTCAGCGAAGAGCAGTAAAATAAAGTCGAAACGTTGCATTAATCACCGATAGTTATTCAATGAGCAGTTGCGGCCGAATAAACAAAGTTTTTATCAGCACGCACACATACATAAACACATACACATACAATGCAAACCTATGAGCCTAATAAATATAATTTTTTCGACTGCTTTGCCAGCGGACTCATTACACGTTTTGCTCGCTGGTTACCCAAAAAAAAAATGCTCACGCACACATTTGTGAATATTTATGTATGTACGTTCGTCTGTATGTAGGTAAGTATGTATGTATGTCATGCTTCCGCTTGTGCATACAAATCATAAATTCATTCATAAAATCATTGAATAAATTTCAAAAGCTTTTGTTGCCGAAGATCGATTAGCCTGTGGTGACATGGCACGTGCACGCCAACAACAACAACTACATAAGTATGTATGTGCATACATACACTTATTTATAATTTTCGTCGAATTTTGTTCTGGTGTTTAGTTTTTTTTTTCTTTTCTGCTGTTTTTTGTTAGAAAAAAACCGGTTGCCAATGCTTGAACGGAGCATATCCTCTGGCAGTGTGGAGGTAATGGGACACAAAACAAGTTTTAGAATAAAAAGTGTCATAAATTATTGATTTATAGATGTTTATGTGTTACTGATACAGTCGAATTATAATGTAAAAGTAGTTCTGACGCTTGAAAAAAAGCTCTTAAGCTCTTTCCAAAAGCTCTTTGAAGTAAAGAAAGCTGCCTTCTTATTTGCAAGCTTATTAGAAAAGCTCTGTTATAAACGAAGATTATGGATTTTGGTTGGTAATCTAATTCTCTGCTTGTAACTTAAGGTTCCATGGACCAGACGCGGTCGAAATTTGTTGTTCATTGTTTCCTATCTTGCTCTATATCACTGATATCAATATATGTATCCTTTTAGTATTAAAATACTACGTTTTACTTTTGGCTAACCTTTTCAAAATGAATTCGAGACTGTTTGCACCAATTTTCGTCGGATATACTACGGCTTTATGTCTCCATATTGCACGATCAGTTGTGAGAATGTTGTCTCAAAGCTCCAAAGTGAAGTAGAATTCACTAAATTGGTCATAAAAAATGCCTTAATACTATGTTCAGACCGAAAATTTAAAAGATTAGGTTACATTTAAGCATTTCATAATCCAAAAGTGTTCTCACTGCCGTTAGAAAGATCAAAAACCAGCTGTTATTGTCATTCATGAAGTCACATCGCTTAATATTTATCAAAAGAAAAGATTGTCATATAGTATTTTGAAATAAAAGCCGTCTTCTTTTTATATTTTCCATATAATAGAAATAATGGATGCATTTTTTTGTTTGTTAAGTCGATTTTCAGGTAAAATTAGATTCATTGCTTAAAAAAAAATTGGTTTGTTTACATTTTTTTTCCCTTTGTAGTGTCTACATCAGCTGTGATAATGTAACAGATTTCCAGTGCTGCCAAGTAGATTGCGCAAAATCAGAGTCGTACGGAAAGATTTATCGTGGATCAGTTTCAGATCATTTCAATGAAATGATTTGGAACTGTCATTTTTGTATGGCGAAATCTTGATAAATTTTTAAGATTAGTGGGATAATCCATTCAACAGCCGAAATCGTGTGATTAAGTTTCGGTCTGAACATAGTATAAAAAAGCTTTGGTAAGTATTACTGAAGTTTTTTCAGATGATCGCTTCAAAGATGAGCGAACTCATTTTATGCCGGGGTCTCTATGCTCTGTAGGATCTAATCGAACCTTCGGATAATTGAATCGACCTACATTAAGCAAAAAAATGTTTGAATCCCATATACTTAGTACCATCTTAAGAACTGACGTAATTATGGTTTCTTCACCTTGATCTCTTACTGTGGAATTTTAAATTGTGTTATATGAGAAGTAGGCGTGGTATTAGTCCGAGATGGCCTATTTTCACACAGTAACATAGGAATGTTAGGAAAATGATGCATACTAAATTTGGTCGAAATCGGTTGGTCGGGTCCCGAGATATGGGATTTCATCAAAAAGTGGGAGGTGCCACGCTCATCGTCCAATTTTCACACCAGCTCCCATAAATCACTCTCATACCATCTAGGAGGCAAAATTTAATGTCTCCAGCCTTTTGGCACTGCGATCGGTAAATTCAGCCTCCACGAGGAAACATACCCAAATGGGTTGAGGCTGATCGACTTCGCCGGGTCCCGAAATATGGTTATCTATAGGACTAGATTCCAGCACAAGAAAATACATTAAGCTACCTGGCTGTCTCCGGAACGAAAAGCCACCAACCATATCGATCATGTTGTGATAGACGGAAGACGGAGACGTGCTCCAGTGTTTTAGATGTGCGTGCGCTCCGAGGTCCTAACATCGACTCGGACCACTACCTTGTTGCAGCAAAGGTACGCACCCGCCTCTGTGCAGCAAAAAACGCACGACAACAAACAAAAGGAAGGTTTGACGTCGAGAAGCTGCAATCACAACAGAGAGCCGAACGATTTTCTATTCGGCTTGCACTCCTCCTCTCTGAGAGCACTCGTCAACAACTCGGTATAAGGGAACTGTAGGACGGCATTTCAAACTCCTTTCGAAAAGCTGGTACGACGAGGAGTGTGGTGTCGCAGCGGAGAGAAAACAGACTGCCTACCTCGCAACGTTACGATCGACCACAACACGTGCGGGATAGGATAGATACCGAGAGTTAAAGAAGGAAGCGAAACTCATTTACAGACAGAAAAAGAAAGAGGTCGAAATGCGTGAGTATGAAGAGCTTGATAAGCTGGCCGTAATGCTTGAAAGTTCTACGGCGGCTACCAGAAGGTTTCAAGACCGGAGCATATTCTTGTAGAAACCCCAAAGGTGTCCGATGCCAAGGGCATACTAAAATTATGGAGGGAACACTTCTCCAGTCTGCTGAATGGCAGTGAAAGTACAACGCCAGGAGAAGGCGAACCCGATTCCCCAATCGATGACAATGGAGCACACTTTCCATTGCCCGATCATGAAGAACTTCGAATAGCAATTACCCGTCTGAAGAACAACAAAGCAGCGGGGGCCGATGGTTTGCCGGCCGAGCTATTCAAACACGGCGGCGAAGAACTGATGAGGAGCATGCATCAGCTTCTTTGTAAAATATGGTCGGACGAAAGAATCCCCAACGATTGAGATTTAAGTGTGCTCTGTCCAATCCCTAAAAAGAGAGACCCCACAATCTGCGCCAACTACCGTGGGATAAGCCTCCTCAACCAGGAGTTCAAATTCAAGTGAATTAATAATGAATTCCATGGATTTATGTATTTGATGAACTTTTTTATTATTTCTGAAAGCCTTTTCCCAAAACGATTTCACGAAATATTCGTCGAAAGAATATATGTTGAATACTGATATTTTCTGGAATGACCCTCTGTTCCACAATACCCTTATAAGAAATATTCTTTAGTCCAAATTAGTCAGTTTTCCTTCGAAAATATAAGCCAGGCGTCTGAAAATATTGCCATAAATATAATTATAAAGATAAAAAAGAAGCTGTCAGGTTTGGACAGCAGGAAAGGGTTTCTGTTCCATCAATGCGACGCTAGGTCACACATATCGATAGTGACTCACCAGAATACTCCCTGGTACAGCTATTCCTTGGTTCCCAACCGAGGTTGGTATTGTAGATGGGCGGTATCGAACCACTGCCACGCCCCCAAAACGGCAAAACGGAAGGCCATTATTAACCACTAAATGAAGTTAAAAAAGTAGCCAGAAACAGATGAGAGTCACATTTTTTTTAAGTGGGCGTGGCCCCGTCTTCTTAACGTCTTCAAAATCGCTACTAATATACTAACAAAACTTGCTGAGCAGAATTCATTTTAGCATCTCTTCACTCTGGGAAAATGGGTAAAAACATTTAATTATGAACGTAGCTTGTACTCCAAATACACGTTACTTCTTTCATATATGTATGTATGTATGTATGCGTTTGTTTGGCCGCTTCAATTAGTTTCAGTTGCGATTAGAAACCACACATTTGATTGTGCACCGTTAAATGTGTAATTACAAATATAGTTTTTATTTGTTGTTGTAACAATGAATTGCCATTTGAGCTTTCGTTTCGCTGGAAACGCAACGAAATAAAAGATAAAAAGAAAAGCAAATACGGCACAGCAAAAGTGATGATAAATTGAATAACCTGATCATAATCAAAACAATGTTAAGTACTTGCACGCGCATTCATTTTCACTCATTCAACACACGTACACACACATACATATGTACACTTACGCATATGCATGTGTGTATAGTGTTTCCCACACGCAAGGCCGTCAGCGGCGTCCACTCAAGCAACTGCGGCCACTGACAAAATGTGGAGCAATGCTAACGGTAAAGAAATCTGCTTTTAAATGCTTGTGTAGTTGTATATGTGTGTGTGTGCTTTCTGAGGCAGCGACTTGGAGCAGTGGGACGACGGCAAATGTAAGTAGGTACAGGTATATCTGCGCTTGTGTGTGTTTTGGAGGTGCTCAGTTATGAGACTTTGTGTCATTCTCACACACATACAAATGCGTAGAGGCAACTTTGTATTGCACTTGCTGCCGTTTCGCCTCTATCAAAGTGTCGAAGAAAAAAATCCAAAATAAAGTGGAGATAAAAACAATAAATAATCGAGCCCAGCGCACCAAGTGCAGCGCATTCTGCGGAAGTTGCACGCGTAAGTACTTATCAAATATTTTTATTACAGAAAACGTGTAGTGTTTACATTGCAGTCCACATCTACTCACACACTTACATACTTAGGCGCTTATTTCGGCATAATTGTGAGGGCGCACACCTGCTCACAGCGAAATGCTCGAGTATTTATCACTTTTTGAGTGTGTGTGTAACACTCGCACATGTCAGTATGTGGGTCAATTCAAAAATGTACAGATATTTAACGGTACGTGGGCATGACATTTCAAAATGTTCAAAAGATAGATAGATTTGTAACAGTGGTTATTTTGTGATGACCAAGAAGAAACCTCCAGTTGTGATGTCGTCGTATTGTAAACGTAGAACAACCTGAAGAGTTTCATTCAGAAAAAACAACGGCCCATGGCGACCATTATCGCATCATGACAACCGAATATTTGATGCCTGAAATTGCAGCTCGTGATCTTGACGACATTTGGTTTCAACAAGGCAGGGCCAGTTTCCACACATCGCAGCAATCAATGGATTTATTGAGAGAACACTTTGGAGAGCGGATAATTTCATGTTTCGGGTCGGTCGATTAGCCACCAAGATCGAGTGATATCACACTCTTAGATCTATTCTTGTGGGGATATATGTGGTCTTAAGTGTATGCGGATGATCCCATTTAGATTCAGACCTTGAAGAAAAGCATCACGCGTGTCATTCGCCAGTTACCAGTCGAAATTCTCGAACGAGTCATCGAAAATTGGAATTTAGGGTTGGACCATCAGCGACGTAGCCGAAAAAGAATGTAGGAACTCTACTCTTTTTATTGCTTTCTCATATAATTATTTGGATAGCGAGCAGAGAAATAATGAATCGAAGACAGCTAAAGGTTCATGAGACACATTAAAGTTAACCCTTTAAACATTAGCACATAACCGCTTGACTTTTAGCGAAATCGACTTCTTTTCATTGATCGAGTCAGTAGCCTTCTTTTAGTTATCAAAAGGATCGGATCGGAGGGAGGCGTATAGTTTGAAAAGAAATTTTAACAAAAATATCGATTTGTTTAGGCGACGATGGAAATTGAAGAAAGATATTTTTAATAGAAAATCATTCACCACACCAAGTCTGTTTCCAACAGGAACCTTTCATCATTTGAAGTGTGTGATTCAAAAAGGTTTACATCATCGGGATATAATAAAATTTTGAGAATTCTAGAAATTCCAGAAGAGATATCTTTAATTAATTACAAGAACAAAATCGGACCAAGATGACTAACTATTAAATATCACACGTTGTGTTCTATTAAAAAGACATGAAGATACCCACTGAAGAAATCTTGGTTGAAAGCCCACAAGACCAAATTTATGGAACAGAGTCGAGAGATTTATTTTATCGAAAGAGATTTATTTCAGTCGATTTCCGGAGTAGCCCTCAATGCGCGTAGCGATTCATATTTAATGTCTTCAGTTGACTCAACACGGTCTCGCCGGAGCGATTATTTGAGTTTACTCAATGGGCAAAAGTCACACGGAGCTAAATCAGGCGAATACGAAGGTTGCGGCACGATATTGGTTGAAAATTTAGCAAAAAACTCACAAATAATCAATGTAGTTTGCGACGGAGCATTATCCTGGTGCAAAACCAAGAGTTATCTGCCTATAATTCCGGCCTTCTTTTATGAATAGCTTCGTGGAAACGACGCATAATACTTAAATAGTATTCCTTGGTGATAGTTTGGACGGTACGAAGGAATTCGGTGTGCACAACACCTTGATAATCGAAGAAAACTGGTCCTCGATCCTGAAAACCTCCTTTGACGTGGTTTTTTCGGCTTGGGCTCATCTTTGCCACGATATTCGGCCGATCGATCCTCTGTTTCCGTAAGCATATATCGGAGATCCATCGCCAGTAATAAAACGTTTCATGACATTCTGATTGTCGTAAAGTATTATTTCATAGACGTTAACGCGACGCTGTTTTTCGAAAAAGTTGAGTAATTTTGATCCTTCCGATATTCCAACGATGCCAGTAAGGTCTCTGACTGTCAATCGTCGATTCTTAAGTACCAATTTCTTTATTCTATTGACGTGTTGATCACCAGATGATGTTGATGGTCGTCCTGGACGTGGTTCGTCGTCAACGCGGACGGACAATTTTTTCATTTAACCAGATATCTTCAAAAAACTTGGCACGAATTATTGACCAAAACGATGATGCAATCTCCGAAGAAATAGTTCAGATCGGATCACTATAGCTTATAGCAGGCATACGAACTGACCAATCAAAATAAATTTCTTGGAAGATGACTCTTTGATGCAACCGAAGTAAACGTTTTGCGGCAAATGGAAAAAATTACATGTGGAACCTGGACAATTAAAACAACGGCAAGGCCGAATATCCATGATTCCAAGATCTGCTTTTGGTGGAATCAGAAGGGAGTACAGAAGTATGAGCTTCTAAAACCGGGTGAAACCATTAAGGGGGAATGTTACAGCCAAAAACTCAACAAATAGAGCCCACCTTTGCTAAAAAAAAGTGAAATTTGTGATTTTCATGCGATAATTTTCTCTCCTGAGAACGTTTGGCCTTATATTGCAAGATCGGTTTGAAACTTTTTAGACTATTCGCTCGCCCTCAATACAATACGGTTTACATGAAAACAGCGTATTCAAAATTGACTTGATTAAATCAATCCTGTACAATTTTTTGCTAAATATAAGGTTGTCAAATATCTCCCTTCCGCTTTTCTGCTCTTTATTCAATGCTTTATAAAAAGTGTTACAGGGATCGGATTTAGTTCAAATATGCGCCATTTCGTTCGATAATCTGTTTTTATCTAGACGGCAACTTCATAATACCCCCTCGTAGAAGCCCCTCCTTATTTGGAAAGAACTCGGACAGCCACTTTTCACAAGCCTCTTTTGAGTTCAACTTTACACCTACAAGGGCGTTCGCCATGGACAGGAACAGGTGGTAATCACTTGGCGCTATATCCGGGCTATATGGTGGATGCAATAAAACCTCCCATCCCAGCTCCCGTAGCTTCTGACGAGTCATCAACGCAGGGTGTGGTCTGGCGTTATCCTGGTGGAACACTACTCCCTTCCTGTTGGCCAATTCTGGACGCTTCTGGTCGATCGCTTGCTTCAAGCGCTCCAGTTCTTCGCAGTAGATGGTAGAATTAAGCGTCTGGCCATAAGGGAGCAGCTCATAGTGGATGATTCCCTTCCAATCCCACCAAACCCATAGTAAAACCTTCCTGGCCGTCAATCCCCGCTTAGCCACATTTTGGAACGATTCACTGGCCTTCGATAACGACCGTTTTTGTTTGATATTGTGATTGTATGTGATCCATTTTTCGTCGCCAGTCACCATCCGCTTCAAAAATGGGCTGAGTTCGTTCCGTTTCAGTAGCATATCACAGGCGTTGATTCGGCCCAGAAAGTTTTTTTTGCGTCAAATCATGCGACACCCAAACATCAAGCTTTTTTGTGTATCTTGAATTCAGCAGATGGTTTGAAATGGTTCGGTGACTAACTACCATCTTCTAGGCGATATCACGAGATGCCATATGCCGGTCTAACTCAATGTTTTCCATGATTTGATCGGTATTCGTCGTCACAGGTCTTCCGCCGGCTGTCTTATCCATGGTGTCGCTTTCACCCGCTCTGAATCGTCGAGACCATTTCGCCGCAGTTTGAAGTGATAGAGTACCATCCCCCAAAACACCATTAATCTCACGGAATGTTTCCCTAGCGGATTTTTCTTTAACGCAGGAAAACTTTTTTTTCGGTTATGTCAAGACCTTTCAAAGATGTATAGTTTTGCCAGATACGAGCTCTGTAGTGGTTTACACATAGCCGCTAAATTGAAAAGACAAAAAGTAATGCTTTGAATAATTCTATTTTATACGGTTTTCTTATATAAACCTTCAAATTAATTATTAAAAAAAAAAAAACCAAGAATATGTAATTGCAAAATTTAATGTTATTCTTGTGCCACGCCCATTTCTCTTGTGTTTTGCGCAATTTTCACTCGCTCATTGTGTCCATGTGACCTAAAAAATTATGTCGAAAATGCATGCAACACCACGAAAATGGCCACATAAACACAATTTCATATACAACAGGAAGATTTTGTTTATATTTGTATGGGTTTATGTGTGCGTGTAGGGTATATGATTTCAGGCTAATCAAGGTTTTATGAAAAATGTCCGCAAGTTGTGCATACACAATGCACGGCATATAAATATTTATGTATTTGTGTGTGTGTGTGTGCGTGTCAACGCTTTACCGTTATAGTATTGGAAAGCAAAAGTTGCAATGGACCCGTGGAAAAGGAGCGCAGCACACTATACATTTATAGTGTTGCATAACACATATGTACATGCGAGCACACACTCACACATACGTCTAGTTTATGCTGCAATCTAAAAAGCAAATATTCCCGTTACACACACACATACACACAGACAAACATTAACATTGAGTCACAATAAAATAAGGACAAAATTAGCGCCAAACATGTCCTACCTCGCGCAGATTTCCAGTGCGCACGACGTAACGTGCTGCACATAAGCTTATGTAAACACTATGTATACGCTATATACATATATTTATGTACATATATATATAATATACTGCAAGTAGCGCATTGCGCGCGTTATTTGTTGTTGCCTTCCAGTTTCCATTACTACGAGTGCGCGCATTTTTACTACGCTTTATTGATTTTTATGCAACACACACATACACGCACACACACACACTTGTATATTATATACTATTTAACTATATAGCATGAGTTTGCTTTACGTTGCATTGCCAGCAAGCAGCAGCGCGCGCCAAGCGACATTGCAGAGCATAGAAAATGGGCGCGTTCGACGCATACAATGAAGAAGTAGAATACTCATACGACATGGTGCACCAGTGAAGCATTTTTGTACTACGCCATGCATATATGGATGTATGTATTTATGTATATATAAGACGAAAAAATGTTAAATTTAGCTGCAACATAGATATAATACCCTTCACAGGTGAGTTTTTCATAGCATAAAGGGTATAAAAATAATTTTATTCTGATTTTGAACGACCAGTTTGTATGGCAGCTGTATGCTATAGTGGTCCGATCTGAACAAAATCTGCAGAGATTATACTGTTGTCTTGGAAAATAATTCGTGCCAAATTTTGTGCAGTTATCTCGTCAAATGAAAAACTTATCAATAAAAGAGCTGGATTTTGAACGTTTAATTTGTATGGCAGCTATATGCTATAGTGGTCCGATCTGAAAAATTATTTCCGGATATTACAGCGTTGCTTTGAATAATATTTTTTGCCAATTTTTGTTAAGTTAACTTGGCAAATAAAAAAGTTGTTCATACAAGAACTTGATTTCGAACATTCAGTTTGTATGGCAGCTATATGCTATAGTAGTCCGATCTAAACTATTTCTTCAGAGATTATGCTTTTGATTTGGATAATAATTCGTGCAGAATTTCGAAAGGATATATTGCTAGATAAAAAAGTTTTCCATACAAAAACTTGTTTCTGAACGGCCAGTTTGTATGACAGCTATATGCTATAGTGGTGCGATCTGCGCTATTTCTTCAGCGATTATGCTTTTGCTTTGGATAATAATTCGTGCAGAATTTCGAAAAGATATATTGCCAGATAAAAAAGTTTTCCATACAAAAACTTGTTTCTGATCGACCAGTTTGTATGGCAGCTATATGCAATAGTGGTTCGATCGGAATAATATATTCGCAAAATGTACCGCTGCCTTAAACTATGATCCCAGCGAAATTTTGTGAAGATATCTTGTCAAATAAAAAACTTTTTCATACAAAAACTTAATTTTGAGCGTTCAGTTTGTATGGCAGCTATATGCTATGGTGGTCCGATATTTGTGGTTGCATGAAATGAGTACCTTCTTGATGATAAAAAAGATATGGGCTAAATTTCTGATCGATATCTCAAAAATTGAGAGACTAATTCGCTTATATACCGAGGACATGACTAAATTGACTCAGCTCGTCACTAACACTTATGTATACATATACAAGTTTATAAGTATATGTACTTATATAAGTTTCAAAGAGTTGAATGTGTACATGTGACTTTTGAGATGCTTTCTATTCCGAAGAAGTGCTATGAGACATACTATATTGCATATATAGAGACATATTATATGTATATATTTAGACGCTGCATACGTTTATATAAGTATAAAAACAGCCTTAAAACTGTAAATAAGTATTCACATGTATGCAGATGGCAAGTATGATGAATGAGTGTTAGTTTTTCGCACACATACTATATACCTACATATATTTACTATTTCCTGTTATATACTCAGACTGCTTAAGTGCCATCGTAAAAGCGAGTGCCATTTTGTGCTAGTTTTTTCCCACAATTAAGCTCCAACTACATTGCATCCATATATGTAAAATTCTACATTCTATATATACTGTTTGTATATACTTATATACTACTTACAGTTATGCTCAGCGTGTATACGCTTATGCGCTTACTATTAGCTGCTGCATACCCAGTAGTTTAGGGCACTAAACAAAATGGCGCCGTTGCATCGTTATTGATATTTTACCGACTACCGAGCAAATTTAACTGTACTTTGTGCAAATTACCAAATTGGCTTATGTTGGAGTATACGTTGACGATATGACAGAGCGCCTAGAGGCAGAGGAGAAGTGCAAGCTTAAATTATATATATGTATATAGAAAAGACTGCCTGTTTGCTGATGTCGGGAGCTCACTTAATACTTGAAAAGAGTGTTTCAGAAAGCAAAGAAAGCATTTATTAATTTTTTCCGTGGAAAGATTTTGACAAATGTTCCTAAAACTTTGCTCAAGTACGCGAAGAAGCGGTACTCAAAGTCCACCTATTTCTCGACAAGTTTTGGGGAACAAAAATGTGACCACTCTGTGTGGAAAATTTGTTAGTAATTTCCGCCTGAAAATGTAACTCTTATAAACATTTGATACTTAACTGGGTAAACAATTGGGTAGTAAGTAAATACCATGCCTGGAGCAGGTCGCCAGGGAAACAATGGAGCATCTCTTATGCACTTGTCCCGCATTGGCAAGACTACGCTATAAGCATCTAGGGTCCTCACGCTATGATGTACTGGAGGTAATATCAACAGTGAGGCTACAGATTCTGTTAAAATTCGCGTCAAGCGTAGGCATCCTAAACCTCGACTATTCCTATTGAATTTAGCAACTGAAATTTCATCTGGAATCGCAAAGGACCAAACTGGTTTATGCGTGGCTTATTGGCCCACCAGAGTAACCTAACCTAACCTAACTTAATATATGGGAGAAACGAGCTTTTAACAAGACGGGACCCAGGATGTTAAATCTAAATGTTTTGAGAAAAAACTTATGAATCTGTTACTTTGACCACCAGATTAGGAATCACATCATACTTCCAGCATTCGATAACGAGTGGAATCTTCATGAAGTGGTTTTCTATCGAACACTTTACCGTTAGACGTCCAATTTTCAAGTTCGAGAGATACCTAGGTCTACAAGTATAGTGTAAAATTAACCAACTGGAGAGATAAAAACTCAAGCTGAGACCCAAGAATCTGAACTCATAAAATCAAAAAGGAAAAAAGTTTATTACTATAGATCACCCATGGACGTTGTCGACAGGAGTATTGTCGCAGTGCGTTCTTAGGCTCAGGGAAACTGGTCCGAACAAGGAAATTACTCCTTCTTCAAATGCAATGCTGAAAACTTCGATCGCTGTGTCGTAGAGGCTACTCGTGGCGGCTTTTACTCTGCTAACATATCAGTGTTATGGATGGAGAGAATTCTTTGTGGATGAGGAGAAGTCGCTGGGGATGGGAGAAGCCGGCGGAAAAGAGGTCCAGTAAGCTTTTCAACGGATGGGTTGAAACTAGGAGGACAATGAGCTTTCCATTAACCTTAGCTTTCGACCACTATAATGTTTTTAAAGCTGAAGTGGCTACTATCAAAGTGGCGGTAGACATATTCCAGCCTCTATTTGGCTATTAGGGTGGTGAGCAATTACTTCGCTGAGCTTGCTAACTGTGCACTCAAACCTAGTTAGGGAGTGCCTTCCCTCACCACATTTCTTCACTAGAAATAGCATCAAGATACTTCATCTTCAGTCTCGTTTGGGTGCTGGGTCATAGTGGAATTACTAGTAACTGCAAAGTCGAAGAGCTATGCAGATAGGATACCTTTGAACCACTCACATCGAAATGGGACCGAGTTGACGTCATGCGTTCTAGCACTGAACCTATGGATCTCGTGGACGCTGAGCACGCTCTGATTGGCGTCCAGCTACTTTGCGCCTGCGAGATCCCTTTCTTCTTCTGAACACTGTCCACTTGGCATTCACGCGTTAAAGCTAAAAATCTTGTCGGATGCTAGTTGTGAAGATTGTATAGAAGAGCGTGAAGTGAAAACATCCAGGCACTTTCGGCTTCATGGTCCAGTCTTTGTAAGACTGCGGCTGAAACATATAGATAGTAACACAACGAACCGGCTTTCTAAGCTGTCCGATTGATATGTATAAACGTAATGCTCGAAGGACTAGCCAAAATTTTAATTTTTGACAAAATGGTGGCTTCTCGTCCATTGTCGATTTTTATGGAAAAATGTATATGTACTTCAGAGTGGCTTCAAAAATCTAAATTATTATCAAATACTTTATTCCGTCAATCATTGCTTGACAATTATATCTAAAAATAACGTGTGAAAGCAAGTCGTTCGATCCAGCGACTTCGGATAGATTTTTCTCATCGCCTCTGGAAACAGGGTTTCGAGAAGAATGCCTTTGAGTTTTTAGTAACCGATTACACTAAACTACAACTCAGGTTCCCATAGTTGGTTCGTCTACTAAAAATCTATTCTAGTTTGAGACCACATCTGATTATAAGAGAAATGTTCCTAGATAGAATTTACCTAATACTGTTGATAGTAAAGAAAAAGAGGGAACAATCTGTTGAAAACAGTGGTGTGTGTGTTGACTACATATTGTGGAACACCTTACTTATTAGTTAAGGCTATTGAGAAGCCAAATTTGCTTCCAAAAATTTGATCCCTCTAATAATGATTTCGAAGTTAGTTCGGGAGAAGCCTTCTGCATTTTTTCTACTAAACAAGACAAGGTTTACATATCCTCAAAACTGTGTCGGTTTCTTAGTCCTAAAGTCTTCAATGTGATAATAAAAGCCTGGATCTCTTACTTTATTGGAAGTGTCTCGAATCCAAGCAATGCAACCTAAGGTGTTTACAAACTCCCAGATTTCGGAATGCTAAACCCATATTTCTGTCAAATTTCAGGATCATAGACATATAAAAACATTCAACATAAATCAAGTTTTCCTGCAGAGAAGATTTCAAACATTTTACGCTCAAAAGTACGTTGGTATTTTGCGGTCTCGCGCTGGCATTTGCACGTCAAACCACAAAAAGAGCTTTACACAGCGCGTTCAAGCTCCACTGAAACTCTCACCAAATACACATACATACCTTTTCAAGTCCGTGCTTTTAAGTTGTGCACTGCCCTTCCAAGCCCTCCACGTCCGCTATGCTGTCCCCATGCACTATTTGAGTTTCGCTTCGCACATGCCGAGCAATTTCAGCGGTGAGCTTCACAACAATGCCGATGGTGGATTGAAAGGAGTGGTCAGATAACAACATTGTTGTTTTTATTGTTGCCATATTGGTATGCTGCGCTGCTGTTACATTCACCTGCGCTACAACAATGTGCAGAACTGACTTTATTCTTGCGGCAGGTCCAAAATGCGCGCTCACGAGAGGTTAACTGCATGAAAGCGAACGAAATCGTCCACATTCCACCACATGAGAAGCGCGTATATATATGTATATACATATATATTAGACACATACACATTCACATATATACATACATATAAAAGTATCCTTAAACGAGTCCAAGTGAGCGCGTCGTTACCTGAAGCAATCGAGTGTTGCAGCCAAACTCGTGCTGGAGCTCGGCAAGCTGCGTCGCGACCAATCGAAGGCCATAAAGCAGCAGCCAGCAGTCAGAAGCCAGCGAACACAAGAGAGAGCAATGACCTTTGATGTCATATGAATTCACCACTACAACACACCACTTGCATACATAGAAGACGCTATGCTAGTTCATATATACTTTGTTGGGGGTTCAGGCTGCAGTTAGACGCGTCTACTTTGGTCGCGGGTTTGAGTATGCGCACGCACATCAACGCCGCTCAACCACTCTTTCCTATCAAACTGTCACTGCCTTCAACGGCTGTCGTCGGCGACTGCGACGTTGGAGTTAGTATTGTTGGTGTTGTTGTTGTTGTTGTTGCCAGCGCTTATGGTATTAGTGTCGTCTATGGCGAAACTGCTGCAACTGATGCCATTGACGATTCTTTGATTTGAAATTATGCCTGCCATTGATGCTGTCGCTCGGTCGTTTGGCTGGCGCTGCGGGTGATTTCGTTTCGTTGGCAATGCGACGTACTCAAATGCATTAGATTAGTGCGAGTGAACGGTGCACTTTTTAAATTAAAGTTAGATTTTTATCTCATATGCTTATTTCTTTGGATATGGTAGATATTAAATGGTCTGGTGCTGAAGCCGTTTGAAGGAGATTTTTGTTTGGTTTTTCTGCGGCAAAAGGTTCTAAGCTTAGAGGTCTGATACCCTATCTATGTATAAATAAGTTCAATTTTGTCGAAGATTATGACCTGAGAGGTTCGAGATGAGACCTGTTACTTAGAGGTCCCCATCTGTGTCCAAAAAAAAAATTAAATTTGTCGAAGATTGTGACCTTAGATGTCTCAGCTGAGACCCGTTCTTCATTGGTAAATCTGTAAATAAGTGCATTTCTAAAACAGCTGAAGCTTTGGGCATAAATCGATTCATAATTTTTTCTTCATTCTGTATCCGAGTATATTAGACATAACAGTTCAAGTCTAAAGAAGGCTGTAGCCTTCAAGATCTAAGATGCGTATTATACTTCTTTAGATAATCTATAATTAAGTTTAGTTCGTGTGGCACCCAAACATCGAGCTTCTTAGTGACTCCAAGCTTCTTCAAATGGTTTATAACGGTTTGATGACTACTATGCCGGTCTCTTTCGACCAACTCAGCGATTTTATCGCAATTTTCGACGACAGGCCTTCCGGAGCGTGGCGCATCTTCGACCACCTCAACACCAGAACGAAAACGTAGAAACCATCGTTGTGCGGTGGAAATGGAAACTGTATCGGGTCCATAAACTGCACAAATTTTATTGGCTTAAAAGAAACGACAATCAATCAAACACGTGTTAGCGCGTGAAATGAGCTTTCCAAAAAGGTGTAGCATGACCCAATGCGACGAATAAAACTAGAATTACGCGCTTTCAGCGCCAACTAGCGAAAATACCGCAAGACTTTTTTGACAACCAATATATATAAAATTAAGGAAAGATCCATTCGTTCAGGCATCTTTATATTATTTAAACTTCAATAGAGTTTTTCAACTCGACGTTTTTCTAACCACTAATTTAAAGTCTTAGAAGGTCTCCAGGACTTTGTCAAAACTCGGATATTCTTTGGAATTTCTTAGGTTGGTTTAGAACTACAAATTTACAGAGGTATAACTGAAATGCCCAATCGTCCATAAATTCATTCCCCGAAACTTCGTGCTCGGACTCTTATAAGTTAAGACCGTCAGAATAGTTCAGGTTGGTTCCACAAGACGAATAGCTGAGCTTTCTAATTTCATATCAAGGAAAGCAACTAGATATTTATCATATGTATATTTGGGTAATTGAACAGACTTTCGCTTAGCATCAGCTTGAAAATGGAAAAAATGGCGTCGAGGACTCCAAAAAGTTCAATATTTGATTCAACGGTTTTTATCAGTTGTAGAACCAATGGCTGTGCTCATTATTTCCGGATTCATAACAATGTTTAGGAAACCTACTCTCAATGTTGCTTAGTATGAGTAATCAAAACGAGAGAGGTAGAGATGATCTCATCTCATATAAAAGGTCAATTGGAAAGCAAAATTATTATTTTTTTATTCAACATAGTTCCCTTCAAGGGTGGTACACTGATTATAATGATTCTCCAACTTTTCGATACCATTTTTGTTGTACGATTTGCCCTTGACTCAAAATAGTCCTCAGTTTCGCCAATAACATCATTATTCGATGAAAATTTCTTCCCAACGAGATTTCTATTGTGATCTGAGCACAGGAAATAGTCGCTGGGTTACCATATCTGGATAATTCGGTCGATGTGGAAGCAATTCGAAGCCCCATTCATGGATTTTTGCCATCGTTTTCACTAACTCAAGTGCGGTCGGTTTTAGCGATTTCGTTCTTCAAACGGTCCAATAACGCCGACTGCGGAGCCGGTTTATTGTGTACAGTCCACTCAGATGCCTGCCGATTAGACTTCGGTGTGAAATGATGACGCCATGCCTCATCAATTGTCACATATCGATGCAAAACTCGGCTTTACTACGCTTGACCATCTCCAAACCGAATCATCAGCTCAATCATCCATTCATCGTTGTTTTTGGCCCGCTTTGCGCAGCACCCACTTTGCGCAGAGCTTTCTTATACCTCAATATGCATGAATGATTGATTACACATCTATTTATGTGTTAGGCCGTGTATTTTTCAATTGATCTGTGAATTTAATTACTGGCACGTGCATTGTTGAATGGCGAGATTAAGTACATATCTCACCTTTGCACAGACTATAAAACCAGCCAAACAGTAAATATATTCAAATATCTTTTTATCGCAAACATTTGTTCGACTCTGAACTTCCGAAGTGGAAATCCACATGGTTAAATATGTACATACATATCGTCACCTAAAATGCAAAATAACATATCATCAAAAATTAGAATTTGAGTATCCTATTGACTACGATTCACTACTTCAAATTGCATACATAATATTACATATGTTCAACATTTTCAGGTTCTGCGCTCATATGTGAACCAGTTTTAATCAATATTAAAATTTTTTTTTACTCTTGTTCTATTTTATTTCATGTTTCATTCACGTCACTGTAAATTTTCGAAAATGTTGTTACGTTATTTTGCATTTTAGGTGACGATATGTAGTTTCTCCAAAAGTCGTTAGGAACAGAATTATCAAGACATCAGACACCTTCATAAAAACAAAAAAGAGAACAGTTTATTGACATACAGTGGCGACATCTGCCGTAAAACCCCACAAGTGTTTAATATGGTTCGCGTCTTTGCTAAGTCAAGTAAAATCAAAAATTTGGTTATGTACTTGGATTGGAATTAAATTGCAAGGGTCCAAGGAACGTTACTGATATGATAAACAGTATTGAAAAATTATGTTGATCTTAATAAAAGATAATAACTCGCATAAATATATTTGAAGTCAAGAAAGGTCATTATACAATAAATTAGCAGATTAGTTGAAAGAAGGACGTTTAGAGGTCTGATTTTCAGTTTTCATAGACGGTAGAGCAGAACACGAACAGAAAGTTTTCAGGATCAGGAAAAGCTAAGCTGATCTGCTCAAGAATAAGGGAAGAAAGTTTCCACAGATGAGTCTTTAAGCGTCTGCTCCACTTTCTGTAAGACTATTTGTAGCTTTTGGGGAAGGATGTACCTAAAAAAATCCTAGAGACCTTAAGCAGACGATGATGATGTTGTGGTAAGCCTAAAAGAAATCCTAGGGGCCTGAAGCAGTCGATGATGGTGTTATGGAAGACCTAAAGAAATTCTAGAGAATTTTAGCAGTCGATGATGGTGCTGTGGTGGACCTAACAGAAATCCTAGAGACCTTAAAAAAAGAATGATGATGCCATGATAGACCTAAAAGAAATGTTAGAGTCTTTAATCAGACGATGATGGTGCCGTGGAAGACCTAAAAGAAATCCTAGAGACCTTAAGCAGTTTTGATGGTGCTATGGAGACCTAAAGAAATTCTAGAGTCTTTAATCAGACGATGATGGTGCTGTGGAAGACCTAAAAGAAATCCTAGAGACTTTAAGCAGTTTTGATGAAGCTATAGAAGACCTAAAGAAATTCTAGAGAGTTTAAGCAGTCGATGATGGTGCTGTGGTGGACCTAACAGAAATCCTAGAGACCTTAAAAAAAGAATGATGATGCCATGATAGACCTAAAAGAAATGTTAGAGTCTTTAATCAGACGATGATGGTGCTGTGAAAGACCTAAAAGAAATCCTAGAGACCTTAAGCAGTCGATGATGGTGCTATGGAAGACCTAAAGAAATTCTAGAGACTTTAAGCAGTCGATGATGGTGCTGTGGTGGACCTAACAGAAATCCTAGAGACCTTAAAAAAAGAATGATGATGCCATGATAGACCTAAAAGAAATGTTAGAGTCTTTAATCAGACGATGATGGTGCTGTGGAAGACCTAAAAGAAATCTTAGAGACCTTAAGCAGTTTTGATGATGCTAAAGAAGACCTAAAGAAATTCTAGAGAGTTTAAGCAGTCGATGATGGTGCTATGGAAGACATAAAGAAATTCTAAAGAGTTTAAGCAGTCGATGATGGTGCTGTGGTAGACCTAACACAAACACTAGAGACTTTAAGAAGTCGAATATAGTGCTGTGGTGGACCTAACAGAAATCCTAGAGACCTTAAACAGTCGTTGATGGTGCTGTGGTATTGCGTTTCTGAAACCTATGTATGTCTGACAGAATTGGATTCCTCATGGATTACTGGGATATGCTTCAAACTAAAGTGAAAGTTATTTTGGTCGGAGGGGCTACTGCAGAAGAAATTATTTATTCCTATAATATTGGTGCATAAAAATACTCCAATATATGTTTATAATAACGGCATAAGAACTATACACTTTATTATAATATATTTAAGTACAAGTACAGTTATAGATTACAATATGTATTTTGTACATACACGACTGAAAACAACTTATTTACACTCAAACAATAATAAAAACTATAATAATCAGTTGCCCAATCCGAACCGATCCGGCCGATCTTGAACAAAAGTTGAACCGAAATGCTTAGAAGCCCGACATGGGCACGGCGCTGTCCGTCATCTCATCGTCATCGCTGCTGCTGCAAAGATATATAAATATAGTAGAAATGTTGTTGTAAAAAAGTTTCAAATTGAAAAAATATTCAATGATATTTTTAGCACGAAAGCACCTTCCGTACTTACACATCATCCTCGATGCGTCGCAAAAAGTTTTGAACCTCCTGATTTTGTCCAATCAGGGCGTACAATGCGCCGAATCCATGAAAAATGATGAACAAACAGACGGCATAGTTGATGTGCGTGGGATCTTCGCGATAGTAATTGATGGCGAACGATGTGACACAGGCCAAAAAGACGATGAAGGTATAGCTGAAGAACTTAAAGAACGATTTAAAGCTGTGAGGATAGGTAGTAAAAATATAGAGTGGTTAAAATGTAAACGGTTTTAAATGAAAATGAATCAATTTATAAATACCGATTCTCGTCGAGTGTTTCCGTAGCCTTACGAAAATTATAGTCCTGTCCTTCACTGATATGGATCAAGGTTAGTATATAGAAAAATATGCAGATAACACAAGCGATGAAAATGGGCGCATAATAGTAAACCATGATGGACCAGTTGCGAGCTAAAGGAAAGTTGAAAGAAACGACATTGAGAAAAAACGTAGACTAATACTCGATAAGAAATTAAGATATGAAACAAACAGGCATAGTAACGTGGTTTAGGATCGCTTAAAGCAAGCTTGACCACATCGTCTAAAACTTTTAGTAATGTCATCAATTTTTGAACTACCTTTTAAGCTCAGTAAAATTAATTGAGAATATTATATAAATAACGGGATTTTCAAGAAGAGCGCTACACAAGTAAATAAAACAAAATCGGTTTGGGATGTCAATGAAATTCTTCATTCCTGTGAAAGCATATGCGATGCCATTATGTATGGAACTGTCCATCATGGGCACGCTTGCGGAAGTCCAGACACTGAATCCAATTTTCGAAGGTCTTCAAGCATAAACCGGCCGATACTGCTGCAATATCACGTTTGATATTCGTACGAAGTTCATCAATCGTCGCTGGCTTGTTGGCATAGATCATTAACTTTACGTAGCCCCACAGGAAATAGTCTAACGGCGTCAAATCGCACTATCGAGGCGGCTAATTCACTGGGCCATTCGTGAGATAACACGTTGACCAAACTTATTTTTCAATAAATTGATTGTGACATTCGCTGTGTGGCTTGTGGCGCCGTCCTTTTGGAACCACTTATTGTCCAAGTCCATATCATCCAATTCGGCGTAAAAATATTTGGTTATCATTGAGCGGTAGCGATTCGTAGCCAAAAATGAGCCTCATCACCTGAAAATGATTTTTCGTTGAAAATCCGGACCATTTTCAAGTTGTTGCTCAGCCCAGTTCACGAACATACGGCGATTCTGGTGGTCAACCGGCTTCAGTTCTTACGCCAATTTGTTCTTATAAGGATATAGGCCTTATAAGGACATAGGCCAAAATTTTTTCACAAAATTCGCCACAACGACATCAAAAAGATGCAAAAAGCTTGAGAACGACATTTGTGATTTGGATCTACCTCAATCAATGCGCTAGCAGCAATATTCTCGACACTACCGGCACTTCTTTGTTTCACTGGCACGGGAGTACTGTGCCTGTGGATTCAAAATGTTATCTTTGAGCTCCTCGAGCGTTGCTGATTGATTGACGTAAACCTTTGATTTAACACATTCCAAGAGAAAATAATCTAGAGGCGTTAAATCTCATGATCTTGGTGGCTTTATGACTGGGCCATTTCTCGAAATTAATGAGATGCCAAACTTTCCAAGCAATGTGTCCATGTTTAGACGTGAAACATGAGACGGGGCACCATCTTGTTGGAAATAACCGATTTCATCAAATTCCGGAAAAAATGTTAGTCAACTCGCTCGTTATTGATGGTAATGACATTTCCTACCCCATTTCGAAAGGACGAATGATGCCGCCACACCACTTCTTCTTCTTTACTGGCGTAGGCACCGCTTACGCGATTATAGCCGAGTCAACAACAGCGCGCCAGTCGCTTCTTCTCTTCGCTACTTGGCGCCAATTGGATATTCCAAGCGAAGCCAGGTCCTTCTCCACTTGGTCCTTCCAACGGAGTGGAGGTCTTCCTCTTCCTCTGCTTCCCGCGGCGGGTACTGCGTCGAATACTTTCAGAGCTGGAGTGTTTTCATCCATCCTGACAACATGACCTAGCCAGCGTAGCCGCTGTCTTTTAATTCGCTGAACTATGTCAATGTCGTCGTATATCTCGTACAGCTCATCGTTCCATCGAATGCGATATTCGCCGTGGCCAACGCGCAACGGGAATTATGAGCGACTTATAGAGTTTGGCTTTTGTTCGTCGAGAGAGGACTTTACTTTTCAATAGCCTACTCAGTCCAAAGTAGCACCTGTTGGCAAGAGTAATCCTGCGTTGGATTGCTGTTTGGTTGTTTTCATTGGTGCGTTTTTTTACGTGGCGGGTCCCAAACCCAGCGCACAACCCTAAGTAGGGGATATTTCGGCTTCTCACTTTAGCTCGCCTTCAAACAGATGTTTTTAGGCTACCCAGAGGATACTTGGTCAGAGACCGGAAGTCGTGAGCTGCTTGAGTCATATGTAAAAGAATCGTTTCTGGCCACTCCCAAGTGAATGGCGATCAGAGAACTTTCCTCACTTGCGTGAACTTCTACACATGACTCCATCCTCCGCCACACCACTATCCGCACCAAATGGTCAACTCTTGGGGATGCAATTGAGTTTCTGAACCACAAAGCAATTCGACTCACACCAATAGCGATAATCTTTTTTTTTGACGAAGTGATTAAGACAGGATGGACCGGGAGGATGGAGTCATGCGTTCACGCAAGTCAGGAAACGTAATTTACTTAGAAATAGCCAAAAATGATTCTTGTACATATGGCTCAAGCAACTCACGACTTCCGGTCTTAGACCAAGTATCCTCTGGGTAGCCAAAAACGTCCGTTTGAAGGCGAGCTAAGTGAGAAGACGTCACGCCCCTCCCCAGAGTTGTGCGCTGGCTTTGAGGCCCGCCACATAAAAAACACCCCCAATGAAAGGAAGAGAACAGCAACTGTTGTAAACTAAGCTATAACAGCGTAAGCGGTATCTACGCCAATAAAAAAGAAGAAAAAGATTAAGACGGAAAAGAGTCTCGTATGAAAAAATGATTTTTCGATGAACGTTTTTTCAAAATTCACGGCATCCCTATTGGTAAACGCTCCATATTACCATATTAGTACTCATAAACCCAATAAAATAAAGTCGTCGCTCTGGTGGACTTCAAATCTTATATGTATGTATATAGATTATTACTAGACACGCTAAACGGCTAATAAGCTGTAATAAGCCTAGATCTTTGCCTAACCTCCATGTACCAAAAATACTTAAAGTCTCTTCCGGTTAAGTTTATCTGGTACATATCGGATAGTATAAGAGAAATTTAATTGAAATTTGAAGTAATTAGTAAAATGGATGAAACCGGATTGTAAAATTTCCTCACTTTTAAGCATCGAATATACTGATTTCCATCTATCGATCTATTAGAGACCTTATGAGTGTACATATACTCGGTAATTATGATGAGCTGAGTCGATTTAGGTATGTCCGTCTGTCTATTCGTCTGTCTTTATGTACGGGAACTAGTCTCTCACACACACGTGTTCATCTCTTCAAGAAGCTACTTATTTGTCGGAATCACTGATATCGGACCACTATAGAATTTACCTAGCATAAAAACAAATCAATCAAACCCCTTCTTGTTTGGAAACTTTTTCATTTGTGAAGATATTTTTAAAAACTCTGTAATCTCCGCGAAAATTGTTCAGATCGGACTATTCGAACATATAACTGACATGAAAACTTCCGATTAAACTCAAGCTCATGCAAGAAACCGTTGGTATTTGTGATGGGTATTAAATTTCTCTCTATTACTTGACTAAATAAACGAAAATAAATTTTCGCTCTCAACTTACGATCGAACCAACAGGTGTCGCCGCCGCCAAAAATAGCCTTGCCATCATAGTCATTGTTTGCCGCGAATATCGACCAACCGACCGTCAAAAGGGCGATCGGAAAGAATATTACCCAAAACATAAGACGCGACATGATAATATCATGGAAATGCATATAAAAGTTGAAACTGATCAAGCTCAGTATATAGAAGGATAACACCAAGTAAATGATCACACAGGCGGCTGCAAAAGAACGAAAAGTTGAATAATATTTAAACAAAAGAAGGCAAGAAAAAAGTGTAGAAAACCCAAATCAAACTTACGCAAATTGATGCAAGTCCACGGCATAAACTCGGCAGGATCGGTGAGCGTCAGATGCGCCATTATCGAATAACCGAAGATAATGCACAGCGTGTAGACCTTGATGGCAACGCCGTAGAATGTATTGCGCAGATTGCTGGCGAATAGGTAGATGAAGAGGATGATAAACATGCAGATGACAGTCAGTATTAAACCTGTGGGCGAGTCAAATCGTATAAATTAGCCACTGGTCTAAACACATGTTTATTTAGTTAACGGAAACATAAATACTTTTAATGTTTTTTATAGAAACATTAATCACGGGCTTTTTTGAACTGTAAATACATATCTCTAAAAATAGATAAATCCCTAATTGTAGTTTTTTGCTTTGAAATTTTCGATTTTGCAGAGAATTATGTGATTTTCAATATTTATTTGAAATCATTTTTTCGCAAATACCCACGTATTAGGGTGATCCATCAAACATTTTTATAAGTACATTGAGGACGAGTGTCTCATTATCGACAAGCAGATCAAGGAGGACTTTGACTTCTGTCGCTTGCAATTTTTAATATTTTTTACTTTGTCAATCCTAATAACAGTGAAGAGAGCTAAACTTAGGCTGCTCTCAATCATATAATAGCTTTCTACGTGCCTCTACAGTTAAAGAATGGAAGCTTTTAGTAGAGTTTTTAGTAGACAATTTCTTAGAAAAATACATGAAATCGAATTCTATATCTGATCAAATAAGATTGGGATTGGTTCATTTCCACTTTGCTCCCTCTCTCGATAAACTCTTTTTTCCTAGATTGTTTTCACAAGGAATCACGGCTATGGAATCATAGAAAATGTTGCAGAAGTGTTTTAGAGGATCTATTTTATCACGAACACTAATCTTTTAGTGGCCTATAGCATTTCGTGAAGATTGTGAGGTCATTAAAAGTCTATCCTGATATATTTAAGAAGTAAGCTTTGAAAAGCTTTTTGTTTGCATCACAGAGATAACAGAAGATCTCAACATCTGTCATGGATCGACTCAACACATTTTGGTTAATGTTTTGGGTATGAAACGCATCGATATTAGACTATGTTCCAAAAGGCCTACATCTTTTGCAAACACGACGTCGAGAGATGCTTCACATACATCAATCCTTCATTACTGATGATGGGACGTGGTTTTATGAAGTCGAAACTGTGTAGCAATCGACCAACTTCCGCAACATAAATAAGTAATTAGGAAATGGGTAAAAGTTAGAAGAAGTTGCTAGTTCACATGTATTAAAATTTACATTTGCTTAGAGTTGTCACCTTTTTCAAAAAATATAAATACCTTGCTCAGTCAAACATTTTAAGAAATGTTGATAAAGAGAAGGCCTTGCGTTATATTTGGTGTCAAAAAATAAGTCTTGTTCAGCTAGGGTTGCCACTTTGCGCAACATGAGTAAATAATTGCAAGTTTTCCAACAAAAGTAGTTAATTGAGAGATGGGTACCAGTTAGAAGGACATTTTAACTGAAAAATTCTAAAATAAAATTTTGCATAGAGTTGCCACCTGTTTCAAAAACTAAAAATATTTTTTGACGGTCAAAAATATATAAAAAAAAATTAATTAAAAAAAAACATAACATTGTACTTGGTGTCAAAGAAGTCAAGAGACATAATTTCTTCCCGTAAGGGTTGCCACTTTGCGCAACATAAGTAAGTAATTGCAAATTTTTCCAACAAAAGTAGATAATGGGGAGTTGGGTATAAGTTAGAATGACTTTTTTGCTGAAGATTACTAAAATAAAGTTTTGCATTGAGCTGCCACCTGTTTAAAAAATAAAAATACTTTTAACTGTTAAACAATACAAAAAATGTTGATATTGAAAAAGCATTACATTGTTTTTGGTGTTAAATGACTCACGAGATATAAGTTTTTTTCGTTAGGGTTGCCACTTTGCGTAACATAAGTAAGTAATTCGGATATGGGTATAAAATAGAAAATGTTTTTTCTCAAAAAATATTAAAATAATTATTGGCATAGAGTTGCCACATGTTTCAAGAAATAATAAAAAGTATTTTTTTTCAAATATTATAAAAAAAAAATTTATAATGAAAAGAAAGTTCGTTGTATGGTATATAGTGTTAAAGAAAAATGTTGTAAGAAATTTTTTCGCGTTAGGGTTGCTAATTTTGCAAAATAAATCAATAATTAGAAAATGACTACGAATCACAACGTGTTTGCAACTGCTTGAAAATAAATATTTTCAATAGAGTTGCCAGCTTTTTGAAAATAAATAAATTATTTGCAATTATTGTACACAAAGTCCAAATTTTTTCGAGAAAATGTTTGAAACCAAAAATATTTTAAAGGCATATATGCATATTTTTAGAGTTGCCACCTTCTTAAACATCATTCATTGTGCAAAGCGCTTTCAAACTACAAAATCAACTGCTGTACTTTACTCATATTTGTACATATGTATGTATGTATGTATGTATATATGGATATTATACAATTAATATTTCATTCCTTTCGCACCACCTTAATGTGCAATTAATAGCACATTACGCCCATTTAACTACAAATCAATACCGCTCACACTCCACTGTAATTACACACGGCAAATACCAACACATACACATACCTACAAACATTCATATGGCGCGCAATGAATTATGAGAAAACTCACACGGTCCGTTGCTTACTTTGGCATATGAAATTTGTGTGTTTTCCTCCAAAACCAAAATCAATAAACTTTGTTTACATTTAATCAGTTGTTCGAATTTGTGGCAAATCGATTTGTTGTAGTTATTTCTATCTGTGCTTTGAGCAAAATGCAATTTGTTGGATCAACAGCAAATAACGGTTAGCAAATGGGCGCGCTACTTGCAATTATTAAATGAAAATACTCACACACACATACATATATATATACATGTAGTACGAATGTATGTGCGTATAATTAGCGATAAAATATTCTAGCGCTAACTAAAAAGAGAAAATAATTGCAAATTCACACGTGGCTGGAAAATATAATCATGTGCGCAAGCCAGATCGAACATACACACATACCAACATACATATGTACATATTTATATACATACATATGTATAAAATCCATTTATATATAAAATAGAGAAATTTCCTAAATATAATTTTTTAAGTTCTAAAAATAGTTATGGAATTTTCTTTTATGAATATCTTATTTAAATGAGTTATTTTTGGCAGAAATCGGCAATAAAAAACTAAAAGCATTTTCAAAAATAACTTAATCATAAGTGCCAATAGTGCGCGGTTCGCCTTAAGTTGGCATCAGCGAGCCCGTATCCATCAACGCTGGTGGGCGTATTACTTTAATAGTCATCAGCTAAGTATCAGACAATATTTACATACTATATAGGACATAAATGTATCATACTGGAGACAAGGCCTACGACACTTAAAATCTAATATACATTTTTCACATACTGTGGGCAAAAAATAGTAAGACTTTTTAATTTAAATTTCGCTCGAACACCCATACATACGTCGAAATATTTTTTTTTCTAGGTTGCTGTGACTGTTAGTGACATCTTCGCCAATATCATCCAACAAAATAATCATTACTGTTTACTAAATGTATGCTTGGTCTTTCTAAAGTACTTAAAGTGCATTCGGCGATTTTTACGATAAATGAAATTATTCAACAAAAAACTTCCCTTAAATTTTGTGTGCGAAATCAAATTTCTGACGCCGAATCGTTTAGAATATTAGAAAACACCTTCGGTGATAATTATTTGTCGCGAGCAAAAGTTTTTAATTTGTACAAAATACTCAAAAAATGTGGAGAACGCGTGAACCATATACCACATCCAGGACGGCCATCAAGTGATGATCAACACGTCAATGAAATAAAGGAATTGGTGCTTGAAAATGGACGAATAACAATCAGAGATATTGCTGGCATCTTCGGAATGTCGAAAGCATCAGTGAAAACCATATTGAAAGATTATTTGGGCCTAAGAAAAGTGAAAGCACGATTGGTTCCAAAATCAGTCAATTTTTTCGAAAACCAGGGTCGCGTTAACGTCTGTGAAACAATGCTTTCCGACTGCAGTCATGAAGTAGTCATGAAACGTATTATCACTGGCGATGAGTCTTAGATCTATGCTTATGACCCGTAAACAGACGGTCAATCGGCCGAATATTGTGGCAAAGGTGAGCCGAAGCCAAAAAACCACGTGAAGTTATATCAAAAAGGAAGATTTTGTTGACAGTTTTCTTCGATTATCGAGGTGTGGTGCACTCCGAAGTCCTTCGCTCGGAAGGAGCCAAACTTTCAAAAATCTTCGTTTGCACGAAGCTATTCGTAAACAGTGGCCGGCGACCATCGCATACTGCATTGTTTCATCGTGAGTTTTACATCAAATTTTCAACCAATATCGCGCCAGCTCAAGTGTATCAGGCCAAGGGGGATTATATTGAGAGAGATTTTGAGCAATAAAAACATAAAAAAACTTTTAAATTATGAAAAGAGTCTTACTATTTTTCGCTCATAGTAGGATTATTATATTTTATTCATTTTATAAATTTAAATTTTAGGCTGGGAACGCTTGCTGCCAATATTTACCTAAGTTCACATTTTTAATTAACACTAATTTTGTTAATGAAATAAATTTATAAAAAAATTCAAGATTTAAGTAATAATAACAGATTATTAAATATCATTAATAAAAAAATTTTAAACATCCGGCAACTCCGCTTAAAACATATTTAAACTTTTTTTATAACGATTTAGTTTTACAACCTTATTATATTTATTTGTGTTTTTTTTTTTTAATTTTTTTTAATATATTTTTATAACAGTTGGCAATCTTTTCCAAAATATTGGCAACTTTCCTCAATAATATTTCTCAACCCTGTTTCAGTTAACGTCATAACTGCAATATTTATTTATATTTATTTTTTCATATTAATGTAATATAAAAAATAAACATCTGGCAACCCCTTCAAAAAATGTGTTCATCTGTAAGCTTTTCCATTTTTTTGGTATCAATTTGATATAATCTCGTTTATGTTACCAATTTTATTGCATTAAAATTCTTTGGCAAGTGGCAACTCTTCCCCACCACAAAACATATTTAAAACATTTTTTACAGATTTAGTTTTGTAACCTCATTATTATTTATTTGTTTTTTGTTTTTTAATATTTTAGAAGTATTTTTTATAACTGTTAGCAATCCTTCTGAAAATATTACCAACCCTTCTCGATGGTATTTCCCAAACCTGTTTCATTTAACGTCCATGCTGCAACATTTCGTTTATTTGATCACATTAATATAAAAAAGAAGTAAACATGTGGCAACTCTTTCAAAAATATGTATATTCATCTGTAAGTTATTTTAATTTTTATTTGTTTAGATTTGAAAGTAATTCGTTCATACTACCAGTTTTATTGCATTAAAATTATTTAAGAAGTGGCAACACTTCTCGAAATATATTTAAACTATTAGCTTTCTTTGGCCTCTTCACTTTGATACCCATATCAATATCTTATCAATTTTCTGAACAGGTGGCAACCTTGTAAATTTTCAAAATATTGGCAACTTTCTTATAATAATATTTCTAAACATGTTATATTTAACGTGCTATACTGCAATATTTCATTTATTTTATCATGTAAAGAAATTAAAAAAAAACATGTGGCAACCCTTTTAAAAATATGTTCATCTGTAAGCTTTTTTATTCTTACTTTCATTAAAATTTTTTAACAAGTGGCAACACTTCTCGAAATATATTTTCACTAATAGATTTCGCTAGCTTCTTCAATTTGATACCCATATCATTATAAACCTTCTTAACAAGTGGCAACCTAGTAGCTGTTCTATTTTATATCATACACACAACGACCAACAAAAAAATTGTTCAAATCGGCTATATTCGGTTTTTTGTTTTTTACAGCGTTGATAAATTTTACTACTGAGTTTAAAGTCTTTCTTTCCGAAAATGAATTGAGTACTGCTTCGGAAAATTTCTCTAGCTCACTAGATTTCTGCTGCCTTCTTAGGTGATGTAATTATTTGACTATAGCAGGAGAATTCCGTGGAATGAATTATCGAAGTTTTACCGGCTATAATAGTATATTATCGTTTGAAGAAGATGTCCTTTACTATACATATACCTTTACAATACTTATTTGTAGTATTGGCCTCGAAGTTTTCTGACAATTTCTTGTTCGATTTTTTTCACATTAACAAAAGCTACATTGGCAGATCGGCAATAACTGACTTTCTACCATTTTTAGACAGAACTTTCACCTTTTATTTCATGTTCCTCACTATGAATCTGTGTCTGTCTGATCACTTCTCCTTAAAGAAGGATGTGGGGAGATATTTACTTGGGTCATGCTAATATGCCGATAAAATAAAAGCACTGAAAAGCATATATAACTGTTATATCTAGAAAAGTTAGATCTTAACTCCGATTGAAATGCCTATTGGGCTGTTGTTACTCATCGGTGCCACTACCTCGAGCACTTTAATTTTAATTCGTTGTTAATTTTAATCTAAAAATAACGCGTCTTTCAAAACACATTATTTTAGAAATAAAATTGTCTACATTTTAATTTTTTATTGTTCTAACAACAACAACATTTTCAATTATAAAATAATTTGAATGGAATTTTCACTTACAAATTGCATAGGTCCACTCTTTGGTTGTCAGAACGAAGGGCAATTTTTTGGGTACACAAGCCAATGGTTGCCACTCCCATGTGATATTGTCCAATTGATGCGGTGTGTAACAATAATAGTTCGAAAATAAGTAATTTCGATGGGCAATGGAACCATTCTGGAAGAAGAAATAATAAAACAATTTAGTCATCAGAATCACTAATAGTTATTTCACAAAAATATCTCAAGAACAACTCGTCGAAAGTCAACTAAATTTTCTTATCTAAATCTTCTGCTAGACTTAATATAAAGTGATCCATTTCGAGCTTCTTTACTTTTTAAAAGAAAAAACACAAAAACTTCAAATTTACTAGGGGAAATGTTTATCGCGGCCACGTCTCAGATGGTCCATCCATTGAGTCCAATTTTCGATGACTCGTTCGAGCATTTCGACTGGTAACTGGCGAATGAGACGCGAGAGTTTTGCTCCAAAGCCTGAATAGAAGCGGGATTGTCCGCATAGTCTTTAAACTTTACTTATTCATAGAGGAAAAGGACTAACGGTGTGATATCACTCGATATTGATGGCCAATCGACAGACCCAAAACGTGGAATTATCTGCTCACGGAAATGTTCTCTCAATAAATCCATTGATTTGCATCAATATGTGGCAATGGAAAAAACATGGCTCCATCATTTCTCTCCGAATTCCAATCGACAATCATCCGTGGGACTGCACACGAAGAACCCGCTGAAAGCATGGAAGAATGCAACAGTCGACTGCCAAGATTATGGCGTCTGTATTTTTGGATGGACATGGAATAATTTTTATTGACTACATTAAAAAAGTAGGGACTATCAATAGCGACTTTTACATAGTGTTATTAGACCTTTTCAAGGACGAAATCGCCGGTCGCATTTGAAAAAGTGCTGTTTCACCAAGACATTGCACAGCGTCAAAATCAGTGAAAAGAATCAGGTAAAACGATAGTAAAAATCCATGAATGGGGCTTCGAATTGCTTCCGCGTCCTCAGTATTCACCAGATATAACCCCAGCGACTATTTGCTGTTCTTAGACCTCAAAAGAAAGATAGCTGGAAGGAAGAAATTTTCGTCAATTGAAGAAGTGTTCGCCGAAACTGAGACCCATTTTGAAGCAAATTATGCAACAAAAATACCGAAAGTTGGAGGGTTGCTATAATCAGTGTATTACTCTTGAAGGGATCTACGTTGAAGAAAAAAAAAACGAATTCTGACAAAAACGTGTTTTACAGTGGTAGGCCAGGGACTTTTCACTTGAGCTGTTACTGTTACTAAATAGAAAATATCGTTCCATCAATGCCAGAAGTTCCTCTTTCACGAATAAGTCTCTTACTTTTTGTAACATCGATTTGAAGCGTCTTTTTATCAATAAAAAGCTGCTTATTTGTCGGAACAGCCGATATCGGCTCATTATAACAAGCAGCTGCCAACAAACTGAACGAGCGAAATCAAGCGCTTGTATGAAAAACGATTTTATTTGACGAGATATCTTTTTCAAAGTTGGTACAGGTTGTTATACGATGCAATCTTTGAAGAAATTGTTCTGTTCGAATCACTACAAGTATAACATATAGCTGTCATACAAACTGAACGACCGGAATGAAGGGGTTGTATGGAATGCTTTTTCATTTGACGTGATATCACCAAGTCGATATTCAGTGTTTCACCTTTAAAAATGTTTGTGATCGTTTTGGTATATGTCTTGGCTAAATGTATGTATATGCCTTGGCTAAAAATATGTAAACAGCCTAAGTGTAGGCAATATTTAATTATGAATTTTACATGCTGAACGAGCAGTGGAGAACTTCTGTTGACGGCCGAATATTTGGTTAATAAGTATTGTTTCATCATTTCATGAGCAAAAATGGCACGAATTATGATTTTTTTTCAACCAGCAAGTGCATTGATTGAGTAACTTTAAGTATATAGAATTGTTTGCAAGAAATCAAGTGCCATATGTCAATGAACTTTACCTCGAACAGCGTCCAATGCACCAGTTGATTGTCACGGTGAACGTAACGCATTCGCGCGCACGGCACACCAATATTTACATTGAAATGATGCGCGGTCCGCACCAAGCGTGTGCTGCCGTTGCTGTGCCGCACCGCCACCTCGTGATGATCCATGCCCGTCAGCGCGAACACGAGACTGTGTGGTTGCTGTTGTTGTTGCTGCTGCTGTGTGGCATTCACCATATCAGTATCGATTACGCTTGCAATGGAAACGCATGATTTAGTCAGCGTATCATAGTAGTGACCCTCGGCGCAACAAAAGCGAATACAGGGTTTCAGCTTACAAATGCAGGCGCGCATGTGACGCTCCACCGGCACGCGTATGCCATCTTTGATGATGAAAGTGTAGGCGGCAACTAGCTCGGGTGGTATGTGGGTGATGCCGAGACTTCTTAGTAAGGCAGCATTTTCGTTGTTGATATTGTCGCCGTTGTTGTTGTCGTTGTTGTTGTTGTTGTTGTTATTGATATTTATAACGCTTCCATTGTTGTTGTTATGGATATCAGTGTCACTACTGTTTTTGCTGTCATTAACGTTGTTGTTGTTGTTGCTGCCATCATTGATATTGTTGTTGTTATCGGTAAAGTTTTTGTTGCTGCTGGCACTGCTGTTATTACTACTGACAATGTCATTTTTGTTATTTGTGTTGCCGTTGTTGTTGTTGTTGCTGCTTGTGCTATTCAACCCCGCCGTCACATTAGGTTGCTCATACGCCCAGGCTATACCCGTCACATTAATGGTATCGATGAAGGCACAATGATATCTCGTATCCGCCGATGCGCCGCTAGCAGCTGCCGTTACGCTGCTACAACAACAACAACTGCTAATAATTATGACGAAAGCGGCCATTAGCGACCATGTGTATTGTGTTGTTGCCACATCAGCACGAACATTTTTAATTGCTTTCACTAATGTTGGCGCGCACATTTGGCTGACGCCCCGATGTCGTTGCGCAGACATGTTTTAGGAATTTTTATTAATATTTTGAAATTTTTTAATGTGTTTCCAATTAAATGTTTTTATTTTTCTTTTTCATAAAATTTTTTAAATTATTTTCAATTAAAACTTTTTTTTTATTATTTTTCTTTGTTTTTAGGATTTTTATTAATATTTCGAAATTTTTTTTATATGTTTCCAATACAAACTTTTTTGTTGTAAATTTTTTGTTTTTTTTCAATAATTTTTTTTTAATTATTTATCAGTTAAATTTTTTTTTTATTTTTTTTTCAATAATTTTTTTTACTTTTTGTTAAAACTTTTATTTTATTTTCTCTATTATTTTTTTTATTATGTCTTCAATGAAGGTCTTTTTTTCATTTAAAACTTTGTTTTTGTTTTTTCAATAAAAAATGTTTCATTAAATGTTAAGGGTTTTTATTAATAATTTGAATTTTTTTTTTAATTTTTTGATGTGTTTCCAATTAAATTTTTTTTTGTAAGAATAATTTATTTTTGCTTTTTCAATTAAAAATGTTTTATTATTATTTTTTTATGTTTTAAGGATTTTTATTATTAATTTGAATTTTTTTTCAATTTTTTGATGAGTTTCCAATTAAAATATTTTTTTGTAAAAATAATTTATTTTTGCTTTTTCAATTAAACGTTTGTATTAATTTTTTCAATCAATTTTTTTTTTTTTTTTGAATTTTCAACTAAAATTTTTTTTCTTTTTTTTACCTTTCCGCTTTTTTATTCAATGTTTTGTTTTTTGCTTTTACAATGAAAAATTTTTTTATTATTATTTTTTTCTAACACAATTTTAAGTTATTTTTGGCCAATAAATTTTTTCAATCCTTTTTGCCAGTCCCTATTTTTGAAAATTTTTTCAATTTTTTTAAATTTGTTTTTAGTTTTTTTAGATTTATCCAAATTTTATTTTTTTCAATAAATTATTTAGTCGTTTTTCCATTGCATATTTTTGAAATTTAAAAAAATTTTTTTTTTTTCAAAAATATTTATCTTAGAATATTATAAGGTTTATCCAAATAACAGTTTTTTTTCGGTTGCTCCAATCAACTATTTTACAAATATTTGTTTTATTTTTTGTTGTTATTTGTTTTTTAAATTTTTTCTATTAAATTTCCAATTAAAAAATTTTATTTGTTTATTTTCTCAATATTTTTCGTTCGAAATTTTTTATTTTTTCACAATTTCCATTTTGCTTTCCAAATAAAAATGTTTACACTTTTACTATTTACCGTTAAATTTCCAATTAAAATTTTTTAAATTTTTTTTATTCTTCAATTCTATTTTTTTGATTTTTTATTCCGCTTCTTAATTGAAATTATTTCACAATTAACGTTTTTTCAAGTGAAAAATTTTTGAATTTTTTTTTTTTTATTTTTTCATCACATTAGTAATAGTAATATTTCCGTTAAATTTTCAATTAACGATTTCTTGAAAATTTGTTCTTTTTTTATTTTTTCAGTATATTTTTGTATATTTTCAATTTATTTTTTATTCTTTATATCACCTTTTTATTGGAATTGTTTATGGTTTCACAAATTGTATTTGTTTTATATTTCATAAACACAGGCATACACTTTCACACACACACACACATGTGCCTGCATGCCGACGCACTGAAATGATACATAAATCTTTATTGTTGTTGTTCGCTATCGCGTAGGCTCTTTCGAGTCGGCGAAAATTGTGTTTAGACGACCGCACCATTCAATTCCTACAACACAAATGCTGCGATATTCTCCAGAAAGCGTACCAAGAACCTGTGGGCGTCTTATGCGCTGTTCAAAAATTCACAACAACAAACAAAGCCTTCCCAAAAAAAGCAAAAAAAATGCAGAAAATATAGCGCCAATGAATTCGAGCAGTGCTCTAAGCGCTCAACAGATCACTGATTATGTGTTGATGACTGCATTCAACGCCTATGAAATATCCCTCATATGTATATAACGGTATAACGCCAACGATGACGTTATTCACTGCGCCGCCTTAAGGATGCGCTTAGCCCGCGACACTTGCATTCCAGCACTTCACACCTTTGCCGGAAAGATTAGTATAAAAAGTCGTTTCATATAAGTATGCGTGTATATATGTGTGCGTGTATTTGTAAATTGTAAAGTGCCGGTTCGGCTTTGCTGCCGCTAATTGCTTTGGCCTTTGCGCTGCTTAATCCTTCAATTGCCCGTGCCAATGTCCACTCGAACCGCGTGCTCGCGCTCAACTGCTGTCGAGCAGTAGTCCAATGGCATGACCGCTAGTCGGCGGTTGCCCACACACACCTTGCGCGTTTTTAACGAGCACAAGCGACCCTGTCGGAAAGGCGTGTGGCATGTTGTGGGCGGAGGAATTGTTGCTTGCAGGTACTTTTGTACATAAAGCGAGTGAGTTCACGGTCTGCATGAGCACATGACTCATTGGAGGTAGGGTTCGTTGTTCACTTCTTTAAAATACGAGCATATAGCAGAAGTGAAAGGCATTCACCTGGTGGAAACTCATAAAACGTATTTGATTGATCAGCAAGATAGGGCATTTACCCATTGGCAAATGGGTTGATGAGTAAGCATTTTTGGTAGACAAGATTCTGGGCAAAAAATTAAGCACGAGTTCGTAGATGGACGTAGTTGGTCTCCGCCCCCTAATAAGTTAAATATATATTTTTTCCAAATCTTTCAAGCCATATCCAAATTTACACAGGACAATTTTCAGTTCCAGGATGGTATAAGAGAACTTTATAGGAGCAAATTCCAAAATTGGACATTGGGAGCGGCACCACCCACTTTTAGGTGATATCACATATCTCGGGACCTCCTATACTGATTTCACACATACAGTGTATCACAGTGTTCCAGTTCTACCTTTACGCTCTAATACTTTTTTTTACCAAAAATGGTTTGAACCGGGTCAACACTTCTCTTAGAGCGTATGTATCGGCCAATGTGTGAGTTATCTTTGCAAGCTGTAACTTGAGTAAAAATTTAGATGTCGAAATGAAGCTTGGTAGACATGCTTCTCGGTTATAGGCAAAGTCTTATCACAGGTCTCTTTCTTCCCACGTTTTTTTCCTCAAAAGTTTTTGGGCTCTGATTACTCCAAAATAACTAAAATAATTAACTGTGATCTGCAGAATCCGTCTTCGTTTTTATAGCAGTAGAATTCTCCAAATAGTTTTTGGGAACATTTCCGAGTTAATAGTCCTTGGTTGATGAAAAAGCCGGCTCAGTTGAGACCCGATTATCATGGAAACGATTAGATCAATCGAAGCAGATAGTACCGAAATCAATCCTTATCCAATCACTGTTGTCTCACATTCACTTGCATTACCCCAACTGATGTGTGGACCTATATGATCCCAGCAGATGAGGCAGATCCGCTGTCGAATCAAAAGTTTATCATGAGAAATGGATAGAAGTATTCCGTAGAATATCGAGTGAGAGCCCTTGGAAAAGCTTAGCATTTCATCAGTTCCCAACTCTAACATTTGTTATGGAGTTTTTATCGCTCCTCAGGGAGCGATCATGTTCAAGCATAATAAACCCGAGCGTGGAGCTTATTAAAAAGAATGATCTTTGGGAGAAACTTTCGTCCAATGAAGAGGTGATCGCCGGAACTGAGGTCTCTTTTGAAGCAAATGGACAAGTTGTACTACAAAAATGATATAGAAATGCTGAAGGGTGGTAGTACACAATTTTTCTTAAAATCCGACATGTTATTTTTTATTTCGACCAAGCTGTTTACTAGCGCGCCGAAATGTAGGCAACATTTTTAATGAGACTATGTTGAAATTATTATTGAGTTCCTTAGATGAGTAATTAGATTTGTTGTTCTTACTAGTCCCTCAGCTTTCGAAATAACGATCTGAAATTGTGCTCACGCACTTTTCGCCTCAAGAGGAGGCCTTTTATGGAACCTTTTTTTTAGGAGATATCTTCCCGAAATTTGACACAGACTATTCTTCACAGTAACGTTATAATCTCCGAACAAATTATTCAGATCTGACCACTATAGCCTATAGCTGCCATACAAACTGACCGATCCAAATCAAGTCCCTGTATGGATAACTTTTTTATTTAAGAAGATATCTTAACGAAATTTAGGAGGGATTATTCTTCAAAACAACGGTATAATTTCCGGACGTATTGTTCAGATCGGACCACCATAACATATAGCTGCAATACAAACTGAACGATAAAATTCAAGGTAAAGATCCCCATAAAAATTTTTGAAGGGTACAAGTTAAGCACCTGTGAAGCCCCAGTTAACTTTTTTTCTTGTTTTTTATTCATTCATTGTTTGCGAAATATTTCCTACACGGCACACAGGTGAAGATACGCGAAATATCCAAATGTGTCTATGTACTAACGGCATCTATATTTCTTTTGGACACAACATCCATAAATATATTTGTTTATAAAATTGCGCCGATTTGTGTGAGCAAACGTATCTATTCTTTCGATTGTCTATGGCGGTGTTTGTGCGTGCTATGTGCTGCTTGGCGGCTGTCATGCCGTTGATGCGGCACAGCAGGTAAATGGACTCCCATTGGCATAAGGCACATTATATACGCCAGCTGAGCAAATAAACATACTTACATGCAAATGTAACTGTATACAACGCGCTCCGCTGGAAAGTGGCATTAAAATAAATTTAAAAAGAAAATTTCATTAAAATTATAAATAATATTTTTTCTGGTAATTTTTATTAAATTTCCTACAGGGCACAATTAGTAAAGTGTCTATGAATCGGTAACTTGCAACTCTTTGCTACCTCCTCTTTAATTTCCCATAGTGTAGCGAGTACCTTTTAGTGCCACCACACAAACCTACACACACACACACTACCTCAGTTCTACAAATAATGCCAACCTGCAATTGTCCTTTTGTTTCAAGCGCTTCATTTAATTGTCCGCGTGCCATCATATTTATTTATTTACTTATGTATAATTTTATCGCATATCCGCATGCTTATTTGCTTGTCTGTTTGCTTGGCCAGTTGACACTCTCCCGCCTTGGCGCGCTCCACTAATTTACTCACAGGACTCGCGGGAGGCATTCACCATCTGTTTGGTGGCAGTGTTTGTCGACTGGTTACTATAGAAAACTGACCTACAATGGGTTATGGCATTAAACGGTATTGGCATTTTGTGATTACATTGTCTTTCTCGAAGGAAAAAAGAGGAGGTTATCAATTCAAAACTGTTGTGAGTAAAATATCATACATTTTGAGCAACATTGACGTCTTGTGGTACGACGGAAGTCTCTATATTGGATTTATATGGGCTTAGAGCAGGTCAGGAGTCATTACTCTAACTTCTGGCAGTATTCAAGTAAAGGCTGATCCATTTCGAAGTTCCCTACTTCATTGAGGAAAAAACACAGAAACTTCATATTTAATGAGGAATGTTTATTATCATTCTAAAGAACATTCTTTGGCATTTATTTTTTGAAGATTATCTCTTTCAAATGCTGATCGCAGCTCCGTCTCAGATGGTCCATCTGTTGAGTCCAACTTTCCATTACACGTTCGAGCATTTCGACTGGTAACTGGAAAATGACACGCGTGGTCTTTTGCTCCAAGGCCTGAATCGAATCGTGATTGTCCGCATGACTTTCGATTTTACATATCCCCACAGGAAAAAGTTTAACGGTGTGATATCACACGATCTTGGTGGTCATTTGACCGGCTCACCGAAGTGTTTTCTCAAATAATCCGTTGATTGTTAATTTCAGGCATCAAATAGTCGGTTGTCATGGCGCGATGAAGGTCAACATTGACGGTTTCGTTCTCACCAGCATCATTTTTGATGATATATGGACCGATGACTCCACCGGCCCACAAACCACACCAAATCGTTGTTTTTTCTGTATGAAATGGCAGCTCTTGAATCTTTTTCGGTCCCTTTTCGTTCCAAATGCGGGGATTTTGTTTTTTTACTTATTCTATCCACCTCCAATGCCGACATTATCATGGTGCAAAGTAACACGTGTGCCAAGTTTTTCTTTAATATCTGCTTTTTTTTCACAAGTTTATCGCTTTAACTCACGCACGGACAGAGAGTCTCTGGGTATTTAGTCCGTTATTTCCGATCATTTATATATGTAGATTTTTGCCTAATGTTACAAAAAACCGTTAGGTGAACAATACTATTATAAAAGGTGGCCATATGTTGCGAGAGTGAAATCGATTTTTATCGATAAAATATTTATCGATATACGATAATTTTTATCGATATTATAAGATCTAAACAATTGGTCAGGATTATTCATTAAGCGTAATTGAAATTTTATCCTTATTAACATTCTTGTAGCTAACTGAATTAACATATCGATAAGTTTTCCCAATCTCTTAAAAATTATAAACGGTAATTTGATGACAGTATGTAAGCGATATACTGCTCAGTAAGTTACATGTAACAATTTTCATTTGATGATGTATATTTATCAATAATGTATTGAGTTTTTATCGATATTTAATATTTTTGATGACGAATTTGAAAAGAATAAGATTCTCGGAAAAATAAATAAATTGATTTTTCTATAATTATGTGTACATTTATATGGTCCGATAAGAATTTAAAACTTTGTCGATAAAAATATTTATCACAATATCGAACGTTATCGATATTATTAGATCTAAAAAACTGGGCAGTATCAATAACACTGTAGGGATTTGAAATTATTTATTATTAAAAATCTTGTAGACATCTAAATTAATATATCGATAAATTTTTCTCATCCCTTAAAAATTTTAAACGGTAATTTGATGACAGAATGAAAGTAATATACGCAGGCTAAGGAAGTTACGTGTAACGATTTTTATTTGATGATGTATATTTATCGATAATACATAGATTTTTATCGATATTTATTTGATTGCCGTCGAAGTTGAAAAAAATCGTTATTTCGAATAAATAAATAAATTATTTCGATTTTTTTTTTATAAATATGTGTATATATTTTGTGAAATTATTTATATTTACAAAATTTTCGAGGAATTATATATTAAGTTTATAAAATATAATTGACATTTTTTTTTTAATAACCTATGAACATTCGTACACATGTACATATTAAGTGAAAGTCCCTCCAATACTTTGATGTTGTTGGTTATGTATTGGGTATTCTAAGACACATTACAGTGGTCTTAAAATATTTAATGCATATATTATATATAAAAGAATTTATTTAAAATTTCTTGAGATATTTTTTTTTAATGTCCTTAGATAACAAAAATATATTTTTGACACAAGTCATGGATAGAAATTAATTTCACAAGTACCTAAGCTCACTTCAGTCGAACGATTGTCAGTGCTAATATTTATTGACATGGCTTATTTTAAGGCGAGATCTTCCTCTTTGATCTCATGCTTGTAGCCCGCTGTAGAAGATAAAATTAAAAATATTATTTAAATGAGTTGGTTTTCAAATACGAAAAAATTTTGAAATTTTCAACTCTACCTTTGAGTTTATCGGTCCTCTCTTGCTCCGTGTGATAAATTTGCGTTAAGTAGACGCCGTTTTCCGTTCTCTCCTCCGCTCTGTAAGGCAAGTAAAATGTCCTAAATAATTATATGCTAAAGCTATATCTTTGCCACATACGTTTTATGGTATATATTTATATATATGTACGATATATATCAATATATGTATATAATGCTTATATCATACTTACACATTAACATGCCACCAGGCTCGCACCAAAGGATTTTTGTATAAGAGAAATATAAGTCCCGCCACGGACAGGCCGAATATGCAAACTCCCGTTATAAAGTCGATTATATAATATTGTCCACGCCAACGGAATGTCAAATAGACAAAGAGCTCGCGCAGCCATACACAGGTGACGCCCAGAAGATAACCAAAGAAGGCAAAGAAACTAGAAAGGAGGAGAATATATGATTATGACTCAATAAAAGAAGAAACAACTTTAACTTCGGCGGCTCCAAAGCTATAATACCCTACATAGGTGAATTTTTTATAGCATAAAGATTAAAAAAGTGTCTTTATTCCGATTTTGATCTGACAGTTTGAATGGCAACTTTCAAAACTCAAAAGCTGAGAGCATAGTTCACGTACATACAGACGGATAGACAGACGAAGTTAGCTAAATCGACTCGGCTCGTATAACCGACTAGTTATTTATATAGTTTATAGAGTCTTCGACGTTTTCCTTTGGCCAAACTTAATAGGTTCAAGGTGTAAAAATTATTATTTTCTCTATATTTTTTTGGAACAGAATATAATCCCTATATTTTCACAAGTTTTCTTAGATTATGTTGAATATATAGATCCAAGGGTCGGTCCTTTTTGAACTTATAACCTGACTGATGAGAGAGCGGTTATATTTTGAAGAAATTATGCCTGAAGCCACTTAACAAGCCAAGTGTGGGAAAAAGACCTCTGTAGAACGTCTGTAATGCTTACTCCACCTAATAGCTCTTCCAAATTTTTGATGTATAAAGTAGTGTGGTTATTGTTGAATTAACAAAGAGGGCTTACTTGTTCCCTAACTAGGCCATATAAGAAACTTCGGATTTTGGAGGAAAGTTCATCATATTTTTCTTTAAGGCATATCCGAGTGTAATGGGCTATAGTTATACTCCTTGTGTAAGATGCGGTAGCCAAACCGCGTGAAGTCTGGGGTCACGGCTAAAAGAGAGGAAGCTTCAGCGGAACCAATTCGACATATTACATATACAGAGTCTCGAAATATAGTTGTCTGCAGTACTAGATTCCAGCACAAGAAAAATCATCAAGCTGCTTGGCTGTCACCGGATCGAAAAGTCCGAAACCGATTCCATCGTTTTGTAATAGGTGGACAACTTATCCCCAGTGTTCTTGATGTGAGTACGCGCCGAGAACTTTACATCGACTTGGACCACTATCTTGTTGTAGCGAAGATACGCGTCCGCCTCTGCACAGCAAAGCACGTCCACGTAAACAAACACAGGGTAGATACTATCACAACCGACAACGAAACGGTTTTCTACTCGCCTTGCACTCCAGGTTTCTGAGGTCACTTATCAGAAATTCGGTATAAAAGAACTGTGGGACAGCATTTCAAGCTCCTTACTTTTATCTCCACAGCCTACTTCACAATGCGCAATCGAACCCAAATGAGCGGGGTGGAATAGATACTGAGAGCTGAAGAGCGAAGTGAGACGAATATGCAGGAAGGTTTCAAGAGTGGAGCATGCTCTTTTAGGACACAAAATGGTGATCTAATGGCTGATGTTCAGAGTATACTGAAATTATGGATGGAACACTGCTCCAACCTGCTGAACGGTAGTGAAAGTGTAATATCTGGACATGGCGAACAAGATTCTTCAATCGATGACTGTGGAACAGATGTTCCATTGCCCGACTACGCAATGGTTCGAATACCAATTACGCGACTAAAGAACAACAATGCGGCATGACCGATTACCGGCCAAGCTATTCAAATGTGGCGGCGAAGAACTGTCAAGGTGCATGAATCAGCTTCTTTGCAAGTTATGGTGGGATGAAAGCATGCCTTATCGCATACAAGGTCTTATCAAGCGTAGTGTGTGAAAGGCTGAAGCCCACCGTCAACAAACTGATTGAACTTATCAGTGAATATGAAAGCCTCAATATCCTCAGTTTTTTATCTTACTTCATTCTTTCAAAGGCCTCTTATCAATACCATCGGCAAAAGCGCACTCTGACCATCATTTCAGGCGTTTGAGTTTTTACAAGCTCTCTCAGTTACTTACCCCACAATAGCGATATAGATTGTTGACTCGAATCTTGGTTAATCAATTTAACTGTGACCGATAACCATTACGTAGAGACGAATGTTTTTAGAACGATCTTATCAAAACTACTTCTGTAATATTTAACGTTATAAAAAAGTAGCGGCAACAAACAAAGCGCTAATCTCCACTATTTCATTGCCCTTCCTTAACCGGTTCTTTAAAATACTCACTGCGCTTTTATCAGCTTGATATCGTAACCAGCCACATTTATGACGTCTTCGGGCAAATTCCAAATCAGTAAATAGGTCTTCAGATAAAGCAACATGCTGAATGCCAAACAAATCAAAATCGGTACGTAGAAGTATAAGAGAATACCCCACAAGCGAACTAATTGAAATGCGAAACAACAAATAGTTATCAAAAACAATTTTTTTTAAGAAACTTCAAATGCCTTTCATACCATCAAACCAACAAAAAGCATCGCCAATGCCGGGCTTCAGCGGCTGGTAAATATCAGAGTCTTGTATGAATTTTAGCAGGAATCGCAAACTCACCGCCAAACCGAAGGCGAACATGTAGATTAGCTTGCGCTTCCAGCTGCTCAAGCGTCGCGTCTTGAAGTTGTACCAAAAATTCCAGCTTATGATGGTCAGCAGGAAAAATGAAAATATCAGAAAGACATAAGCAATGAAACCTGCAAGACAAATTGTCATCAATAAAATTTCTAGGTTAGTTAGAGCGCGCGGTTGCACTTACCAATATTACGACAGGCAGTTTCTGAGAGCTCCAGGCGTGAACGGAAGGCCAGATATGTCAGCGCCGATAAACCAATAATTGTGGAGGCCAGGTGGAAGATGAGCGATTCACCATAACCGCCATTGCGCACCGCCTTAATCGAGACCAGCGTGAGCAGTATGAAGGCGTAAATTAGTATAGCCATAAATAAGCCTGGGGACACAAGTGAAACAAAAATATTTAAAGCAACGGAATTAACGAGTGAGCAACCTACAGATCGCATAAATCCAGAGTCGAAATCCATGCGCCGAGCGTTCGCATGTGAGCGGCACCAAGCTCCAGACTTTCTTGTGCTCCAAAGGCGTTAGGCAGTACTGATCTGTATCCCAAATGCGACCCAAACTGGAGAGTGAGCCATTCTGAAAGTGTAAATTTGCAGGTGAAAAATGATTTTGTGATTATCACTTTATTATTTTTTGGGATGCTTTTTAACGAGCATATGTATACACAAATATGAATTTATATATAAATTTATGAGTAGAGCTTGCTTAATTTCTTTCAAAAACTGGGAATAATTTAGTAGTGATATCACATCACCATCACAACATGTCATATTACAGCATTACACGTAGAAAATTCACATCTTTTTTAACAAAACTTAAATTTTTGTACTAGAAATGATCTATACAGAATTCATGTGTTATCACATGATCACATCATATTTTTAGTGTGACATAAGATTGCACCGTAAGATATACTGTTTTCAAAAAATATCACATCGCACTGATATCAAGAGGCAGCATCACTAATAGCGAATTATCTTTATTTTTAACATTTTTTATTTTTTTATCTTAAAAATATGATTTTCACAATATATGTGATATCACATCATCTTCTAGCTGATCATATCACTTCAAGGTAAATAGTATTTTTAGTTTAAAAACAACGTTATTTCAGTAATGTTATTCAGTATTAAAACGAAGTTTGCATATCACATTGTTCGCTGTGACATCACAATACCACTTCATATATTTTTCATTAACATGTAGTCGTAACTAATATATATTTATTTTTTTTTTAATTTTTTTTTTTTTATTTGTTGTTGTTAGAAAAAATACTGCGATAATATTAATCACATACAAAGATCACACCATTAGCTCGTTGAGTGATATCACATCTTCTGATATTTTTGTAAAAAATATTATTTCCTTAGCTTAGTTTCTTGTGATGATTTATTCAACTTCACAGATCAAGTGACATTGCATCACCTTTATTATTAATATGAATTTTTTTAGTTTGTACATGTCAATGATGACTGTTTTAGTCATATATAGTCATCGTCACTTCATACCACATTGAAATTTTTGAATTTAAAAATAATTTTTGAGAATATTTTTGAATCCAATATTTTCAATAAACATCTTGACCACATACCATATTTATTAATTTATTTGCCTTTACACACTTTCTAATTTAAAAATTTTATTTATGTGGCATCACACGTAATATTCATAATGAAGTGATATAATAGCAACTGACAATAAATGTGCCGTTATCTTATGAATAGTATATTCTAAAACTTGTTTCACTTTTTGCTTTGTCACTTTTTAAGTGTTTCCATTATAAGTGAATCACAAATTTCTATAACAATCACTTATTACTAAGAAACGACATCACCTCAACATGACACCATAACATGTTATTGTATACATATATGTATAAATCCTTATTTTGATGTTGGATCATTATTATATAGTCATCTGAAAACTACTCTACTTTCACTGCGCGCTCTGATATCACATCATCGTAATATTATGTGACATGATATCATATGATATTTTATCTAGACTTCATTTTATAAAATTTTAAAAACTATAACTTGTATACATCATATGGTGACATCACATCACGACACACCTTGTTATCACGTTGTTTTCACCTTGTGTATCCAGTTTGATTTGACTAATTATGAAATTGACGTCACAACATTATCCCTTTACCATCAAACGATACATTTTAGTGTTATTTACGTTACAAGGAAGGGAAGAGGCTTTTCATCACATCAAAGTAATATATCAAATGTTGTTATCACATTATTAGTTCAAAAATAACATGTAATGAATTTTATGATTTATTAAAAAGTCAATTTTTTGGATTAAGAAATAATGTATTGACTGTATCATGACGTGATGTCATCATCACTACATAAATATTTTTATTTTTTTTTCAAATTTTCAAATATTATCTCTGTAGATTTAGGCTGTTAATTTTGTCGATCTTCATATGATATCGCATCAGCAAATACCATAAGTTCAAAGATATCACAGCATGAAGGGCATGATTTAATAAAAAGTACGTATTAAATTTTGTTAAAAAGAAAGTTTAAATATAAATATTTAACCGATTACAAATTTTGCAAAGGCCATCTCATGATTTGATATCACATCATTACTTTGTATGTAAATTTTTACGAGTACCTTTTGTCACAAATGCTTCAGTTTAGCTTTAGTTTATTTTGCCAATTTTAATATAGTTGTGATATCACATCACAACCACAGTTGTATTCTATGTATTGACTATTCCATGACTTGACATCACATAATTAGTTTTTACGTAAATTTTTGCAAGTTCTATTTGTCGCACAATTGCTTCAGTTGAACTTTGGTTTATTTTGCCAAACCTTTATATGGTTGTGCTTTCATATGCCATATCACATCACAACCACAGTTGTATTCTATGTATTGATTATTTCATGACTTTTTCAAGCATTTGTTTCTCCAAATTTCTTTAACACTACCAACACTTCCTTACCGCATATAGGTCCCATTTCCAGAAACTCGCATCGCTTTTATCAATATACTTGCGACTGCAACCCGCCTCGAAGCGCATCACAAACATATCACTGATATTGACCACCTTAAGGCCGCCATTGACATCGGACACTTCAATATGCGTGTACTGCGCGCTTTGCTGTTGCGCGCTCAGCGTTGACGCATGTGGCAGGCAGGCGTGCTTGTATTCGTCGAACAACTGACCCGGCGGGCAGCAGAAGGTGATGCAAGGCCGTTGGAGGCAAGCGCAGCCGCGCGTATGCGATGGCGCACTCGAGAGAATGCCATCGATCACCTTAAAGTTGTATTGCGCGGTCATATTCGCCGGTATGAGGAGGCCAGCATACGAATAGGATCCATCTTTGAGACGCAGACCGTCGCTTATGTTAACGGTTTGCGCGTAGGGGCAGGGGTAAGTGGGTGTCGCTGCCGCAAGCGGACGTACGCTCATAAAGAAAGGCAACAGTAGCCACAAAAGCACAGACAAAAGTTGCGATTTCAAGTTGAATGCGTTAAACATTGTGTTATTATTAATTAGCAAAGGTAATTTGTTTCAATGCAATGCGCGGTAGACTCACACCCAGCCCGTTTGGTACGAAACGAAGAGGAAAATTTTAATAATTCCACACAAAGCTGATGTGGTAGTAATTAACGACTCGCCGAATGTTGAATGTTTAGTGCACAAACAGTTTTAAATTTGCCAATCGCTAGCTTTTATTTCGACTAGCGCGCCGGTGACGTCACGTTGTCACGTATTTTTTCGTAATATTTTTTTTTTAAATTCTTTGCTTTTTTTAGTAATTAAAATTGGTATTACTTGTTGATTTTTTTCATCAAAGCATTTTTGGTGACTTGTTGCACACGCTCTTTCTTCATTCGTCGCCAGCACGTTCACTGCCGCCACAAACACACACACTAGACACAACAACACACGTTCTCGCTTGTACCCGTCGCGCGCGCTCGTCGTCGTCGTCTGCCAGCCACCAGCACTAGCTAGACATTTGTCGGATAGACACACACGTCCAAAGCGGTCCAGAAATCAAAACAAACTGCCAGTATTTGCGCTAGCGACAAGCCAACAACCGCTCACAAATGCTCATTCTAAGTAATGGCACACACGCGCGCTCACATTTCTTTGGGTGTGTGTGTGTGTGTGTGTCACTTTGCGCGCTCGACTACACTACCCGCTCGCTAGATACCTTGGCCTTCATAAGCCAACAACAATTTGCAAAAAAGTAAAGAAAGATTCTAAAATTTTGGAAAATAGCTTGAAGCAGTAAAAAGCTTGCTGTCGGCTTAGCGGTGTCACAAACCAAAAGCTTGCAAAAGCTCTTTCGAAAACTTAACATAAAGTGATGGCGTATATATTACTTTGCTGAAGGAATTGTCAAATCGTTTCAGAGCAATACCAAGAATGCACTTGAAAATAACGCTTGCTTGTTGAAAATAAACGCGCCAGTGGAGCTTTGAAAGCCCTTGGGGTATTTAAGTATTTGAAAAAAAATGTGAAAATTGTGAAAACTCTTCAATATCAAAATTTACTCCATACTTTTGCGGTTTGTGGCAAGCCAACCTTTACCTACCTTGAGCAAATACTATAAAGTTTGGACTTCGTGTCATTATGCGGCAACTGAGATTATATGGGAAGCGTAAGGGTTATGACACTATAATAATCGCTTTTGGTCTAAAAGCTGCCTCTTCACCACTGATTGATTCCTAAGAAAAGTTTATTTAGGCTAAAATTATAATCCGATTTTCCACAAGATGACTTTACACCTGAGAATTTTAACCTCAGACCTATTTTCCCAATAAGTTGATATTTATAGTAAATGTTGCTTCCTAAGAAAAATAATGAAGATTTTGAGTTTAGAAATGGTGAACATCTTCCTACACTGAGAAAATGGTAAAAAAATATCTGTCGATTTCTTCAGTTTAAGCTCTTAAGTCATCATTCTCACTACAGTAAAGCGAAAAACACATGATAATCTTGATCTTGGAGTAAAACAAAGAACTCCTCAAAGTAAGAGAACGGTCAAAACAACTGTCGACGTCTTCAATTTAAGCTTACAAACCATCAATCTCAGAAAAACTATGTTAAGGACAGATGTTTATCTTGCTACTGGAGCCAAGAAAAACCACGGACTAATACTTCTTAATAGAAAAGAGTTTAGGTTCGGTTAGCTCATAGGACAGATCCTCGCCCTAAAGGTAACGGAGGGGCAGCTGTGAACGATGGTTCTTTTTTATTCCGAAAACTCATAGATTTGAATCAACAAACTCGTATATATCAACAAAGCGCTTAGAGCCCACCACAAATTTGTTTAAACAGCTTATTTTAATTCTAGCCTCTTCGCAGGTTCGCTGAAGAGGTGTCTACAGAATTTTTTCATCGTCAGTCTGGCAAAAGCTGGACTATAGTGCAGATAGTGTCTAGATCATTCCATCTTAGCTTTCTCGCTGCATAGAATTAAAATTCAGAAGATCTCTAGCGTTCCATTCTAGGCCAGTACGATCTCGCAGCCGCACAAGTTTCAGTTTGGACCAGCTCTGATCAATTTCACGACAGGTCCAGAGACCCATCGCGAGAGCGCAAGAAAATAGCGAAGAACTGACTCCTTCCTAAGTCATGAAATCGGAGTAAGGGTATCTGATGCTGCTGATAAAAAGGTTAAACACTGCTTGACATGTCTTGATCGCACTGTAAGCGGCGAGCTACCTCTGCTTGAATACACAGTGGTCTAGAGATAATGGAGAATAACTGAATGGAAACTCCCCTCCCACCTTTCCCCTAAGCTTCGATCTCATTGCATATCTTCGACAGCGGCTTCGCTTCTTTCACAATCGAAGCAGGAATTCAGAATGTTTTTGATCGGTATCCCTTATGCAGCGGCCTTTCTTGAGTCAAATAGTAGCCCATGTCGGAATGTAGCTGGCAGCTATGTCCACAGGTGCCACGAGAGCTTTACTTTTCACTATGCTATGAACTTAAGTTTAATGTGGGTTCATATCACAAATTCCTGCTATTTTAACATAAACCCGGCTTCCTTCGAAAGAATATAAGTATCAATATATTAATCTCTTAATTCGCTGAACTATGTCAATGTCGTCGTATATCTCTAACAGCACAGCTCATGGTTTCATCGAATTCGGCATTCGTCTTTGCTCGTCGAGAGAGGACTTTACTTCTCAATTGCTTACTCAGTCCAAAGTAGCACCTGATGATAAGCCTCGAAGTCCAACGCAGAATACCTATAGCCTCTTGCTGTTGGTGTTATTGCTTAGAAGTTATAACTGTCAACAGTGATGTGGGAGCCAAGTAGTGAGTGCGACGGCTTTTTGTTTGGCCCATTTGTTTCGCTTCCTTATCCAGTCGGGAGAAAGCAGAACTAACGGCGCGGATGTTGAGGCCTATGATATCAATTTGATCGGCGTACGCCAGTGGCTGTACACTCTTATAATAGTTTTTACTTTCTCGATTCAGCTCTGCAGGTCTAATTATTTTCTCCAGCAGTATATTGAAAAAGTCACCTTGTCTGAAAGCCCGTTTGGTATCGAACTTAATCGTATTGCTCTACGTCAGTTTACACAGCGGTATTGGTTTTGTGGGGATACCAAATTCAGACATCGCGGTATAAAGGCAGCTCTTTTTCGTGCTGCCAAAAGCAGCTTTGAAATCGACGAAGATTTCGATTTTCTTTTCATGGATCCTTTCCAAGATTTGATGCACGGTGTTACTACGGCTGAAAATGTTAAAGTACATTTGGCTGATCGCTACATTAATATATTCTCTTCTAGCCTAAGGAACCTTATATATTATAGTAATTAAGGCTATCAGTAACACTTTTTTATCGATTTCATTTCATCCCGAGTACATTAGAATGAACTTGGTAAAATACTAGTCGAAGTTCAATTCAGACCGTTTTGTGACCATATCTGTAACACTTCACCAATCATGAAATTTTCATCTTCGACTCAGTTTCGCACAGTTCTACATATAGTATATAACCGTCCTTATCGACCAAGCTACCACATCAATTCGGCTAAAAGCGCGAAAATTAAATGTTGTATTAATCATACTTTCTCTCGTGTTTTATTTACACTTTTATTCAAATCGAAAATATTTATAATAATTAACAGTTCATACTTAAAAAATTAAAGCTTATGTAATTAAATAATTAAAAATTAAAAGATATAAGAATTAATAATGAAAAAATAATAACAAAATATACATAATTTAATAATATTATTAATTATAATTGAAGTGAATAAAGCATGGCAAAAGATCATATTCTTACATAACTATGACTGCGCATGCGCATACACATAAGCACATAAAGATTTATATGGAGTGTAATTAAATACAATTTAATGGCTTTTACTTCATATGAATTAGATTTTTTTTACATTTAAAGTTTGAAAGGCACATACTACATAACTAGATTTATATATATTTCAATACTTATATACATGCTTAAGCAAATATGTATATCGTCACCTAAAATGAAAAACAACGTTTCCTTAAAAAAAATTCTAAAATCGTTTTCAGATATCATAACCAACATATAACCATTTTATAACCAAAACCAATATGTGTGTATGATAACCAATAAATAACCATTGTATAACCAATACATAACCATTTTTATAACCAATACATAACCATTTATAACCAATATATAACCACTTTATAACCAAAACTCAAATTTTCTTTGAATATGAGTGGCTTCTATTACTATATCGTTTTTCCTCGCCGATAAACATATGAAAAGTGATGTTACGTTATTTTGCATTTTAGGTGACGATATGCTTTCCCTTTACTGCCATTTGTAGAACTTTACATTAATAAGTTATACATTATTTTCTTTTTCTCCTCTCTTTCCCAGGTAAGACAGCTTAAAAAATTTGTTGAATTCTTTTTTGCACAGTGTGTCATAAATGATAACAAAATTGTCATACACATTTGGGTAAGTAAATTTTACCGATACTATGACCCCTATTATGTATTGCTACTAGCCAGTAACTGCTAGCGCGGCTATACAAAGTAGCCGATAGCCTAACTTGCATGTAAATTTTGAGAGTGATATATGTAGTGTAAATTTTAAACAGTGTTACTCACAAATGTGCATTCATGGAGGTTGCAAACATTTGCAATTACTGAGGATATTAGGCAGACAATTATTCGCCAGTTGCCTTACATGATACATTGTATAGTCAAAAATAGTGGCTTAACGACACAAATATTAGACTGGCGTAAAGTATATTTTGGGTTGGGATTTTTTGATTGAAAGTAGTATGTTTGGAATATAAGAAGGCAAATTTCCACCAAATTTCAGGAGAGAACCTGTTTTTTGTACTTAACTCGGTCATTTGCATTTTTTTCAAAAATTTGAGATTATGTGAAAAAAGTCAACATGCAAAAGTTGTCGAACTTTTCATTACCTACAACATTGCCATACAACTCTTTTCTAAATGGCTCGTAGTTTTGTCGGAAATCGAGATAAACCATTCATAACCCTTAAAAATTCTAACACACCCCTTCCCTTCCTTTTCTCGACCTCAGATGGTGCGTAAATTATTTTTACCTTAATTTCCAATGAGTTTTATCCAGCTATTATACTTGTATATTTTTGTTTACAAAGTTTACCTCAAAGTTTATCTACCCGGATCTATATCGATGTTTTTCGAGTTCGAAAAGCTATTAGTGGAGACATTTTCTGTTTCTACTATGAGTTTAGTGTTCTATTGCTACTCGCTTCTAGATAAAAAATATCCTATGTATACAATTTTGTGAAGGTTCTAGGTGTTCTGTCGATATGCCACACTCTTTTTAATGTAGACCTAGGAGTTAAAGTTGTTAGTGGGTTGCTGCGATTCTGGTGAATAATATAGCCTCACAAATCAACACTCTGTCTATAGCACATTTTGACTAAGAAGTTTTTCAAACGAACAGAAAGGACTAAAACACTCGAATCTGTAAAATTTTTGAACAACAGAACTTTATGAATTACTAAATATAGTATTTTGGAAAATGAGTATAGTTTGAGGTTATGTTGAACTGTCACCGACGTTGAGTGGGTTAATTTAGTCATTTAAACATGTTTTTTTTGAATTTATGTTTAAAAATTTTTTAATAGATAAATTTTAGTAAAATGACGGTATATTTATTAAATTATTATTTCACAGATTTAGGTTTTTTTCTTTAATAGGGCGATTTTGTGCAAATATTCAAAAAACTCTACCACAAGTCTTATTGCACTATATTTCTTTATTCAAATGTAAATTCTTTAAATAAATATGAAAATAAAAATGTGTAAGAATAAATAAAAATTAATGCTTCTGGTTAATTTTTCATAAAAATATATATATTTTTTTAATAATATATAATTTTTTAAAAAAATTTTTCGACTTTTGAAAATACTAAATTTTTTACTTTTTTATTAAAATATTTTTCGAAAATTAAAAATAATTAATTAACTTTTTATTATCATATTTTTGATTAGAAAACATTTTTTTAAGAAACTTAAAACCATTTTTTAACTTTGAAATTTTCCTTTAGCCACCACTGTGACTTTTACCTTTTTTATGGAATTAATTTTTTCGAAAATGAAAAATAATGATTTAATTTTTTATGATATTTTTGATTATAAAACATATTTTTAAGAAACTTAAAACTATTTTTTATGTTTGAAATTTTCATTTAGCCACCACTGTGAACTTTACTTTTTTTATTAAAATCATTTTTTCGAAAATGAAAATTAAATAATTAATATTTTATTACCAATGATCGAACTTTTTAAACTTAAAACCATTTTTAATTTTTGAAACTTTCATGTAGCCACCACTGTGAGCTTTACTTTTTGTATTAAAATAATTTTTTCTAAAATTAAAAGTAGAAACTTAAATAATTTGTTATGCTTGAAATTTTCATTTAGCCACTACTGTGAACTTTACTTTTTTAATTAAATTTTATTTCGAAAATTAAAAATAATTAATAAATTTTGTAGTATTATATTTTTGATTAACATTTTTTTTAAGAAAATTAAAACTATTTTTTATCTCTGAAAATTTCATTTAGCCACCACTGTGAGCTTTACTTTTTTAATTAAAATAATAAATAAATAAATTTTTTATTATTAAATTTTTAATTAGAACATTTTTTTTAAGAAACTTTATTCCTCTACATTTAGCCACCACTGTGCCCTTTCTCATCCTTTGCCAACTAAGATTTTTTAAACATAAACTCATAGTTTTATATTTTAAGTACAGTTAGTGATTTATTATTTCATATTTCGTTTGCGTATGTGCGTGTGTATATGCCCTTATGTGCATAACAGTATTTATGTATGTCTTTTATATGTGTTTTAAATATTTTATATGGCTCGTTGCTAACTCGCTAATTTTCATAATTATTATTTAAAGCTAACTAAATTCTTAAGTGAATTACTTAAATACATATGGTACAACAAAAAATATGACACGCTCACAAATTTTTTTTCTTTTTTTATACATAACTATGTAAGTTGCTACTAAAAGTAGTTAAGTGCTATGCTTAATAACTTAAAATCTACGACTCTTGCTCATTTTCGTGCTAAATGTGATTTTTGATTTATGATTTTTGTTTTTCCATTGTTTTTTTTTTTGCGGCTGCTAGTGATTTTTTCCCTTTTCTACACTCCACCTCTGCAGATTTTAACATTTTCTCCCTTGCCTCTCGCTCATGCTCATAGCAATTTTGCGTCGCTTTCATTATTCAAATCAAGCCTTAAGTCATTTTTCAATTAAATGCATTTAATTTATTTTTAATGAATTTCATTTCACTTGAAACCATTTCATTTCACTTTAATCCACTTCGTTTAATTCACTTCATTTTCATTCATTTTACTTTTGCCATTTAATTTCTCAAACTTGTCGTCCGTTCGGTTGGCATCATTAGCGGCCTCTCAGCGGGACCAGCAGCCGAGAGCGTTAAATTGCCAACACTGCTGGACGTTGTCTTCGTTGAGTATTGGCTCTGGCGCTGGTTGCTGCTGTCACGTGTAGACGAATAGCTGTTTTCGGCAATGAAAATTGAAGAAAAATTATTTGTAATTAATTTATTTCACTTTAATATTTCTGTTTTATTAACACATAAACACGCATATACACATTAAAAAGCTAGACACATATCCATTAAGCAACCCAATTTCCAAGCTACACATGCAACATATATACCACAAATACAAACATACACAACATACATATATGAATATATGAACTACGAAAATATATCTAAGTTTAAGTGATTTTTGTGCGCGTGGGCGTATGCGCAACATTTTATGGCATGCCAAGCTTTTACAATTCACTTTTAATTGATTGCTCGCCGCTGCGTGTGTCGCGTATTTTTAATATTCGAGGTGTCAAAAAAAGTCTACAGCATGAGTAAATATTGCATGTTTGTGTGCATAAGTTTATATTTGTAGCTAAAGTGCCTATTTGCTGTGCTCAAAAATATTTCACTTGATTTTTAGCGATTATCTCTTAAAAATATAAATAATACTTAATAAATTAGCGCTGTTTTGGAAATCTAAAAATAAATTACTATTTTTGTTGTATTGTTTTATATATTAATTTCTTGTAGTCTCACTTTTACGCTTTTATATATGCTCACCATAGTCAATTGGTAGGCTTCCTCAAAAGCCACACAAGTCTTTGTTGTTCTTTCATTCATTTTTTATATCTTATCATTGGAGCGCTCTTCAGGTTCCCAAAAAAAAGTAATTGCAGAGAGCAAATATTAAAGTGAAGGCAATCTATTTTACCAGCATTTTCTTGCTTTTATCGCCAATGGAAATAATTTTCCTCAAGCTTTTTCTTTTTGCAACAAAAAACCACTACAAACAAAGTTCCAATATGAAAATTTTAATTTTTATAATTTTAAAATTCTTAATTTATTCTTCCAAATCTATGTCTAAGTCCCTCCCTTGGGTCAACGTTTTTTCCAATCTTCGAAACAGTTATTAAAGTCAATTTCCGGAAGAGCCTTCAATGCGCGTCCTGCCTGTCGTTCTGGATGTGGTTCGTCGTCAACGCGTTCGCGACCCTTTTTGAATAATTCGTACCAATCAAAAAAAAAATTGCTTGTGACTCACAATTATCACCGAAGGTTTTTTCCAATATTCTGAATGTTTCGGCACCAGAATTTTGATTCCGCCCACATCGTAAAAATCGCTGAATGCTATTTATGTACTTCAGAAAGATAAACTTATATTGAACACTAATGTTTGAAGATGATTGATGTGACATTTGGATTGTGGCAGAAAAAATATATTTCGACGAATGAGTTTTCGCGCGAAAATTAAATCAAAAAGTCTTACTATATTTTGCCCACAATAGTTTATGTTATTTTATTCCCCGACGATTATTATGTCTTTCTTGGTTTATGAGGTGGGATAGCTCTTAAATAAAAATCATCACTATGTCATCGTGTCAACATCCTTAAGAAACAGTTTTTCACATTCATCATGTTGACATCAGAGTGATAGCAGAGGATCTCAACATTAGCTATGAATCGACTTGACAAACTCTGGTCAATGTTTTAAGTATGAAGCGTGTCTATGCTGGGTTCGTTGTAGAAGGCCTGAAATTTTACGAAACGACGTCGAGTTAAGGTCGCAAAAGTGATAGTGGACAACGTAGTTGAGAACCCTATCTTCATCGAATACATAATTTTTAATGACCAGACATGGCTTTATAAATATGAGGCCGAAACTATCCAACAATCCAGCGAATGGTGTACTACAAATGAGCAGAAACCGAAAAACCAAAATTCAATTAAGATTCCGAAGGCCACCCCAACTGAGGCTTATTACAAGAATAACCAAGGAAAATTATTTTGAAGGCCATATAAAGATTAGTATTAAAAATCGTTAAATAACGGTTTTTTTTTGTCAGTCCGGGTCAAATTTGATCAGATAATGTAATATTAAGGATCTTACTTTTTATTCGTTCTATGGTTGAAATGTCTGTTTTCTTTTTGTCAGTCCGGGTCAAATTTGATCACATCATGTACTAGTTATTAACGACCTTAGTTGTAATTCGTTCTATGTTTCTCTTATAAACGATTCGTTGAATTGTTTGTAATAACTTCTGTATCTCGTTTAAACGACTCGTTGATATTTTTGTTATCGTTGATAATTGATATTCGATAATTCAAAACTACGTATCGGAGGTAAAGATGCTACTCGTATATTAGGCACAACAATCTTAATTGCTAATTGAAAATCGATGGTTAGTATTTGCAGTTTATATGCTCTCTCAACTCGTTGGTTTTGTAAGAGTATTCATTGTCTGAACGCCGTCTCGCTCTTGAGGCCTTACTGCCGTGTCTTATTGGACCCAGTTAGTGTTGCCGTTATCGTTTTTTAATTGGTATTCGCTGTCTCGAACGATTTTGTAATGTAGAGATAATTGATCACTCCTGGTACTCGGTATTATGTAACAACGAGTCTAAAATTCCGACGAGTTCCCGTAGTACATTTACCTGAGCTGTCAAATGATTTTATCACAGTAAATAATTCTGTTTCTGTCATGAACGTGCGTAGTTGTAATATACTATACAGTATTTATATATAATAAGACTCTCCAAATCGTGTGTAAATATCAAAATTTATAATCGGTTATTAGTATTTTGAATTTAACTAACTTTTTGGGTACTTTGTGTGCATAAGTGCTAAAAAGGGTTAATAACAATATTGTATCTATCTACGTGTGGGTTAAACACCTTGTACCTTGCTATAATCTATGCGAGTGTCTACTCAAATTGCTCAAAACCAAATGCCGTTATTATTGATGGCTGTATTTACCTCTTCGCTAGAAGCGATCACTGCCACGCAGCGCCTGTGACGACGACTTCATTTTCATTGCATACTTATCGGGATTTTGATTATAATCGGAATTCGTTGAGCTGGTGGAGTTCGTGTGGCTCGTACCCGGCGGCCGGCGCTTGAGTAGGCTTTCGAGAAATCAATTATAAATTATTGTTTGACATATTCGCTTGTTTTGGCGCGTCACTCGTACTGACGAGTAGCGAGTAAGTAACGTTATAGGTTTGTTTGATTTTTTTTTTTTTTTTGAATTTTGTTTTGTACATGGCGTATTTGACTACTGGTTACACAGTTTACAGTTATAACATGAGTAGATACAGTCTTTAGCATATTCATAAGCCAATTTAATGTAAGTAAACAATGCTAGGAGTTTTTGTTTTTTGTTTTTGTGTTTAATTTTGCAGGAGGCAGGTGAGAAATGCATGGCGGGAAACAAATGGCAGGCAACAGGTAGCAGGTAGCAACATTTTAGGTTCTTTTTATGCTTTTTTTTTTTTGTTATGTGTGTTTCTATGCTTGTGGCCGCCGCTGTGTGTGTAGCATTTAGCTCAGCAGCAGCAGCAGCAGTAGCAGTAGCAGTTGTGTGCGACCCTTTGTTATTGTGGCGGCGCTATGTTGATCACTGCGACCTGCTTGCTGTCGCTTTTGGTATTAGTTACTACACTCATTCTAACGGAATACATAAAAGAGAAATTTAGAAAATAACGGAAAATTGTAAGTGTAACAGTACGATGAAATTAAAATTTGATGAGGGGGCAGAGGGGTAAATGCATTATAGTAAAAAAATTTTATAAATATTTTTTTGTTAATTCTCCGAGATTTTTGTGTTAAAAAAAGAAGGCAAAAAATATTTACAATACTTAAAGGTAATCGCCCGCGCTAGAGTAAAACTTTTCAAATAATCTGAAATATAAGTTTTTATTTTATATTGTAAATATGTATGTATGTGTTGGAATATTGTTTACGCATATGTACAAATGTTTATATGTGTGATGATGAATTACTTATGTAAGTTCTATAAAAATTTAAATAATAGCTGTAAAGTGAAACTTTGTACAGATGAGTGAAATTTAATGGAAGGCAATAATTATTATTTTTTTATTATGAAACTTTGCATTATGTAAGACCATGGCGCATGACATCACCAAAGCATCGCAGCGAAGCGCGTAGCAAGTAAAGTGCTTTAAGCTAAGCATTTCTTTATACCGTTTTTGGGCGCAATAATAGACAAACAAGCCGGTGGTCACTGGCGATCGTTTTTCTTTTTTAATTATTTCATATAAATAGTAAAGTAAATAGTAGAGTTATAGATAGATTTTAACCCAAGTAAGCGTCTTCGAAGCACCGAAATATTTATGTGTACCCAATAAGGTCACTATTTATGGCGAATAACTGTGGAAAACAATGACTAAAGGACTTAAGAGAAGGGGTAGTCAGAGGCACGAAAAAATGAGAATTTTCAGTATTTTTTTTTTGCTATTAAATCGTGTTATTTTACAAAAGTAGTAATATGGCATTATTATATGATGTGTTGACTTGAAGTCACGAAATTTTCAAACAAAAAAATTTAATTTCCAAAGTTATAGTTGTTTGTGTTGACCCAGTTCCAAGAAAAGGTACTTGCGGTGACAACTATAAGACCTTGTATATTCATCTAAAGGTACTCACTTTTCTAAAAAGATGAATATCATGTCTCACGATGGTTATCTAATTGCAACTCTAGAGCATTAGCTATATAAAGTGTCTTTTGAAACGGTTTAAAACTCGACTACACCATCTTGAGACCTAGCATTCCTTATTAGATAATATTCGACCGAATAGGCTACGTCCAGCACGCAATGAAGAAAATATAACAGCCGTATATGAGAGTATACGCGAAGATCGTGGAAAGTCGATTCAGCATCGTTCGTAGCAACTCGGACTGACGTATGTATGTATGTAATGACTTGGCGCTTTGTACGTTGAGATCTTAAATTAGAAGCGTACAAAATACAGCTTGTGCAAGAATTAAAACCGCTCGACCTTCCCAGCGACTTCGCTTTGCTCTATAAGATCTTGAAAAGTTCAAAGAAGATCCGATGTATTCGAGCTAAATTTTTTCCAGCGATGAGACTCATTTCTGACACAATGGGTGGGGAAACAAGCAAAATTACTTGTTTGGGAAGAAGACCAACCTGAAGAAATTCAAGAGCTGCCATTTCATCCAGCAAAAACAACGGTTTGGTGTGGTTTGTGGGCCGGTGGAAACATCGGCTTATATTTCTTCAAATAATCTGTACCGGATTTCCTGAACTTAGCTTGTCAAACAACTTCGACATGAAAACTTGAGTTGAATCGATCAGTTTGTATGGAAATATATTCTATAGTCGTTCAATGTTGGTGGTGTTGGCCAACTGATTAGAGGACATGGTTAAATAAAGTCAGCTCATATATACATATACACTTCATAGGGTCTCCAACGTTTCCTCGTGGGTGATACAAACTTATAGGCTAACTTTATATACCATGTTTAGGCTATAAAAACACAAAGGATTTAGATCTCGAATTAGGTGTTAATCTAAAGCCCAAAAAAAGTTTTTGGATTTCAATGCATTCCTGCGTCGATCCTAACATACGGTTGCGAAGTCTGGATGATGAAGTAGACTGGTGTATCTTTTGGTAGGAGAAGATTGCGAAGAATATATGATCCAATTAAATTGGAAGACCACGCATATCATGTTATCGTTCCAATCGTCAACATTTTTTTTATCTCTTAAACACCTCATTTTTATGGATTGGATTTATATATTCTTATTGGACAAAACGTCATAAATTTAATAAAAGCCCAGCGAATAAGCTGGTTTGGGCTTGTGAAATCAAAAAACGCCTTGAAAAGCCTTCGAGAAACAAACATACGTAAAGTGATCTAAGGATAGACGAAAGAAATGATGATAACGATCAACGAAATAAGCTTGCCAAGCTGATGGCGCTTAGTAACGGATCGGGGAATCTGGAGGAAGATTGTTACGGAAGCAATAGATCACCTAGGACTGTGCTGCTAAAAAAGAAGAATGAAGATTTCAGTGAGATATTCGTTGTTTCGCAGTAAACTAATTTATTGTTTAAGCAAATGGCCTCGGACTAGCCTCAAGCACAGCTCAATAGGTGGCGCTGAGTACAATAAATGCACATTCTCTTGTTTTTAGTTCAGGAAAGTTAATTTTTAAGATATAAAAAAGTAAGAAGAGCAAAAAAGGTAGAGAGTGATGCAGCGGAGATCAAAACCTTCGGGCGTTACTAGTGAATTACGGTTCCTTATGACGAATTATAGATCGAGAAAGCTTCTGTTGAGTCTCTTCGGTGTAATCCGAACTGTCACCTACAATTTTTATAACAAAAAATCGAATATTTTTGCAGCAAAAAGCGTTATGATAGATTAATGTTAAGTAATTGCAGCTTGAACGGCCCTGGGTTAATTTGTTTTTAGTTCAACACGGTTGCACATAACCTCAAAAAGACGACATAGAGTTCTTCTAAATTAATTCATTCAATTACACGAGCACATTTGACTTTTCGTTTTTTCAATTTTTACCCACCGATCTAGTTCAAAACTTTACGGAATGATGTACGAATGTCGAAAATTTGCAATTTCCCCTAAAAAATTACACTGTGTGCGAATGCGTGAAGCGATTACTTGTGTTGTTGCTGCTGTGATTTCGTGTGGACGGCGGATTGAAAGCGCTTCGTATGACAATTAACTGTCTTATGTGCAGTGAGACATTTTGAAAGCGCCGACGCATCGAAATGCTGCCGCCGCCGACAGTCGTCGACTCGGTTTGACGGTAACTGCGTATGCGCACCGTGCTTTGTTGTCATAAAATTTTACAAAAATTATATATTTTTTTAAATTTTTTTCATGGAGTTTTTGTGAGTTTTTGATGAATTTGTGTTTGTGATGAGCGATTCATGAGCGAATTTACGAATTTACAAAACAAAACAAAACGAAACATTAGATAAATTCAAATCAAAATGATAAACAAAAATTTTTTTTTTGCTTTTGTTTTTTTGGGGACAAGACAATTTGCTTTTGCTCTTAATATACAGTTATAAATTGGCAACGTTGTGAACTTACCGATTTGTTATCAAATGTTTGACCTTCTTCTTCATGACAAACAACATGAATATGAGGAAACCTTGTATGGCATTGCAGATGTCCGAAATGTAGAAGATCTTGGCCCAGCCTCTATCGGCGCCGACAAAATACGAGAAGATCTCCATAGACCATGTGACGCCCATGACCATGAATAAGCGCAGAAAGAGACCGAATCTGCGGAAGTGAAGTAAAAATGATTGGTTTAGTATATAAAACATCTGGGAGTAAATATTCGGTGTAGCAGGCTCAGATGACAAGATTTTACGAAAACAATGAATTAATAGTTGGTTAACAATGCGAAGGTCCTTTCCGGGCTTTAGGCCCCTAACAGAGCCACCAAGATACCCATGATATGCAGACTCCTAGCGGCTGAGGCTGAAAGCCAGATGTCATCATTGCTTGGACATCGAAGGCAACGCAGTCTTCGTTATGGTTTCGCCTGCTTGTGGGCTTTGCCCAACCGCAGCATTTGAAATCATCATAGTGATCAAACAGGCCGTGAAATATATCTATCGTGTTCATGGCAGCAGAGGGCTTTGGCAAATAGATGATAATGTCGTCTCGACAAATAAAAACCTTAGAGGAAGACACACCACAGGCCCTTCTTGCACGAGACGGCGTTACGAAAAGTGTAAACTTTACAAAGAAGTTTAGAGTTACGCTAGGAAGTAAGGCGGAGTAGAGCGTGGAATCGCTCGACCTACTCCTGAGGGACAGCCCTATCCAGTAGTAGACTAACGGCTCGAAAATACCGGAAGGCATTGTAATCGGCCTCATGTTGCAAAGCCATAAAACCAATTTGGAAAACAGCGGTTGGGAAGTTTTGCCGCACCCACCTTATATCCCAAAGATTGTCTCTTTCCAACTACCATTTGTTCCGATTGACCCAGCAAGCATCTAAACGGGGTAACAACAAATGGCTCAATTCGTTTTTGGCCGCCAAGTCGTCGCAGTTCTTTGAGGATAGAATCCACAAAATTTACAGAAGAATGAGATGAATGTATGACATGAATATTGTTATAGACCCTTCGTATCTGTGGTACTCCGGTTAAAAAGATTACACCTTGTTGATTTAGTTTCACAGAAGTGGTCTACATCACTCGAAGCATGAGTCTCAGTTGCATGGTTCATAGTTTAAGAACATTGACTATTAGATAGTAGAAGTAAGGCAATTCCATCGGCCGTTCATTTTATAAGTCTTTCCCCGCAACTGTCTTCATTACTTCATTAAATATTTAATTATTTTCAGATCGTATCTTTCTACTCGTGGAATTTCGTTTTGACTTGTCTTCTGTCAAGTCACAATCCAGTCTTTATATATTCCTTAATCATGTGCCAGAAATATGTAATTTGGAAAGCAGCTTCTCTGCTATGAAGTCACTTACTTAAACTTTCGAGAGTTCAGAAAGTATTTCAGAGAAGGTTTTACCACGCAAATATCTGTGTTCTCTCTACATAGGCTTGAAGCTTCAAGCCGCCGTTAAATTAAAAATGGTTTCATTTTAATACTCAAAACACTACTCACTTATCCTTTTCGGTGCGTAAGTTCTTAGTACTGTCCTCGCGTGCCATTATACGTGCCATTTCACGTTGGACCTTGTGTATCTTCATGGCGGTCAAGACGAACATTATGCTGTTAGCCATTATTATGAGAACGATTGGACCAAAGAAGTAAACCATCGCTGACCAGGTGCGCACTGACGAAAAAGAGGAAAAGGATTAACTCAATTTTAAAGCGTATAAAAAGACAAATACTTACTATCCAACCAACAATATTCGCCACCGCCAATACCGGGCTTCCAATAATCCGGTATAGCAGCAATCTCCTGCGCATACCATGTGAAGATCAGAAAGGGCACCGGTATACCCCAAGCATACAGCGAATAGACGAGAAAACGTTTCTTCTCCTGAAAACGATTGATGCCCCGCGTGCCACGGAAGTTGTGCCACAAATCGAAGCTGATAACACTCAACCAAAAGAAGGCAGCCATGAAAAAGTAATAGGCGACATAACCGAGCGATTTGCAGAATGCCAGACTGGAATATGCATCCAATTGCAGCGAACTCATCGCCAGCAACGAGTAACCAATGATGAGTCCGATTAAATAGCAGACCAACGATTTGCCGTGTTGATTGCGTAGCTCTGGTATGCTCAGGTAAACGACTATGGTGAGTATCATGAATGGTATGGAAAACAACATGGCTGTTTGGATGGTAAAGAGACGGAGAGAATTTAGAGAGTTTAAGTTTATTTTGGCTTAAGTTGAGCTTACCATAAGCATTTATTGTTTTAATAGTGCTGTAATCCGTGTCATAGTTGCAATTAGCCGGATTGATGATGTACATGGTGTCTGTAGTGTCATTCGCCACCGTCGGATGGAAACAGAATTCGCTCTTGGTGAGGTAGACCATGTCGAACACGCGCAGTAGTGTGCCATTCTGTGAAGAAATGTTGAAGAAAATACTGATATTTAGTTCCGTAAATAATATTAACTTGTCACTGCCTAGTGGCGAGATAAACCCGCAGGATGGGTCTGACAGAACGAGAAGAATGCAGGAAATGTTTAGAGCAGGGCACTACAAAAACAATGAAGCATCTCTTGTGCACTTGTCTCGCATTACCGAGACTACGACATGTGTGTCTGGGGTCCCCACGGTGTGATACACTGGAGGAAGTATCGATCGTAACTCCGCAGATACTGTTAAAATTCCCGACAAGGGTAGGCAACCTAAAGGATGACCACTCCTCTTGGACTTAGCAACTGAACATCATCTGGTAAACAGGTTCGTGCGTTGCTTATTGGCTTACGATATAAACCTAACCTAACCTAGTTCCTTAAATAATTTCGAAATCTAAAGTGGACTAGAAAACATACAGAAAGTTTTGAGATGGACATATACTCGTAGTATATTGAGTGTCACTAGTTTTTAAGTACCAAACAAACCTAAAGATTTTTTCTCAGAAAACCATCTGTAGAAAGACAACGCTTACGCCTACGGAGTGGAAGTCAGAAACTAAGTCGACTAACACTATCGGTAACCAGTTCGAGAGGTCAACTTAGTTCCGATACAAGCGCTCTTGCTATTTTACTCGGAGACAAGGTGCAGTCATCAAGTTTGGTTTGCACTAAAAGGTCTATAGTCTAACAAACCGATATTTGGATGGACAAAGACTCAAATGGACTAGAAACATATCATAGCCAGTTGGGTTACTATGGGTGTCTTTGATTAGATACGCATTTGGACAGTAAGAAGACTTTTTCACAGAGCTATTTATCCAAATCTGGGCTGACCTAAGTATGAATACTTCGGGAAGGTCCCACGACGTTTAAATTGCTTGCCGAGTCCCTAAACGGATATAAATCTGGATTTTATGACTACTAATTTAGAGATGGAATAATGGGCTGATGATGAGATCCTTCTCTCAGGGTTTTCGAAGCAATACCCGCCGAAGACCTCCACTCCGTTAGAGAGACCAGGTGGAGAAGGACCTGGCTACACTTGTATTCTCCAATTGGCGCTAAACAGTGAAAAGGAAGGACGACTGGTGCGGTGTCTTCGTCAAGAAAGTACAAGAAGATTTATAGTCAAGATAAAGGTGCTATTCAGCCTCTAAAGTCCACTTCGAAAACTTAAATAAAGAACTGACCGCTATAAATCCTACGACGTCTGCTTGTTGTCCATGGGTGAAGTCACGGAAGCTGCTAAGGTTCATCTCGTAATTCGCAGCTTTTGTTGGTAGTAAGAAAAAAACAGGTATTCAGAAATCATTAAACTGCTTTGAAGTGCATTTCTCGTCATGGAGTGGAGCATAATTTGTGAGAGGAGCTTTCTATTAAGACATACGAGTAGATCTTCAGTTGAAAGAGAAGTCACTATAAAGAAGTTATACTATACTTCTAATACTATAATTTATTTGTAAAAGCCACTTATGCGATTACCTACAATTTCAATTTCCTCCAATACCACTCACCTCGAACAGCTTCCAATCGTCGTAAGAGCCGAGCTCCGGTTGCAGTGAGAACATAAATTCACATGGTCGAAAACTCTGCACGGCAAATTCACTAAAAATATTCACCGCCTTCAATGTTTCACCCGCCGTAGTAACATTCAACAGCGGCTGAGGCCACGCATAGTCGGTATTGTTGACGCAAGCGCTCTCATTGGTACTATAGCTGGCGCCCCAAGGACAACAGATATTGATGCACGGCTTCAGTTTACAGATGCAAGCTCGCACATGTGACTCCACTTCGACACGACGCACGAGGTCCGTGTAAATATAGTCATATGTGCCGATCAGCTGTGAAGGTATCATAGTGCCATCGTGTAGATATGAGCCGTTAGGGAAATGCGGATCACCCGTCACGTTGACCGTATCGAAGAAGCTACAAGGCACATGTATGCCATCGCGTTGATGCAAGTGCTCATTGTAGGCGCTCACTAGTGGAGGTAGGCAAATAGCAAGCGCTAAGCCGATGTAGACGAGTCGCAGTGGCAATCTGCGCAGAAGCGTTTGTCTGTCCATTTGTGACATTGTATTTGGACTGGTTCCTGTGGAAGGCTGCAAAGTAGAGAATGAAAAATTAACTAGTATGAAATAAAAAATATATAGTATTACTTTAAGATATTTTATGTTTAGAAGAGAGTTATTTGCATCCCATTATTCTTTCCAGGAGATCGAATATTTCTAATATCTCCTTTTTAGTCTCTTCCTGGAGCTTTTTTCATACTTCTAACCGAAAACGGATTTATAGAATGCAATACATAAAAATCGTCTCTGGGAAAGAGCTCAAAATATAATATCTAAAGTGCAGTAGCTTAATTTCGTAGCCGTTAGATATTCTGGAAGTAGAAGGCTCCATCTCAATCTACAATATATTTATGCTACCCTTTTAGAGTGAAACTTTCGGTATATATACATAGGTATTCTAGCCTGCGATTAGAAAGATCTTTTAATCGAACATGTATTCATAGTATTATTGCTAAAGCTTAGGATATGGAAGCTTCGATGCCCTCGATGATTTTTTTTAAATGGCGATATATACGGGATAACTCCGGGATACACCGGCCTTTGATCTTTGATACTCAAATGACCAACCCCCACATCTGTCTTTGCTCTACCAAGACGTTTTCATAAATAGAAACTTTCGACAAAATGTTCTTCTTCCTTTTTTTGACAGTTCGAACATCAAGATAATATGGTAAGAGATCGGTCGTTAGTCCTCTAGATCGCTCTTGTGCAAAATATGGACTAAAATAAGTCCTAGATGATAAGTTAATGCAAAATAGTGACTGAGGGAACTACTGCGATGATAAGTTATCGCAACCTTATTGGAATCTGATTTTGTTCACACGACCCTGGTAGCAACCTGTTCTGTTTCTTAACTGTCTTAATATCCATCTCTTTTCAAAATCTTATCATAAACTCCACTTTCCCTAATCATTACCAGACCTGGCTGCACCAGATTTTTTTAAGGGGTTATGTGAAGTAAGATCTCTACAAAACAAAACCCGGAAATCTGACCGAATTGAAGCTAAGCTTATTCGGTATCGCGTATGTCTGGCTGCGCATGGCGGTCATTTGCGGTCCATAATTTTTAAAAATAATTAATTATATAATATAAAATAAAATTTTCTATACAATAAAAAAAATAAGTTTCAAAGCCAACGCATTATCATATAAAAGTCTTATCTTGCGGTCGGTCGGGTTGTGTGTGTCGTGTGTGAATTGAGAAACTTGACAGTGAATTGTCAAACAAAGAAGCCACGCATAATAATTTTACTTTCATAAACCACTTCAATAAAAGATAACAAAAAAATAAAACAAAAAACACATTCTTATGGTTGTCAACTAAAAGCAACTTTTGATAACCGCTTTCGAGGAAAACAATATAATTAACTTATTTTTTTAATTTTTTTATTGTTTTGTTGACGAATATGCTATATATTTGCCCCATATGGTGTGAGAAGACTTCTGTATGTCTGATAAACATAAGCTCTCTTGAAGATACTGAACAGCTACTTGCCGTATTTTTATGTAGGATGATTCAGAAGAGCATAAGCAGACTTAAAATAATATGATTTTTAACACAATAAAACACTTAGTACGACTTAGTTTGACAAAAACTTTGCGTAAATTCAAAAAATAAAAGATGTGTTCCAAAGTAATTAGGACTTAAAAAAAACAGAACAAATGGTTTTTCGGCAAAATCAATTTATTTTATTCAAAATAGTTTCCTTCTGCTTCAATACAGCTTTTTGCACGGTCCAAAAGCATGTCGAACGAGTGTTTCAGCTCGTTGGCCGGTATGGCCACCAGAATGCCGGTGCAAGCCTTTTCAATGGCCTCTACGTCTGCATAACGCTTTCCAATCAGGGGCAAATGCATTTTTCTGAAAAGGAAGAAGTCTCACGGTGCCATATCAGGTGAATACGGGGAGTGGTGAATGGCTAAAATGTGATTTTTTGTCAAATAATCGTCCTTCGTATGTTGTATTCTGAGCAGTTTTTTGTCGTTAGTCAATTTGTGCGGAACAAACCGTGCACACACCTTTCGTAAGCCCAATCGATGTTTTGGATATGTTCAATTCCATTTCCATGAATTTCATCGATGATTTTGGCTGATTTGTGATGAACTCACGCACAGTTTCGATGGAATTTCCGGTAATCACGGATTTTGATTGGCTCACATGTTGATCGTCATTTATGTCCTCACGACCACTTTGAAAGCGTTGAAACCACTCGTGCACTCTGCTACGGGATAGGCAATCATCGCCATGAACTTGTTTCATCAATTGAAACGTTTCGATAAAAGTTTTACCAATTTTAAAACAAAATTTAATGTTGGCTCTTTGTTCGAAGCTCATTTTCGCACCGATAATACAAGCATACCGACACTTAAAACGCAATAACTTCACTTCCAATCGATGAAATGTCATGAAATTCTCACTGGACCATCGATCGAAAAGATAGCAGATTCTAACGCAACAGTCGATATAGAGAACGTAAATTATATATATATATATATATATATATATACATATATGATATACGTTCTCTTGTCGACATAAAGATGGCGCCATCAGTGGGCGCTGGATTCAAAAAGTCCTGTTTATTTTGCATGCATGTACTTCACTACATAAGAATATGTCGGAAAACTTGAACTAAGGTTGAGTTGTGTTCATTGAGTACTTGGACAATAATAAAATACGTGAAGTAAAGAAAGCCTTTACTTCGGACTACAGATAATTTTTGAATCTGCACATCTATGCTAAGAGAAGAAGAATGAGAAAGCCAAAAGGAATTGCATACTAAAACTTTTAAAAGATTCTTGTTAGAAAATACTGGACACTAAAGGTTATTATCAGACCTAGTAATATAAGTATATTGATCTACAAACCCATACCAAGAGATAAGAGATGAGATGAGATCGATCCCCAAATAGATTGGACATGAGACCTTTCAGAAAAGTCATGTTAGAGAAAGCTATTTACCACTTAAATCGGTTAAAATCTGATCAAATATATGTAAACCTGTATAAAGAGGAAACGGACAAACTTTCAAAAGGTTCATGTTGGAGAAAGCTCTTTTCGGTCAAACATTTCCGTTAAACAAAAAATCTGTTATACCAACGCTGTATTTATTGCTGTAAGATTGGGAGATATATGAGATATATAGTCTATATAACGGGTGGGCCACCTAACGTTTTAAATTTGAATTATCTATATTTCGACATTGGAAACGTCAAATACCATTCGGAAAGTGAAAGATATTCAGTAAAAAGTCTAACATTTACGAAATGGGTCGCTATTCACTAGAAGAAAACTGAGAAACATTGAAAATTTTTTTCCAAAGTTCGTTTGACAGAGGATGGTTAATTTTACCGAAAAATCATCTTTTCGGACGAGGCTCATTTCCACCCCGATGGTTACGTTATCAAGCAGAATTGTCGCATTTGGGGCACAGAAAACCCGCACGTAATCGTCGAGAAGCCAATGCACCCAGCACGAATCACTGTATGGTGCAGATTTTGGTCTGGTGGAATCATCGGCCCATTTTTCTTCGAAAATGAAGAAGGAACCGCCGTTATCATCAATGAGCGATATCGCACAATGTTAACCGAATTTTTCTTCAAGCAAATTGAAGAGGAAGACTTGGTGCTACGTGCCATACAGCAAACGCTACGCTCAATCTTTTACGCCCTATCTTCGAAAATTGCATAATCAGCAAAAGAAGTGATTTGAATTGGCCTCCCAGAAGCTGCGATTTAACTCCGTTAGACTATTTTCTGTGGGGAGATGTTAAAAATAAATGTTACGCCAACCATCCAGAAACAATTCAAGATCTAAAGTACGAGATTCAAGCTGCTGTAGCTGCCATAAGGCCTGAAACCATCGAGAAAGTACTCCAAAATTGGGTGGATCGGATTAGCAACTGTAAACTCAGCCGTGGTGGTCATTTGTCCGAAATTGTTTTCCACAAATAAATTTCATAAAACAACCTTTTAAATAAATGTTAGACCTTTGAAAAATATCAAGCCGTTTTTTTTTTATTGATTTTTTAAATATAAAATTTTATATGGCCCGCCCTATAGTATAATGAAGAAAAGTGTTGGTAGAATGTAAAATATTTCCACCCGTCCTTTGGTTAGGTTGATTCAATAAGCGTTGAGGCTAATCGCTACACGGAAAATACTTTAATTACACTTGGACCGTTGGACAACAAACAATTTCTAAGGATCACCCAAACCCTCAACATTTTGAGCCTATCACAAATCCGCAAGGACCACAAATTTCGATTTGAATTCTCAGGATGACTAGGATGACTGAACGTTTGGCTTCCAAGTTCCTTAAAACTTTTTCAAAAAGCTGGACAATCGACAAGTTTTAAAAGGCGATTATTCGCTGGCTCTTTCCAGACAACTGCATTCTTCCGTAAATTGTTTTTGTTTCAGCCTAAAATATTATCACTCTAAGGATTATTGGAAGATTTTCTTTGGGTTAAACATTAAACGACGAAGTTTGGTACTACAGAAAGCGGAGATTCGGCTTAAAGCTGAGCAAGGTTTCACGTAGCTTTTATCAGAACTTTGCCAGACTTCATGTAAATATTTGTCCATTTTGTAAGTGAGATTAGGAACTTTCAAGTGCTTTGTGGTCTTCCAAGTCTAGAATTTTTCAGCGCGGAACTGCATATAAGAAATTTTCCTAAAATTTTGACCAATGGCCCAACAAGTATGAGGATTCCACTTAACAAAGGACATTTGACGAGTACGAATAATATTGTCATGCGTCGTATTTTCACAAGCAATGTAACAACCAAGAAACTATGTAGGTCGTCCATCAAATTTCTTTGCAGAAGCCTCCACCTGGATTCCATAATATGTAATGAATTTTCACTCCGATTATTGAATGTCAATACACTAAAATATTACTCAATTAAGCCGATAAGTAATTTGTCAAATGTCAAACGATTATTGACACTCAGCTTATCGTAAAGTCCCGCCAACGCACAAGGACCTTTAACGCCTGTCATTAAACCGTATCGAATGTCAATGTAATGTGCGTTAGTAATTGATTACATGTGTGAATAAGGGCAGCGGAATATTCATAAATTTGCGCATTTATTTGTATTGAACTTGTAGTAACTTGACGTAAGTGTCATAAGAGCGTTTAAGTACACAACAAGTTTTATGGCAACTGTAAGCGTCGCTAAGTTTAACGGTGTTTATTAAATTATGATCAAATATGTTAGTGTAATTTCAGCAGTTGCTTCGCTGAACTCTTCTTTGTTTATGCAAATTAGTTACCTGTTGGTCATAATTTAACGCAATATATCTTCTTTATGTTGTTGGAATTGTGTCATCGTTTCATTTATTTTGAAAGGGAAATTGCTCGTAAACTTATCTATTCCTTAGGGTGGTGTTTGTTACTAAGTTGTGTACACAGACATGTGGTATGGCGGCGCATTTACCTAAATACTTTGTGACAAGCACAGGAAAGCCGTGAGACATAGAGCACCTCTGACGGCCTTGTAGGAAATTGTTAGCGCTTAAAACTTTTATAGGTAATGCAGGGTTAATTTTTGGGTAATTCTGTGGCTGAGGAGTATAAATCACAAAGAGTTTGCTGAAAATCTAGAAATATGGTATTTCTAATGGCATTTTAACTATGGAATCGTCAAAATTGATACAAAAGTGTTTTCGGGAGTCTACTTTATTACGAATGCAAGAAATTGAGTATAAAATATTCACTGAAGGCCGTGAAGTCATTGAAAACTTGTCGCTTGCGCGTACTCCATCCTCTGCTGTTATTAACGACAACGGTAACATCGAACAAGTTCAGGAAACAGTGTTTGAAAACCGTCGTATTGGCAACAGAGAGATAGCAGAGGAACTTCATATCTCTTATTTATCGACTCAACATATTTTAGTTAATATTATCGTTAATGTTTCAGTTAATGTTTTGGGTTTGAAGGGTGTCAATGTTAGACTCGTAACAAAATATCTGAATCTTTTGAAAAATGGCATCGTCAGGCACATTACTACCGGTGATGAGACGTGGGTTTATGAATATAACGTCGAAACAATTCAAAAATTTAGCGATTGGCGCTCCAGAAATAAGTCGAAGTCGTAGAACAAAAATTCACTGAAGGTACTGAAGGCCCTCCTGAGGCTTACAAAAACTGTGGAAAGTTTGAATTATTGTTGTTAACCTTGTGTTCGATCAAAACATATTTCGAAGGTAATTTTGATGGTCAAATTTATTGAGATTCTTTTATGACGGGCATTACAAAAATAATTTTTGTTCTGATAAGATAAAGATTATTAAATTTTAAATGTTAGAGAATAATTCGTGGGAACATTAAAAGAATACATACGTGTCAAAAGAATCAGACATATTTTCAGACATATTTCTCCAATCTTTTGAAGTGTTTCTTGACACAGATTTTGAATACGAACATTTGATCCACATCAGCTGTAAGTTAAAGGTTCCATTGTATCAGGGAGGCACATTAATTATTTTGATTTATTCTTCACAGAATTTTGAATTCAATCCTTGCAAACTGTACAGAGATCTATAGAGTTGAGTTCATGGTACTTCGGGGTATAATTTCGAAATTTTTCAGCTTATTGACGGTTAACAAAGGTTTCATCTTCTTGGAGACGAACTAATTTAGGTTGCGTTAGGTTAGTCCAGTAGGCCAATGAACCAGCATCAGCCAGTTTTCGTTCTTTGCGATACCAGATGGAGTTCACTTACTAGGTCCATGCGGACCTTTCCTCATCCTTTAGGATTGGATTGAACGGAAATTCCAATAGGTTCTGTGGCCTCAGCCTTATTCTGTGAGCAATAATCTCGCGAAAATGTTCGCGATTAAATTCCATTTTTTTCTTTAAGAAGAATATTTTAAGTAACTGTAAACAACACAAATAGCGTTGGTATGTCAAAACGTTCTGAGTATGCATACCATCAAAAGTGTCTAACTTTACTATAAAATTGTAAGTTTCCAGATTGCAATACTAGGGTTCGTAAACCCCAAAATATAAAAGGCAACCTTCGTAACTTCAATGCTATAAATAACATAAATACAATTTCAGTAATATTTAGATAACAGCGCCACCTGTCGGACGACAACGAACCTCGCACTGAAATAATTAATTTTAATTTTCAAGTTTAAAAAACTACAGTGGAATTATTATGTTAGTAAAAATTAATTATAATATGGGAACATCGTAAAAATAGCTTAGAAAATAATAAGAGCCTAAGGTACTGTTCTTTTTCCTACTGGGTAAGCTTACATATATACGAAGTTATACAATTTCAATGTAATTTGTCATTGCGTATTTGCCCACATGTAAAATAAATTTCTCCGCATATTGTCAGGGTCATAACACCGACGCTTCATAATGAAGAATTAAGTTCATTCCCAAAAGTGCTTTTGATATTAATCTTAAACTGTTATCAAGACGAATTGCAGGGCGCAACAAATAGGCAAAATACTATAGCCTATAGCTTTTCTTTGAACGCGTTCTGTGTAAACCACTTTCATTTTTATATATTTCTTAGTGAGTTTATTACTCTGAGGAATCAAAATACAAATAAGTTCTGTTAAAATATAATAAACTCATAATTATCAAGAAATAGGTGGTAACGTAATGAAGCAGAAAAATTATTTCCAAAAAATTATGGCGTTGACTGAGAAGAATTCTTGAAACAAGTAAGGAAAGATAGAAATGGAAAAGTGTAGAAATACTAAATACTTTAAGAAAGAGGTCACAAAAGGAAGTTCTCCGAACTTATAGGGATAATTCCATGAACCGATAAATTATCAATACAATCGGGTTTTATACAGTGTATATTTTAAAGGTCCTAAAGTTAGTCAAAGGACAATCGCCTGAATATCATCTTAGTTCCTCCCGTGGAGGTATAAAGATCATTGAGATGCCGCAAAAAAAGCGAAGCCATACTTCGGTACGTATCTCTTTCTAAGTAAAGCTGGTAACACCGTTACTGGCAATAGAGGGCGGTAAAGATCGATTATAACCAACTTTTTATGACCGTAATTGAAAGGCATTGATCATAACAACATCTGGTTCCAACAAGATGGGGCTACGTGCCACACAGCACGTGCAACAACCGAATTATCGCGAGGAAATTTTAAAGATTAGATTATTTTAAGAAATTGTGACATTGAATGGCCTCAAAGAAGCTGTGATTTAACACTATTAGACTACTGCTTATTTATAGTCATTGGTCTTCGGAAATAAACCGGAATCTCTTCAAGCTTCAAGCTAGAAGTCAATATTGAATGTGCTACTCGAAAACTAAGTATACTCAAAAAAAAGAAGTCGTGGAGGCCAATTGAATGATGTTATATTCAGCACTTAATAGGATTGCACTTCACACTAAATAAAAAAAAATAGGATTTCCTTAACAATTAGTGAAAATAAGTCATATTATTATTATTGGAAAACACTGTATATATTTTTGACTCAAGAAGATGGCTGAACATTGGCATATAGGGGACTAGGTGAAGTTCCAAACTCTCTAAGTTTCATATCCTTATTCATGGGGCACATCTAGGGTGAAATCGATTTTGTTTGCGGCATCTTGATTTTTTGACCGTAGGTTATTATACGGAGAATATATCTACATACATATATACAAAAGATAGATCTTTCCCTTACTTACGACATTGCCATACAACGTTTTTCATGTTCTAAATTCTAAATTCTTAAAAATTCAACCGTGAACCTCCCCTTCTTTTCCCGTCCACGGATCTCCCTTAAATTAATTTCTCCTTAATGTTAATTTATCTTTCGTTTCCGATGGGTTTCAACTTACTATGTATTTCCTTTTTTTATGTAATATATTTTCAAAGGCTTCTGCACTAAATAATAACTATTTTTTAGTTATCATTTTTTTAGGTAAATACTCGTAGGCTACCCCAAAATTTGTGCTAATTATCAATACCAGCTCATTATACATAAAATTTGCATACCTAAAATTGATGCCATAAATGTTGCCTACATTTTGGAGCGGCGACTGATTACTTGATAATAAATTGGAGATTGGAAACAAAGCAATTATTTATAACATTTGCTTTTTCAAAATAAGGAAATTCAACAGATTCACTTTTTACAGTATAATTAAGTTAATTAAAATAATTACACAAAAAAAGAAATTATGAAAATATTTATTAATTCATGGAGAAAATATATGGAATAATTCGAACAATTCAGATCATTTCAATATTAATGTCGAGCTTTGGAAGCGTTAAATTTTTTCCTTCACAGTTTTTATATTAAGAAATATTGATGAAAATACCAAACGAAGATATATTTGAACAAATTAAATAAAAAATAATTCTAGAAAAATAGTGTCAACTTAATTATACTTTTTAAAGCTTTATTTGAGGCCAAAATTCGTATTATTTTTACATAAGAAAATTTTCTACGAACTCCAGAGCAAAGTTTCTAATCTCACGCATTATACATACATACATATCTCAAAAATAATAATAATAACTGATTAAAAAATTCGTTGGAAAATTACTAGAAAGCGATATTTATTTAATTCATATACCAGCATTAACTATAGTATTTCCTTAAAATAACAAACTCGTATAGCTATTAAAGTTAGCGCTAAATTTTCACAATTCATATGTATAAGTGCTCAACATGTCTATCTATACATACATATGAATATATAGGTACTTACATAAGTATATACTCTAGCATAGTTACTGCGTGGTGCGAAAGCACTTATTAGCCTCTTATTAGCTTGACTAAATGCTTTGATTAGCTTTGAAGCCCACGAATCATTAGCTCACCGCTTGGCATTAATTACTGATAAGATAATTGATAATCGTATTTATATATACAGATACAAATAGTTGCTATATGTAAGTGTAATAACGGGCCTTATTTACGTAGTTTGATTACCAGACATATTTGGGAGAGTAATTTGCGTAGCTTTTCTTATATTTGGCATGAATAAACGAAAATCGTATTATAGCACATGAGAGTTTGTATAACAATGTCTTATTTTAGGTGACATTCTTCAAAACTTGAAGTTCAAGTTTGTAGCGATCTTATAAGGATGTCTTTATAGTATCAAAACCACGCCTACTGTCAATGTCACGCCACTTTGATCAACATTTTCGACCACAAAATATCAATCAAATTCAAAATTTTCAAAACCGTAGTATATGTTATACAAGGGCACAAAAGACCCGGTGCATTACCTCATAATACTGTCTATGTTATACATAATATTTTGGAAATCCACATTTAAAATTTTTTTTTATTAAAATTACTCTTTATAATAAAATAAAAAAGTCACAAAAAGCTCACTTTTCTAAAATTTCTCCAAAATGCAGTTGAATATAACCCCTTACGGTTTATTTTGAGCAAAAACAATTATTTTTGGAGGTTACGTTTTTACGTATTATGTGATTTTTTTTTTAATTTTCAGCGTAAACTTCTTAAAAATTGAAATTAATTAAAAATTAAATTAAGGAGGATTAAAAATTGAAGAAAAACAAATTTTTTAGAGATATTTTTTTTTTTTTAATTTTCAGCGTAAACTTCTTAAAAATTGAAATTAATTAAAAATTAAAGGAAGGAGGATTAAAAATTGAAGAAAAAAAAATTTTTTTAGAGATATTTTTTTCTTAACATTTTTTTAAAAATATTTTTCTAAAAATATTTTCCAAAAATAACTTTTCAAAAAATTTTTAAAATTTTAAAAACATTTTTTCGTAAAATTTTTTAAATTTTTCCCAAAATTTTTAAAAGTGTTTTTCAAAACTTTTTTCAATATTGTTCCCAAAATTTTAAAAAATATTTTTAAAGTTTTTCAGCGAATAGTATTTTACGTGAAAATTAAAAGAAGAAAATAATTGAAAAAAGTTCCAATTTACTAATTTACCACTAGTTACAAAGTAGTTCCAAAACTAGTTATTATACGATCAGTTATTTCCGAATTCGCTTGATATACTAACCTAAGTAAATAGTATGTATTATAATTATGTATTCATGCTACATGCGGTTATAATATATATTATATGTACATACATATATCTATTTCGACGCTTCAATCGTCAACGCCCGCTCATATTTTATGGGATTTGCCCACAGAATAACAAACAAGTAGAAAAAAATTATTTGCCCGCCTGCTGTTTGAGATTAATTTGTTTGCAATAATATTAATAATTCATTCAATTATGTAACTGCGTTAATTGTGAGCACGTACTCCGCATGTCAAGCGTAGGCGTGAACTCGTGCGTGTGTTGCATTTGCGCGTTTGGGAAGCGCTGACGCATTTCGCTTCGTTTTTTTTTTAATCAGCCATAGCATCAGCTATTTTATGTGCTGAGTTGTTATCAAAATTTTAATATTCAAAAACGAAATTCAAACAAAGGATTCCACTGTATTAAATGGCTATATACAAACACATATTTGCATGCACCCGAAATTAATGCCGGAAAAGACCGAGGCGCTTAATCGAGAATTTTTCGCTAGGCGATTAAAAAATGCATAAACAATATTTTTGCATAAAAAGTACTTAAAATCATTTGTGTTTATATCTCTGTGTGTGTATGTGTATATGAATGCATATAATTTTCCCTGACGTTCGCTTTCATGAAATTCATTTTATAGCGAAAATCGATTTTTATTTAATAATCTTTTCGCCAATGCGCCGTTTAAATAAACTATTTGTGGAAATTTATATAATTTCATGTAAACATTTTACTTTTCGAATAGCCAGGCGCTCTGTTGAAATGTGGCTATTTTATGGTTGCTTGTGTGGCTGACTGTTTGACTGCAGACACATTGCTCGTACGCCCCCAAGAATTTCCAAAATTTTATTATTGTATTATTTTAAATAAACACACGCTAAAAATCTTTTAACAAATCGAATTTTGTAACATTTCTCCACAAAACATGTTCACACACACACACGCACATGCATATCAGCACACACTCACTCAAACTCATTTCAACAAATAATCACAAGTGATTTTTATGCTCGGATCGGCTCTTTGCCAAGTTCGCATGTACTAACGGTAGTATCCGAAAAGCACATATAAAGTGCTATAATTGGGTGATAAAAAAGCACCTGCACAAGAGATACCATTCAAAAGAATCAAAACTCTCCAAACTCTCCAGAATATAACTCCAGCGAATATAAGCGATAATAGGTCTTAAAAGCGTTCGGTTAAAAAATTCAGTTTAAGGCATACCACTGTCCACATTTTCTTCTTCTTCTTTACTGGCGTAGACACCGTTTACGCGGTTATAACCAAGTTAACAACGGCGCGCCAGTCGTTTCTTCTTTTCTTATTCAGCCAATTCTTTCTCCGCCTGACCTCTCCAACGGAGTAAAGGTCTTCCGCTTCGTCCCCCAAAGCTGGAGTATTATCTTCCATCTGGACAACATGACCTAGCCAGCGCAGGCCATGTCTTTTGATTCGTTGCCACCTGTATGAAAATATCAAGTAAAAACAAGTCACCACGAAGAATAAAATTCTTTCTGCCATATGATTATTAAACAGAAATTTTCGAAAAGTTTCGTTTGAAAATAATTTGCAACAATGTTGCCACCTGTTTTAAAATATAAAGCAAACAAATATTAATGAAATAAGCAAATCGTTGCTAAATTTTAACAAAATAAAGTAAAGGAAAAGTATGAAAGAAAAGTATTTGGGCAGAGTTGCCATCTAACTTTTTTTATAACAAATGAAATTGATCAACTAGATGCAATATAACAACATGAGTATTAAACTAAAAATCTTTAAAGAGGATTTCAGGTTAAAATGTTACTAAAAAGGTTGCCACCCGTTTTAAAATTTTAAATAATTAAAAATTTTGAAATAAATAAATAAGCAAATCGTTGTAATATTTTTATAAAATAAAGTGAAGAAAAGCTTATAGTTGAAATTTTTTTTAGCAGAGTTGCCACATATTTTTAATATTAAATTAAACTGATCGAATGAATACAATATAACAATTATTTTAATACCCACAATAAAAATCTTTGAGAAGGCTTGCAGTTAAAAATGTTACTAGAAAGGTTGCCACATGTTTGGAAATTTTATTTAGAGCAAAATAAACTAATTTTTGAATTAAATAATATTAATTATATTTAATTTGATTAAATTAAATCGTTTTACAAACAAAAGTAAGTTTAAAATAATTTTCGTATTAAAAAATATGTAATCTCCAAATAATATTTAAATTACTTATAATTTATTTTATTAATTTTTTTCTTTATATTAAATTTCTTTTTTATTTAAAATTGTAATTTCATTGAAATAAATTATAAATATTTCAATTAAATAAATAATGTTCAATAACTGTCAATCTATGAAGCTATCTTAATGAAAGTCAGAGAGCTTCAGATGTTGGAAATATTTTCGTAATGTCATCTGATTAAAATTGTAAGTCAATAAAAATCATAAAGTAAAGAAATAGTTGCCTATTTTTAGTAGGGTTGCCACCTTATTTAATTAATAAAAAAAATAAATATATAATCCTTATATCGGAGATTATTTTTAAGTATAGCTATTTCAATTAATTAAAGTGAAAAGTGTTACGTTGGAAAATATTTTTGAGTAGGGTTGTCACTTAATTTTTTTATTAAATTAATTTGAAAAAAAAAAAATGCTATATAGTTATGCAATATGGACATCAAACACTATCTAACTAACTAACAGGACTAACAGGTTTGGAAAGGCTTGCAGTTAATGTAGGAAAAAAAGGAAGGCTAAACACCTTTTTGGAATAGTTATTAAAAGCACGTAGAGAAATCCCAAATACCACAAAAAGCATATAATTTTCAGCTAATTAACACAAACACGTCAAATAAGTAAAGTGCAGCATAGAACCACCCTTTCATGCGAACAAGTTCATTAACAACCTGTCCAAGCATTATTTAAGTATTCTTCCCAAGCAATTTGCATGTAAATTAAGCGAGTATTTGCTTGAAGAATTCATTTACTTAGCTTCGTTGACATACAATTGTCTAAAATATTTGCGCAAAATAATTTTACAACTAAAGGCAATTTTTTTTACGCTTTGCCCACAACAACAAACACATAAAATCACTTGCTAAAAGTTGTTAATTTGCAAATTTAGACTTTGAAGTGCGAGCATTGTGCTTCGGAAACGCTAAGCCGTGTATTAACGAATTGGAATATTTATACATTTTCATTTTACATATATCGTATTGTATTATAATACAAGTATGTATGTAAGTATGTGTATGTGCATGAGTGTATGTGTTAAACAAGAAACGAGTACTGTACGCACGTCGTTACATATTAATTATTTGGATTAGCTGATTCACTGATTTCCATATGTCACATTACAAGTCAAATGACATTTTCGCAAACAATTGCGAAGTGTCATCAGTGATCACAGCAGCACCAACAACAACAACAATGGCAACAATGTTGTCACTAGTGCCGCACCAAGCATTCTGAAACCAAATGTACGCAACAAATGGCGTTGCCGGTAAAAGTGGGTGTGTAAAATTAGCGTGTTTGTATATGTTTGAGTAAGTATGCAAATAAGCGCCACATACAGGGTATTCCAATAGAAATGATATCATTTCTTTAAAAAAAAACACACACAATGTCTACGTATTACCTAAATTTAATTTAAACATATTTTTTATGTTATTAATAATGTTTTTTTTTAATTTATGTTCTTTACCAAATTTTTTAAGTTTAATTACATGACTCTACAAAAAAATTTTCGTTCTTTGTCCTAAAGTTTATTTTATGATTTTCTGATTAATTATGAACAAAAACGATAAGAAAATAACTTTTTTCGTATAAAGTATGTTTTTGTAAAAGTTGTAGTAATAATACTATATAATACTTATATATATTATTATACTATCGTTAAAGCAGTTTCCTAAATAAAAAAGCAAACTTTTTCATGGCATATATTTTTTTTTCGTCTAATTACGACCTGAACATGGAAATTTACTGCTTTAAAGTTAAGGTCAAATTTTGTGTTGACCCGTGTTATTTTTATAATTTTTACAATTTTTTTTTTTTAGTTTTTTTTTTAACTTATTTTTTTTTTAAATTTTTTTTCTATATTCTCTGAAAATAAGGTGACATTTGAACTTAAACTGCGCGCGTCGAAGAATTTGGAGAATTATTTTTTTTTTAGGTTGGTAGTACTGTCCGTCACATTTATGTTAAATTTCATGCCAAAATATTTATTAGTGTTTGAGATACGTGTCGTTTTGTGAGCTGCTAAAAGTGAGTTTTTTGCGATGTCGAAATTTGTTGAGCAAAGAATTTGCATTAAATTTTGTTTACGGAATCAATTTTCTGCTGGGATACGTTGAGGATGGTAAAAAAATGTTTACAAGTGGTATAGTGAGTTCCAAGTCGGCCGTGAACGTGTCGAAGACGAAGAGCGTCCAGGGCGACCATCAACCTCAACCGACGAAGCTCACGTTCAACAAATCAAAGATTATGTGTTGAAAAACCGTCGTTTAACAATTAGAGACCTTGCTGATGAAGTTGGCATATCGAAAGGCTCAGCCAATACCATTTTGAAGGATGTTTTGGGCCTCAAGCGCGTCAAATCTCGACTGGTACCGAAAACATTGAATTTTTTGGTAAGAAGGCGTCGCGTTGAAGTGTTTCACACACTTCCGACTTTCCGACTACCAGGGTGTCATGAAATGCATTATAACTGGCGATGAGACTTGGATCTATGCTTACGACCCCGAAACAACCGATCAATCGAGCGAATATCGTGCCAAAAGAGAGCCGAGACCAAAAAATCGCGCCAAAGTCGCTCAAAAATCAAGGTCATGTTGACTGTTTTCTTCGGTTATCGTGGTGTTGTGCATTATGAATTCCTTCCAACCGGTCAAACAGTCAACAAGGAATATTATTTGAACATTATGCGTCGTTTTCGTAACGCTATCCGGCTAAAACGGCCGGAATTGTGGAAAGACAATTCTTGGTTTTTACACCACGATAATGCACCATCCCATACTGCCCTCCTAATTCGTGATCATTTCGCCAAAAACTCAGCCCACATCGTTCCGCAACCACCGTATTCACCTGATCTGGCGCCGTGCGACTTCTGGCTATTCACCAAGCTCAAAATACCGCTCCAGAGACACCGTTTTTATACGATAGAGGAGATTCAAGCCGCAGCGAAGACGGAACTGAAGGCCATCCCGGAAAGTGACTGCAACCAGTGTTTCGAAGATTGGAAAGTCCGTTGGCAAAGTGCATTGCATAGGGTGGGGATTACTTTGAAGGGGATGAAATTGATTTGGAAGAATAAATAAAGAATTTTCAAAATAAATACAATGTAAGCTTATTTTTTGGGCGCAGTTATTTAATTTTAATTTTTTTATATTTTTTACTGTTTCTATTTTCAGTTTTTTAAACTTTTTTTGTATATATTTTTATTAATTTACATATTTTTTTAAATTTAGTTTTTTATTACATTTTTATTTTCAGTATTTTTCTTTTTGTTATTTATTTCTTTTCATAATTATTCCTTTCAGTGTTAAAATTTATTTATGTATTTCTTAAATTTTATTTATTTATTTGCAATTTTTTGTTTTATTGCTGTCGAAGCGTGTTCGCTCCATTTGCACGCGTCATTCATTCAGCTGACGTTGTTTAATATTTTTTATTATGTATAGCAGTGTTTTTGATATTTCTAAACTTCCGCACAAATTACGCACACTTCAGCTTCGCCGGAGACTGTTGTTATTGTTATTATTTTTTATTGCCTTATCAAAATTCTGCACTCAAACTCACTCCGCGCACGTCCTAGGTATTTATTAAAAAGCATTAGAGTTTTATGTATTTTTATAAAATTTTTTTTAGTTCCCCTTTTTTATTGCTTTTTTTACTCACTTACTCATCACCGAATACCCACCGGTCGCATGCGCTTTTTACTCAAAAAAAAGAAAAAAATATTTACCTTCTCAAAATGTTTATAAATGTTCGGGAAAAATATTCATTACTAGTCGCCTATCACAATTGTTACTGTTCCACAGAAACAAACAACAACAATACTTTTGATAGATGGCTGAAAGTAAACAATATTTGTTGCTTGAGTGGCAACAGTCCACCTTTAAATGATCTTAAAGTTTGAAACAATTTAGAAATCGCAATTTTAATCGCAAAGAACGCCGTCGTAAATAATGAAATTCGCAATTTTTGTGAAGAGATGATCGTTAATCTGTCATTTAAATGCAATTTCAAATCATTTATTTAATTATTATTTATTAAAGCGTTAGAATAGCAAATGCAAGATGAGCGAAGGCACACAGAAACCTATAAATGGAATAATATGATTTATTTATATGAGTATAGTTATACGATTCTAACGAATGCCAAGGAGAGATCATTCTGGGTTTACATGACGTAAATGTCAAATTGAAGTAAGTATACATAGTATTCCACTTCGTGGAAAATTACTTCGCAGAGTCGAAAAAGAACTCTATTACAGCTATTGTACGATTTCCTGTAAGCAGATTCAAATCTTGAAAAAAATTTACTTGTTCAAGCATCCTCATCTGTGGGACAACACTAAAGTTAGGTTTGTAGTCTCGTTTTGTTCAATAAACCCGCTCATTTCATTCATTTATTGAACCAACAATCTCACAAAAAAATCCAAAGGAAAACCTAGCCTCCTTTTAAGACTTAATATAGGTTTTAACGCAAATTATTCTAATTCCAAACTAATCAATTAATACTTAGATATTACAAATCTTATATTTGATTTTAAATATAAACCACATTGATTCGATTTGATAAAACTGAATATTCATCAAAAGCTTCTTAATTTCGTTAGAAAGAAAATGTACGAAATATTGGCAAAAATACTGAAGATTGAGACGCGCATGTTTCGAACTCACGAACAAATATTATAACACAAATGGCAGATACTGCATTTTCGAATGGCGTATCTCCTTTCAATTCTGAGTAGTTCCCAACCGAAAACTTGATTCACAGCAAAATAAATTAGACCTAATTTTTCATCGATTTAAATCCGTGATCAAAGCATATCCAGAATGAGGGGGGTTATCTCCTTATCTTAAAGAATTAGGCAAATTATTTTGAAATGCTTCGTTATTTTCCATTTGCTGTAAAATATGTAGATCAGAATTAATTTTTTATTTACTTAGTTTACGAGAGAATCGGGCTGCTCAAAGTTTTTACACTCTTGAGTTAAAACATTACCGGAGTTACCATAAAAGTGACCCGATTTTTTTTCAAAAAAACACACTAATTATTAAGGAAATTCAAATGTTTCCAGTTCTCAGTGGACTGACACCTGAGTGTCGTCCAATTTTCCACCGTAAAAGTACCACAGAGTGTAGTTTTAAGTCCTTTTACTTAAAAGGCGATGCCGTTAAAGAATACATGCTAAGAGCCTTCAAAGTACTTCGAACACGTCGGACAATTCCGACTGATGTCGGGCATCTGTACAGCGCAAATCCAGGTCCCCATGACGTCTGTCTATTCACGAATGGATGTCAGGCATCAGTCTGTGGGTTCAACGTCCTTTGAGTAAGGTTTGCCACCGCTGCTGCCATATCTCTTCTCTTTTGGCTCCAATAGACGACTGTGATAACTTGTATACCCGCTCATATTCATCACCATGGATGTCAATGGACGTTATACTGGCTCCAGTAGTATCGCTTGATATTGTTCGGAAAGCACTGATAATTCTTGGTGCCGGCAGCCTGTGCACTGCGCTTATTTTTCTGGCATATACTTTAAGGCCTAGCGCATGGCTCCATATTGTAACCGCACATAATATAACCGATCTCATTACCTTTGCGAGTAAAAATCGCCGGCTGGAACGCACACAGCCTTTATTTCTTGATATGACGTTTAGAATTTTATTCGCCTGCAGTGTAATCTAGGTGATCCTTGCATTTGGCTTCAGTCTATTATTACTCCTAGTAACTTCAATGAGAGATATACTTTCCTCCACTTTTCTAGTACTTTTAAGTAAAAGTTTTGTCTTTTGCTCAGCCAGTTCCAAACTCATTGAGGAGAACCATTGGCTCAGACCGTTTATGCACTCATTGCATATACGCCAGAGGTGTCTAGGTGTTTAGGCACTGCTACCACAAAAAGGTCGTCTGCGTATGCAAATTAATTTAACGGCTTTAGGTTAGTGTCTCGTCAGCACTCCATCACACATTAGGTTCCATAGAAAAAGGCCTAGAACCGAGCCTTGTTGTACTCCACTCGAAATAGTGTAGCTCTTGGTGTCTTGATGAGTATCGAATAATGGTCGACTGTTTTCAAAAATAACTCATAATAATTTTCATAATATGAGACCTGGTCTACGGAAAGGGGGCTTAGGTGTCAAAAAATCAATTTTCACTTTTTAGTTGATTCGGATGTTGTTTATTTTTAACAGCTGTTTCCCAGAAAACTAGTTTTCGCACGTTAGCTCCCTTTTCGTAGACCAGGTCACATATATTGACAAACGCAAAAGGCATACAGAGCCTCGATTACGTTGGCCCGCTTTGCTGAGTTGAAGGCAGTCATCACACCGAGGATGATTATTTTTTTTGTTCTGTCTTTCCATAACTTGCCACTTATTGCACATTTCGCAGTGTCAATGACATTGTTTAGTGTGTTAATAGTGGACCTCTTTGTCATAAATTCGTTTCGCCTTTGTAATAATCCGCCGGTTTTTTAAATTGCTAACTCCAAGCGATTTCTTACTAGCTTTCGAACATTTTACCAAATAGTTTATGGGTATACATTATTGCCTTTGAAAGCCAGGGAAGCTAGGTAGGTAAGAAGAGCGGCTGTCTGACGACGCACTTAGGGCTTTAGGAGGCCTACTGTAATGCCAACTAAAATCCCTTCACTCTGTTGTCTCTTCTCTGAACCACTCTGATAAGGTTCATCAGTACAAAAAGCTTTATCTGTGCTACTTGTGAAATGTCATCAAGAAAGCCTCGTGTATAGTTATGCCTTTTCTGCACAGAGCCTTACATCTATCTATGCGATCTATGAATCTCCAGCAAGCTGCGCTACTCAAACCGCTTGTGTGTAATTGGCTTAGAGCGGAGGATTCACCCGCCACGAGGCACGTAGAGCGTTTTCGGCTGTTTAGTATTATATTTTATTTCATGTGTGTATTTCTTTCGAACTTTAACACCGTCATCACTACTCTGATGACATTTTCACTGGAAAGTGTTAGCAATACTTTTATGTATTTAAGTAAATATGCGAGTGAAAGAGCGTCAATATTGACATACATACTATGTTTATATATTATGTGTTGATATAACTTTCATTGTTTGCTGTAAAATAATTTTGCAACGAACTTTTGTTGCTAAATAAATATGGTCGCTCATGTCTCGAGTGAAGTCAGAACCACACATGCTCTGCTCGGGAAATGAGCTATTTATAGGCTGTGTTTGGAAATTCTATTGATATATGTACATATGTGTTTGAATAAGGGTATACAAATAATAAATATAAATATAAGTGTGTGTTTTATATGGGAATGTGTGTCATTTTTAGAAGTGCGTTACATAAGAAAGTTTGGTTTGTAGATGTGTCTTCCAAAAATAGACGTTAATGACCAATTAAATTTTGCTAGAAGTAACTTCGGGAGAAAAGTCCCACTGCTTCTTTACAGAGAGCTGATAATATTTACATTTTAATTGCAGATACATATGTATTAGGGTGATTAAAAAAAAATTTAAATAATTTAATAAATAAAAAATAAATTAAATTTAAAAATAAAATTTTAATAAATTTTAATTTTAATTGCAGATACATATGTATTAGGGTGATTCAAAAAATTTTTTTTTCGTTTGGTACTCGGAAAACTAGGTTCCTAGACATCTCTAAGAAAGCCTCTCCAAAAACTTATGAGTTTCATCATTCATAATGATTTTTTTCATTTAGTTATAAAATGCATAAGAAATAAAAAATTTTCTCAAAAATAATCAAACTTCAACCGTTAACATCTTTTAAACGGTTGAGTTTTCGAAAAAATCGTGGAGACCTTTTTTGTAGAGCATTCAATTTCCTACAAAATCTAAGGAACAAAATATTTTTTCAAGGAGTTGAAAGCGAGATATAAACTTTGCTATCTGATAATAAGAAAAATTAGAAAACTGTATGTAGGAGGATCTTTCCGTTACAATTAAGAACTCATGCTTGTAGAGGCTTACTTAGAGGTGTCTAGGAACCTATTTTTCCGAGTACCTTTATTTTTCCGAGTACCAAACGAAAAAAAAATTTTTTTTGAATCACCCTAATATGTATGTATATTTTATTTATAAGTACATACATATGTACACATATCCACATGCGACTCTGCAATTATGTCACCTTCTTTAACAGCTCACTCAAGCATATTTATGGCACACTTGGGGAAACCCCAATGATTAAACAATTAAATTGCCGTTAATGTGAGTACGAGAGGCTTTTATTTATCAAATATATACTTGCATGTGTGTTTATGTGTGAGTATGTACACTTCATACACACAAACATATAAACACATAAATTTTGAAATAATACAAACAAGCCGCTTCATCTCTGTTGATTTGGCAAATAAAATTTAAATGCGTACAAATAAGCACGCACATACATAACTATAAACATTTCTAACCACAGATGTACACACACTCACACATTATGCGCCAGCAGCTTTATTAGCCGCTCATAGCGTTTGGCATTGCCGTTGGCTCTTCGCGTTGGCGTTTTGTTTTTAGCAATTTCACGATAAATCTTGCCATCTTATTATTGTTGTTTTGTTGTTATTGTTGTCTTGCAGTAGTTTTTGCTGTAGTTTTAGCTGTTTGAACGCGGCCAACGACCAAGCGTACGTCAAGTGTTTGGCCTATTTCTAGGCGTGCTGGCTAACTGTTGGCACGAATGGCCATTCAAATGATCAACGATCAACAAATTGCCAATTAAATACTTAACAAGCGAAATTAAAATCGCAAAAAATCAAAAGCAATAAAACTAAAAAAAAAAATCAAATATAAATACAAAACACTCAAGCGAAGCAATAACTCGCCTCAAATATTTTTTTAAGCAACAGAACAATGCTCCACCACAGATAGGTTTTGTTTACGTTTCGGAGGTGAAGAATGTTTGCTTTGTTGCTTTTTAGCCACAAATTGCCTGCTAAAATTACACACTCAAGTTCAAAGTGTGGCTGAAGTGTTTACGGTAGCTGATGATGCTAGTGTACACTAACAACAATAACATTGTAGCTGAACTGCAGGCGTAATGCCTCCAGGCAAATAGCTGTAGAGGCCCTGTTGAGGCAAATTCTTCGATTTCTGTTGTTATTTTTGATTCGCAATGTTTATTTACAACTTTTAATTTTATATAATTTTTAATTTTACAACTGAAATGTGGAAAAACTTAAAGTTCAAGGGTTCGTAGCTATAAAACCGAAAATAAATGAACGCTTACGTCAAAGCATCGGTATAACAAAAAAATCCAAAAATAATTTTAGTTCACAGATCTAGTGATTCTCTATTAAATTAAGATCTGGCAATCTTCTATACTAAAATTATTGAGTATAATCTTTCAAAATTACCTAAGTAAAAACGAAATACGCCATAGACGTTAAAATTTACCTTCGGCATGGTATGGGAAGCGGGATAGAAACGACAGGCGTAGTACTACTCACTTTTTAATAAAATCAATATCTCGGGACGTGACAGAACGATTTCGATTAAATTTCGTTTAAATTTAGTATGTGATACTCTTCTCATATTCCTATGCAACAGTGAAAATGTATGAAATCGGACTGCAACCACGCCTATTTCCCCTATAACACATATTTAAATTTCTTTTTATTCACAAAAAAAAAAAAAAAAAAAAACTAATAATTCTTTTACAGTATGCCATCTTCTTACCAAAAATTTTCCAAAATCGACCAAAACTGTTCAACCCCCCAATCACCGGAAACGTGGACTCCAGTATCTACAGTTGAGTTTTGATCGAAAATATGAAATTCAGAGAGAATCTTTTCTTGGCAATAGTATACACGTATCTGTGTGTCAAAAATGTTTATATCGACCAATATTTGATAACTGTTATTAGAAAAGATCGGGCCAAATGCCATATACTGTGCCCAAAAAATAAGGTGACATTTGAATTTAAACTGCGCGCGTTGGTAGTACTGTCAGTCACATTTATGTCAAATTTCATGTCAAAATATTCATTATTGTTTGAGATACGTGTCATTTTGTGAGCTGCTTAAAGTAAGTTTTTCATTTTTTGCGATGTCGAAATTTGTTGAGCAAAGAATTTGCATTAAATTTTGTTTACGGAATCAATTTTCTACTGCGGATATGTTGAGGAAGGTGCAGAAAGCCTTTGGTGATAAGGCTATGTCTAAAAAAAATGCTTACAAGTGGTATAGTGAGTTCCAAGCCGGCCGTGAACGTGTCGAAGACGAAGAGCGTCCAGGGCGACCATCAACCTCAACCGACGAAGCTCACGTTCAACAAATCAAAGATTTGGTGTTGAAAAACCGCCGATTAACAATTAGAAACCTTGCTCAAGAAGTTGGCATATCGAAAGACGCAGCCAATACCATTTTGAAGGATGTTTTGGGCCTCAAGCGCGTCAAATCTCGACTGGTACCGAAAACATTGAATTTTTTGGAAAAAAGGCGTCGCGCTGAAGTGAGTAAAACGATGCTTTCCGACTACCAGGGTGTCATGAAATGCATTATAACTGGCGATGAGACTTGAATCTATGCTTACGACCTCGAAACAACCGATCAATCGAGCGAATATCGTGCCAAAAGAGAGCCGAGACCAAAAAAATCGCGCCAAAGTCGCTCAAAAATCAAAGTCATGTTGACTGTTTTCTTCGATTATCGTGGTGTGGTGCATTGTGAATTCCTTCCAACCGGTCAAATAGTCAACAAGGAATATTATTTGAACGATATGCGTCGTTTGCGTAACGCTATCCGCCAAAAAGGCCGGAATTGTGGAAAGACAATTCTTGGTTTTTACACCACGATAATGCACCATCCCATACTACTCTCGTAACTCGTGATCATTTCGCCAAAAAATCAACCCATATCGTTCCGCAACCACCGTATTCACCTGATCTGGTGCCGTGCGACTTCTGGCTGTTCACCAAGCTCAAAAAACCGCTCCGGGGACACCGTTTTTATACGATAGAGGAGATTCAAACCGCAGCGAAGACGGAACTGAAGGCCATCCCGGAAAGTGACTACAATCAGTGTTTCGAAGATTGGAAAATCCGTTCTCATAAGTGTATTGCATCGGGAAGGGATTACTTTGAAGGGGATGAAATTGATTTGGAAGAATAAATAAAGAATTTTCAAAATAAATACAATGTCAATGTCAGAGTACTTAGTAGATCTTTTTAACAAAATAATGCCCGAGTGGCTTACATTATTGATCACTGAAAAGTTACCCCTATTTATTTTTATTTTTTGATCATCCAGGTGACATAGCTATGAGTTCCACATAAATGTTTTCTTAATCACGACATTGGCCTGAGGCTTGAATTGCTTTTCAAATAACTCAACAAAAAAGTCAAGGAGAGTAAAATTTTAAGATTTATATTAGATAATACTGTTTTTTGGTATCAGACTTCACACATGCGCCGCCGCCTGCTTAGAGCCAGTAATCAATGAAACTCTTATTTTTTTAGGGTAGAAATAATTAGATCAAATCTGACGAAGTCGATAGCCAATGACTGTCTCGTTTTGGGTAAAAAAAAAAACTGATTATGAAACAATAGTTTTTTTGGCACAAAATGTCAATTTTTGGTCAAATTATAGTACCAAGACCACCAAGAACCAATTTTTAGGAAACTAGAATCGATATTAGAATCCATTATAAAGAATATGAGCTATGTTTCGCTGTATTGTCAAAATTGTTGTCAAATTTGCCTTGGTTTAACAAATGTCTACATGTTAACCTAAATTTCGCTACGATTTCAATGGTTTTTATACATTTAGGGTAGCATAAAATAAAGTCATACTTTAACTTCAAGAAGCAAAACTTTGAGCATCTACATTTACCTTATTACAAACGCTTTTAAGAATGTCAAATTTAATGATAGTCGTGGATTAACTATTGTCAATTAAATGGCATTGAATTTAACAAAATAAAAACAACATATGTACATACGTAGGTGCTATATATATTTCTGGACTAGGCAACACTAAGTGTTGCCAGGTGCAATCTGACATTTCCATTGGAAAGTTTGACATTTTTTAGCATAACATCACTCAAAACGTTTTGTCATTTAATCGTGAGTGGTTTTATTTACAGGGAATTAAAAAATTCATCTCGGCAAAAAAATGGAATTAACTCGTGAACATTTTCGTGCGATCATTTTTCACAACTTTCGACGTGGATTATCGCGACAAAAGTGCATCAATGAACTAAAATCTTTATATGGCTATGAAGCACCATCCTATAGCACTGTGAAAAACTGTTACAACGAATTCAATCGTGGCCGACGCTCGCTCAAAAACGAATTCCGTGAAGGTCGTCCAAAAACAGCCGTTGTGTCAGAAAACATCGATGCCGTACGTGAACTGATAATGCAAGACCGTCATGTAACATACCTTCAGATAGAGGCATACCTATGCATTTCTCCCACCAGCATACATTCGATATTGCATGAACACCTGGCCGTAAAAAAGGTTTGTTCTCGTTGGATCCCGCACAATTTGACAATCGCTCAAAAAAAGGCTCGTGTGGATTGGTGTAAAGAAATGTTGAAAAAATACGATCGCGGTGCTTCAAAAGACGTTTATAAGATCGTCACAGGTGACGAATCTTGGATCTATGCGTATAAACCCGAAACAAAACAGCAATCGACCGTGTGGGTCTTCCAAGACGAGCCAAATCCAACGAAAAAAAAACATTTTCGTTGATAAATATGCCTATTTCCATTATTAGGCCAGAAATATATATAGCAGCCCTCGTATGATAAAAAAATCTACTTAGACTTCGATAGGATTTGAGAGATATTTTCTCAGTACGAGTATGAGTAGCTAAATTTAAACCCAGATATGCACTGAATAGTTCCATCTGACATCCATTTCGTTGATATCTATATCGAAAATAAAAATCAGTTAATCTTTCTAAGTATAACTACTTATTTGTTATTATATCGCTCATTTACTGCAAGACCGGCATAAGTCAAAAAATCGATTTGCCAGAAAACGCGTTAAAAGTTTTCAACTGACTATAACCTTACACGGAAAACAAGAAATATATTCTCTTCTCAAGCGGAGCATATAAGAGGTATTCATATGAATTTTTCACTCAACATGAAGTATGACATAACGAACAATTCTGCAGCATTAACTCAAAAATCACGTTTTTTGATTTATGCCGGTCTTGCAGCAAATGAGCGATATATATGTATTTAGGTATAGCTCGACATTTTTCCCGTTATGCTTATTCTCTAGAAATATTATATACAGTTTTTATAATATAAGTGTATTTATAGTTATCATTTCAATATAAATACAATATCATACTTAAGTGCCACAGGGTGTCTGTGAAGTACTTCATACATTAATTGGTGCTAAATGGACACTGATAACGGGAACTACTATTCACATTAGACTGATTAGCTAATTTACGCTTAGTGGCGGTGTCAATATTTACACACACACACAACCATAAAGTTATGATGTGTTTGGTTGTTGCCAATCCCAGGCGACTAAAATAATGTGTGATAACTTAGCACTTCACTAATGTGGCACGACTCAAGGATACTTATTAGCCAATATACGTCGTTTCGATACCCGCGATATCAGACCACTATAGCATACATATAGCTACCTTACAAACCGAAATATCAACCGTGCTTCGGTGCAACCGTAGTCATCATTCCGTTCCGTTTGTTATATTTTTGAGTTTTTGAGTGTGTGTGTGTGTGTCGAATATATTTTTTATTTAACACTTGCTTCAAAAGTAGTACAAGCCAAACAAAGGGCGCTAAATGAGTTCTTTTTAAACCTTATGGTGACGTAAAATGTTTGTATATATGTATATCAGATCGATATACGCAAGGACATATATTCTTTCATACGCATCCACACTTACTTATATATGTATATATGAAAGCCCGACAGAATATGTGCAATTAGGTAAGTGTATTCGCACATCACGCCTGTGTATTATTGCCTCTAAGTGCCGTTACGCATGACACAACTACTGTTTAACTGCATCTCAGGCCCTTTTCATATCCATGGTTGTCTTTTAAAAAAAATTTTGTCATTAAATTGAATGGCTTCTCTGGCTTTTTCGATATATTTATGATTTTCTTTTCTCTGTAACAGTGTTTAATATATTTATGTGGTGTTATTCCAACAAAAGCTTTAATGTTAACATAGATTTGGAATAAGTAACTTTTTTCCCTCTAATCACCCTCTCTAAGATTTTGCGGTATCTAAAATTAAATAAAATACGTGATCTTAATCTACATAAGATCTAATATCGTATTGAAGTATACTCCTGTCTCTACCTCGCAATCCATTTTGGACTCGTCGATATCGACGGTATCCTCCTCCGCTACTACATATGTATCTCTCTTTGCATCTACCAAACTCAGCCAGCATCTTTCAAGCAAAAGTAATAGGAATAGAGAGAGTCCGTGAAGTTCTGTTGCATAATTACAGCCATTGCTGGCCTTGTGTACGCAACAAATTAATTTCAGCCTAGTCAATAATTGAAGGAAGGCTTTAAGGGGGTATTCCAGTCTATAAATCAAATTTTGAGCAGTTTTTTGAATTTTATTTAAGAAAAAACCAAAAAATATTTTTACTATCCATTTTTTATGGTGTTTTTATTGATATCTTAAGAACACAGGAAAAAAAATTTTACAAAAAAATATTAAAATTAAAATAATTAGAGGGAGAGACAGGTGTAAAAAAAATGGCGCATCCTGGTGACATTGACCCTGACTCTACTGGTGGTCTGACAAAAAAATCAAAAGAAATTCTTAATTAGTAAGGATGCTGTTATAGTCCCTACCGCAGGGAACACGAAAAATTTTTTTTTGAAAAATCGCGACTACCTGAAAATAAAAATAATTTTTTATGCCTTTTTTTGAAATTCCTGAATTTTTTTAAAATATTAAAAACAAAAATTTTGACACGATGCTGGTAGGAACGATAAAGGATTATATAAAGAAGGTTCACACAAAATTTCAAGTAAATCGGTTGTATAGAACTTGAGATAATGCCGGTACCGCGTGGAAAAAAGTAGTTTCGAAAAAAACGCGTTTAAAAAAGTGAGTCCGGCCGAACCGGGCTAGGCACTGCATCAGTAAAGCAACTGTAGCTCTTAAAATAATTTTAATTTTTAAAAATCCTTTGGAGGATATGTTCTTAAGGGTCTAAACTTTAAATATATGAAAAAAAATCGAATTTTTCAAAATTCTAGAGTAGAATACCCCCTTAAGCTGATTGCCAGCTCAACTATTCAAAGTATTGTCCGTAATTAGGATCCCCATTCAGAGAAACGTTTTTCAGCAACAAAGTATGCGAAACATGAGAAACAAACGAAAGAAGATTACTACTACTTGCATCTGAGAACTTGCAAATCCGAAAAAAAATTAATTTTAGCTGCGATGATGAGATATAAACGGCGAAAGTGGGCTAAAAACCACGAAATGTGTATCTCTGACGAATGGGAATGTTATATTTTCGAATAAATGCAAAATTAATCTTAAATGATATGTTGTTGCCCAGAGAATAAGACGGAGATATGTAGAGCGCTTTTCAGATGAATTTGTGTTAAGCACAGTAAAGCATTCTCCATACATAATGATCTGGGCAGCGGTTATAAGTCAAAGAGTTGGGTCTTTGTTAAGCCCTCAAGAGTTCTGTGAATGCGGAAAAAAATCTAAAAAGAAAAATTGATTGGAAGGAGTTATTCCCACAATAGGGGAGTTATCGGCAGTCAAACCGAATGTATTGTTTCAGGGCGTTTCCGCGCTTTGCCATCGAGAAATGTGTGTAAGTTAGACACATGTTTTCAAAACCTTGAGATGATTCTAAGCAATTTCAAATAATTTTTATTGATATCTACATTGTATTTGATGTTTCATATAATCAAATTGAAGAATGAAATGAGGGGGAAGTCCTTGGATTGCTCAGGAAACAGCTCAGACTTGAATACTACTAAAAATGTGCCTGGTGTAAAGCGCAAAGTCAGAGAAAAATACCTTAAAACCCTGATTGACTTAGCAAAAGTCATTGAGGATGTAAATAGAAGCATTAAAAGAATAGCAATAGTCCAAACTACCTGAAAACGTTACACTTTTCAATGCCAAAACGAATAAAGGGCATGCTTAATAAATAAGTTCAACATACACTCCACCACAAAGTTCGCCGGAAAAACGAATAATAGTTAAACTTAGAGCTTACCAATTTGAGGTAAAAAATATTAAGTTTAAAAGTCGGTAACTGTTTTGCTCAAACCACAGCTTTCGATTATTTTGGTTACGCTTCGTTCCTAGTATTATTGGGACTCATGTTATGAGACATAAATACTTGTATATGGAGAAATAAAAACTAAATTTTCTAATACCGAATGCTCGCTGATTCAGACAGTTTGCACGAACTTTGTACAAAGAATTTTTTTCTTCACTTTAAATCTCTTAAAAAAATATTATTCTGAAAATTCATTCTCCGAAACTAATAAAATAAATTCACTCGAAAAATATATTTCAAAAGCAATTCAACAAAATTGTTTTATTACTAAACCAGCAATATTATTTATCGGTCCATTCAGTACCTACAATTAGAAGCTCATTACATTTTTATATGCCTTTGTTTAATTTTTCAACACATTGCATTGCCTTCGAAGAATTTGAGGGAATTGCGTAGTATAAACAAATCAATTATGCTGCATGAACAGCGCGATCTCGAGCAAATACACCCGTATCCACATCAGCTCAAACTCTCTCCATTTCACAGTAGTTGGCTGAAGAGTCTGCCGATCAATCGGACGCGTTGTCAGACTACTGCGTCTCTTGTGCATGCGAAATAGCTAAATCACTTCGGCCAAATGGGCGATATCACAAAGCACCAGCCTCAGCGTTGATCGATCATCAGTGATCAATACCGCGGGCATTTCGGCGCGCCATTATGCACAAGTGTGTGATGGCGAAGGTGTTGAAGTGCTCGGTGCAGTGTGATCACAGGTGGCCGCACACAATTTGCGTTAGTCAACGGCAACTCTTATGATCAGTGCGAATAGCTCGTGGACCAGGCGTGTGTGGTTGGCACTTCAAGCACTTATGGGTGTATGTTAGACTAATAATGAGACTTGTAATGCTTTTTGTTTGTTCGCTGTTTCTTTGATTTTACTTTTGTGTTTTCTTTTATGTTGTTTCGCGCATTTTTTTATATTTTTGTTCATAAAAAAGCCCCGTTTGGAAGACGGGTATACATTGTATGGCGAATTAGTTGATTTATTTTGGTTTAAAGACGTAACAGTTGGAAGTGATGTGCTGAAATTATTGAAATGAAACTCTTAATGATGTCACTGGCTGGAGGTGTGGAGGTGTAGTTGTCAAATCATTATACTTTCGCAAAATACCCAGCAAAATTTATCTGGAAATTTACATATTGTGTCATTTAAACTAGTTGTACTTTCAAACCATCTTCAACTTCTTAACGGGTAAGCTAAATTGACATATCTGAAGTTCGAGCATATAGCATGGGGAATGATGAGGAACTTGTAGAGTTTGGTCCTTGTTCGTCGAAAGGGATTTTAGATAGATAGATAGATAAATAATTGAGGAATACACCGCGACCCTCAGCCTATTGTGCCCTCTCCTAACTCACAGGGACTCACCTAGCCCCAGCATATTGATAAAGTCCAATATCCTGCTGGGTGCTAGTGAAGCGATGTGATCCCTTTCAGGAAACATGGATGCAAGGGCCTTCAACCTGCCTCTACAGACTGCTATACAGTCGATTAGCAGTCGAGGTTTCAGGCTCCCTGTCGCAAAACCGGCAGTTGGCGCAAGAGGATAGGCCCATTTTAAATAAATACCTATTCAACTTGCAGTGACCGGTGTAAAATGCGATCAGCAGCCTGAGTTTATCCCTTAGGAGGTTAATTAACGATTTAAATCTATTCTGGTTTTACCCCCCCAATTAGCAACTTGGCATGTCGCATACCATACGCTCGTTGCCAATGCCTTTCCCTGCCCACTCTTTCTTCCTTACGAAGCAGCTCCTTTAAGGTATAGGGACCCACTCCGGCGAATGGTTCGGGCCCTACCATATTGGTGGAGGCTGCGGAGCGGGCGAGCTCATCAGCCAGTTCGTTGCCGGCTATACCTCTATGACCAGGCACCCAGATTAGGTTCAACCGTTCTCTAAACCTCCTGCACTAGTAGCGATTTGATCTCGTAAGAGGATATCGCTTTTAATGCCGCTTGACTATCGCTAAGTACGGCTATTCGCTCATTTCGATAGTTGCGATGGAGGCTTATCTCTATATATCGACTTATGGCAAAGGCCTCTGCCTAAAAAATGCTCGGAAAGCTACCCATCGGTATGGAGAGCTTGGTGCGTGGCCCCGCTATCCCTGCCCCAATTCCCTCCGGCGTTTTCGAGCCGTCGATGTACCTTTTCAACGTGCTTTCCCTCAGCATTAGCTCAAAAGTGGAGTCGTTCCACTCATTCTTGTTGCCGAGGGTAACCTTAAACCTCTTCGTGAAGTTAATTGTTTTGGTAATGCTGTCCTTCAGGAGGAGGGCTATTGGAATATTGCCACTTATCAACTCCATCCTCTGGGACGAGATTACTTTGCCTTTGCCACACCCCTCTGCTGTTATTTGTAGAAGTGAGTGCTTGGCTACTTGACCAATCACCAAATGAAGCGGAGTGAGTTCCATCAGGACCTCCAGAGCTGCCGTTGGGCAAGTTCACATTGTGCCCGTTATGCAGACACAGGCTAGCCGCTGCAGCTTCGATAATTGGGCTTCTACCGAAGCTAGAGAGGGACTTAACTTTTCAATTGCTTACTCGGTCCAAAGTAGCACCTGTTGACAAGAGTACTTCTGCGTTGGATTTCAAGGCTGATATTGTTGTTGGCGTTGGCGCTGGTTTCAAGATGGACGAAATTATCCACAACTTCGAAGTTAAGACTGTTAACAATGTCCTGCGAGTCAAGTCGCGTATGCGAGGAATGTTTATTTGATGACAGGATATATTTCGTTTTGTCCTCTTTCAATAGCAGACACATTTGCTTCGCTTCCTTATCTAGTCTGGAGAAAGCAGCACCAATGGCGCGATTGTTATGGCCAGTGATATTAATATCATCGGCGTACGCCAGCAGCTGTACACTCTTACAGAAGATTGTACCTTCTGCATTTAACTAGATAGATTAAAGAAGTTTCATGATACGAAGTTTCCTTGTTTGAAGCCTCGCTTGGTATCGAACGGCTCAAAAAGATCCTTCCAAATAATGACGGAGCTTTTGTTGTTACTCAACGTCAGCTTACACAGACGTATTAGCTATTAGCTCAGGGATACCAAGTTCCGCCATACCGTCATAGATGCAATTCTTTTTCATGCTGATAGGTGGATCTCGTCAGTCCTTTGCTAACGTATTTGAATACCTCGACCGCTAATCCATCGGTTCCTGCCACTTTGTTGTTCTGCAGGCAGGTAATTGCTGTTCGAACCTCATCATAGTCGGGCAACATCTATTCCATCGTCATCGATTGGGAAATCGTTTTCGTCACACTTTCACTGTCGTTCTGCAGGCTGATTTGTGAAAATATTTTTAAAGGTATAACCCATCGAAACATGGACAGAATAAAAATGCTTTTTTTCGAATTTTCACAAAAGTTTAAAAGACAAATTTTTTTGTAATAAAAAACTAAAAAAACATAAATAAAAAAAGTTCGCATCACTTTTTCAATAAACCGTTTTAAAACCAGTACAATTGCTTCAAATTGCGATTGTTAATGGTGTACGATATTTTGCCCACTCAAACACATACATACATATGTACTCACATTTTACACAAATTTAAATCCCACACTATTACTTATACGCAATCACAGCTGCATTGTTTTCCCCGAAATATTTGCACTTCACTGTGACTGCTCATTTGTGGTTTCACCTTGAAATCTACAATACATGCAAACACAGACATATAAAGACACATTCATACACACGCATTCATGCATACATACAAACGAACATGCACATGTGCACCCAACTAAACGGTTGTGTATGGGCTAATTGCTTATTGAGAGATTCATGGCAAAATGTACGGTAAATCAGCAGGCAAACACACCCACACACGCACAAATCCGTGTGGTGCAAACTCGCAATTTAACTTTTGACACTCTGTTTAGCTGCAATTAGTAAATAGAAGAGGTCTAATTTAAAGCGATTGCATTCGATTTGCCTCCACCGAAATCCACCGAAACGGTGAGCCAACGTGCGCTGGATTTTGTTTATAATTTCGTTGATTTTGCTATTTTTCAAAAATATTTGCGAAGATCGGCTGGAATGCTATTGTTTATCTGGAATGTTTCCATATAATATATAGTATATACATATGTAAGCACACATATGTATATTGGTATATGTATGTATATGGTATTTGTGGTGCAAATAAATGATGAATAATGTTTCATTTTAATTGTAATTATTTCAAACATCTCGAATAAGTATTCATAAAATTTTCTTACAAATTATTAATATGCAGGAAAAAACTCGTTGGATCGGTTTGTTGTTTGTTTTTGTAGACTGCGAAACATCTGTTAATGATTCAGTGTCTTAAGGCGAATATCGAGCAAGCCACGCGCGAGATGACATCAGAAAACTTCAACAAGGCCTTTGAAAACTAGGTTAGTGGAATGTGTTACGGTGATGCCAGTGAGGAATCAATGGGAGCGAAAATATTTTCCAAAACCATTATGTATTGTGATAAAAAAGCACCCGAAAATTGTAATTAAATTTCGCAGATTAATGATTTTGCAAAAAAAAATTATTTCCTCAAGTTGGTAGGACTGTCCTTAATTACTATACCAAATATGAGCGCGATTTATCAACCAGTTTGCTTACAGCAGCTGCTTAAGTCGGTATATCTCAGTAGTGTGTATCATTTTTAATGTTGATAAAAATATGGAGCAAAGAATTTGTTTCAAATTTTATATTTCTAACCAAATTTCGTGTGCGGAATCCTTGCGAATGTTGCAAAAGGCTGGTGATTCAGTTTTATCAAAAATATAAACCTAAGAGTAGTACAAATCCTTCAAAGACGGTCGAGAGATCGTTGAAGACATGTCCCGTTCTTGACGACCTTCGATCCTTTCAACTGATGAATATATTAAAAAATGTGAAGGTCATGGCGCTTGAAAATTGTCAGACCAGTTTTAGAGAGATCACAAGAGAGCTGGACATTTCCCGCGAGTCCCTTCGAATGATTTTAGCGGGAATTTTTGTTATGGAACGCGTTCATGGCTCGACTCATCCCGATTGTGAGTGAATTTAGAGCCAAAAACGCCTGATTCACCAGATTTGACACCATGTGATTTTTTCTTGATCCCCAAACTAAAATTGTCGCTCTGTAGAACCCGTTTTCAATTGATCGAAGAGATAAAAAAAATTCGCTAAAGATGCTGAAGGCCACCCCAAAAAGTGCTTATGAAAAGTGTTTCGAGAACTGGAAAATCGTTGGCGTAATTGTATTACATATTGTGGGGATTACTTTGAAGGCGACAAAATAAATATTAATGAAAAATTAAACATTTTACGTTTTATTTGCAATTTCCGGATAATTTTTGTCACAATATACATATGTCTCTAAAGAAACTATAACAATTTTTCTGAATATGTCTTAACAGAATTTTAAGTGGCATACAGCTTAGATCTGAACATTTCTGTCATAAGTGAATATCAATAAACGTTGCCTACATTTCGGAGCGAAGCAAATTAATACATTATTAAAGTGGTTAGATAATAGTCACTGTTAAGTGTTTCTAAACTATATTGATACAAAAAGCCTCAGATCAAATACTAAGTCAGAATACAGTAAATTTTTGTTACTTCTGTTTCCAACACTCTAGCTGTAATTCGTACTGAAACTTATATACGTTGCCATCTTTATAAAATTGCTGTCTTCCTAAAATTCTTATTGTCATTGCCGGTAACAAACCGCATTAAGTTATATTATTTTGAATCGTGTTGTTTGTGGCACAGTGTTAGAACTTCAGAGTACACTCTTTTTTTATAGATTATCTCCTAGAGAGTCCTTAACAGCTAGAATATTTTTTTTTTGTAGTTAAAGCAATCGTTATACTCATCGTAACACCATTAAGGTGAAGAAAAAAGAGAGTTCCTGCCAATATAGATTTTCACTAATCGATATTCTCCAATTGAAGAATATAAAACTATAAAAAAATCTTTAAACATTTTTAACCTAAAATCAACCTTTCAAAGATCCTTAAAGATTTTTCATCTGAACGAAACAAACCGAGCCGACCACCTGAATTTTCTGAGTGTCTGAATTTATTTCTCGATACTTCGCTGAGAAAATCTAGATTATTTCAAGGTGAAGGTGCTATATTGCAATCTACATCAAGGGTAGGCATTCCACTAGCTAAGTGATACACTTCCTGTAACAACAAAATTTGCCAAAAAGTCTAAGAAAGAAAGCTGAAAAACTCGTTTAGTATCCAAGAGGCATCAGATAATTCAAAAGAGTTCTCCATTTTGAATGATCAGAAGAAGTTATATCCAACAGTTACTTAAAAAAAATAAATTTCTTTGTTCAGCTTAAACGTATTTCAAATGTATGTATATACATACATATACACTTTGAAAATGAAACCAACATTTCATCTGTTAATAGACGAGCATAGATCCTGATTAATCAAAGAATTTGATAAAAGAAAAACAAAATGTCTCATTTTTGCCACAAATTGTCTTGAAAAAAATAGTTGCAATCGAAAAAAGTATAAGTATCAATCAAAGAATTTGATAAAAGAAAAACAAAATGTCTCATTTTTGCCACAAATTGTCTTGAAAAAAATAGTTGCAATCGAAAAAAGTATTCTATCAATTCTAGTAGTAGGTCATCCTACTTAGAAGAACTGGGAAAATTTTCAATAAGATCGCTTCGCTTAGAAACGATGTTTCGAGAAAATTACAATCAATTGAAGTAACTGACCGATTTAGACTGACGGGACGCTCTTCCAAAGATTATATCTTCTATATTTCTATTGCGATTCCATTGAATTTTGGAAAAATATTCTAAACATATCACAGTTTTAAGAAAACCACGTAAACCCTAATTACTAAAAATACGATAACTCGCTTACGCCCCAAGCGTTTAAATTTCGGGATACCGCTAACACTTAGGTAAATCCTAATCATGTTTATCTTAGGAACTAGGATTTCAACCAAACTTAGTGACTTTTTTTCTGACATTCCTACGTTATAGTGTGAAAATGCGTGAATTTGGGCTACAACCACGCCTACTTCCCGTACAACACAATATTAAAAATTCTTCTTCTTCTTCTTCTTTCACTTTACAGTATACAAATCAAATATAACTGAAGTTATCAAAATGAAACTTTGCACAAAAAATGCTTTGCAGGCACTTCTTCTTATACCCAAAAACTGTAGAATCAGAGTATAATATTTTAAGCAACCACACACCAAATATGAGGAACCCAGTGCATTTTACTGTTTTTTTTTTACCGAAAATATCAGTCAATCTGTCAGGAGCAATATTGAAATTTGGAGAGAATGTTTTTCTGATACGAGTAACAGCATACGCTTGTACCAAAATTGGGTAGTATTGTTCTCAGTCCCCACATATCTATCAATATTTTGAAACTTCTGATTAACTTTATACCGCATTTATCGGTCAGTAATGAAATTTAGAAAGAAATATCTTGTCTAAAACGTATGAAATAAGGCCTCTGTCATCATATAACTAAAATTCCGATTTTCAAACATTCGCTTTATTTTAGCTATACTAATATTATAAAGAGGAAGGATTTGTACCTATTTTCGTATGTTTGTATGTTTGTAATGAATAGGCTCAAAAAGTACGTCGCCGATTTAAAAAATTCTTTCACTCGTAGAATGCTACATTCTTCCAATATGACATAGGCTACATTTTATTTTGAAAAAAATTAGGGATCCTTGGTAAAATTTGAACAATGTAACCGAAGGAGTAGGAAAATGAGTCTTAAAATGTCTTTCGTCAAATGCGCTGCCGAAACTATTAGCGATAGAACAAAATAATGTACAACAATATTGAAGAACATCATAATGTCTACAAAAAACTTCGCGGTAGCATATGTCCAACTATTGTAGTTATGTCACTACAACAACTTTTTTCATTTTAAACATTAATGAAAATGCTAACCAAATTCAAACCATGCTATTTATGTGTTTATATTAATCCTTATCCAAATAAATTATTTTATGGTCAAGAACATTTAACTACCTATAAAATAGAGGCCAGAGAATGTAATGTATAGAGAAGATGCAAATTGAATTCTGTATGATGTTCGATTTGGCGGCTAACAGAGCCGATAGAATCAAAGTAAGGAATTCGACGATGTCGCTGCTATTTAGCAGAATTGAGCACGTGCAGTGGCAAAAATATACAATACGTAAAACGACTGAATTCATTATTTATTACTGTTATTTTAATTTTTTGATTATTATTATTTTCATTTTTTAATTTTTCATAATTAGTATTTTTATTTAATTTTTTTCGTAATTATTACTTTTACTTATAATGTTTTTATACGCTAATTTTTAAAGAATATTATTATTATTATTATTAAATATATTTATTTAATAATTTATTATTTACTTATGTGTAAAACGACTGAATTCATTATTTATTATTGTTATTTTAATTTTTTTAATTATTATTATTTTTATTTTTTAATTTTTCAAAAGTGCCCGCCACTTAAACCATCAAAGAAATTGAACATAAATAGACTTACATACAAATATAACTGTGGGATTTTTTTTTAATACAAAAAAAATATTTGTGAAAAAAAGTGTTTTATATCCAAATTTCCAAAAATAAATAATTGTCTACCCCGTGCGATGCCGGGACGGGCTGCTAGTACCTCATGTAATGGCCAATCTGTGAGATTTCTTGATTTGCAATTTAGTCCTTATTTACTTGTTAAACTTATTCTTAAACAAATTTTTGAAGTAAAAGTTACTAGTGGGTTAAAATATTTTTCAGGACTTCAAGATACATGCACTACAAACCATACTTTTACAATTTTAAAAATTAAGTCGAGAAAAGTAAATGTTTCCAGAGACTTTCTCTGGAACCTATAGCTAAGTTTTATTTATTTTTTTTCATAAAATTATAGCTCAGTTTATGTAATATAATTGTTTACAAAGCGCTAAATGAGAGATCCTCGTTTTGTTTTCATGATAACTCTCTAATGACATACTATAGAATCTTTTGAGAATATTTGCTTAAAATTGTAAGTGAAAAAAGAGAATGAAAAAATAACGAGAATTCTAAGTATAAAATAATATTGTTTTTATATTATTTGCTGTCTTCATATATAGTAAATTTTGTGCGCCAAACTCTTGGAAATGTTGTGAACTTGTTCTGTAAAATAAATTACATAGGAGTTTATAACCGCTCCTTACATAACAGGTTTCATTTTGTAGGTGATTATACCTTTAATATGAAATAAAGGTGCCACAGTGCTCATAAAGTAAAATTTAAAAATAAAATTTATTAATGCTTGTAATAATTCTTCTCTCTTTTCCAATGAACTTCGCGTGAAATGCATAATTTTGCATACAAATACCTTATTTAATCGGTTAGAAAATGCAATCGAATTGCAATCAAAAGTAATAATTACGGCGTGTGTAAAAAGTGGACCCACCGGTTGCGCTTTTGCCACACAAAGTGGAATCCAGGGGAAAAACGCGAATTAATTTGAAAAAATACAACGAAAACAAACAGACATGATACAGGCAAATCAACGCAAAGATATAGTAGGGTTGCATTTTTATTATTTGCGTGACTATATAGTATTTCGATAAGTGAACTTAATGCACGAATAGCTGCAGTATGTGGACATAAAATTGGATATATAGATTTTAAAGGCTTTTTTTTATTTTTGAGATAAATTTAAAGCGTAGATTTTTGCAGACTGGACTGGAGAAAATACTTTATGCATTTTTATAAGCTTATAATTTATTTAAGATATTTTCAAGCGCTAAAATACTATTCTAGAAATTAATTTTAAATTTGTAAACAAAAGAATAATTATGTTTATAATGTTACTTTAGTGAAATTCGTTTATTATTCTTTGACTCGGTGCTATATAAATATATTTTTAAATTATTTTTACCAAGAAATAAATATATGTTATTTATATTTTCTAAAACCGTATTTATTTATCTTTTCTTCCATTATTTATTCTTTCTTTCTTTCCATTTTAATGGCAAGTCACTGTAGATTAGAAATACCGCAATTCCTTATTGCCAAGTGTTGCGAAATTTCAATTAGAAACACGTACGATCTGTTCACGTTCACCGCTGATTTTAATATTCTATTACTTAACATCAACAACAACAAATAAATTAAGTAAAAAATTTTGTTTCCATTGTGCCGGGTAAACATTAACTAATAAAATGAGAGAACTTATTTGCTGCCAAAAAATTAAATAATTCGGAGAGTAAATAAAAGCATTTGCAGATTTCGGAACTTAAATATGTACAGGGTAGGCCATTTAAAGTTGACCCATTTGCCCATTTGCCAAAATTAAGGCGTCGCGGATAATCAGCTGGGTTTAGTTTTTGTGCCATTTGAATTTTATATGGAAACATCTTCAAATCTTTATGAATTATGCGTCGGAGAGTGGTGCGAGAGATGTCTAATTCCTGAGAGCGGCGATAACTCGATGTCGATGGAGTCTCCTCAATACTGGCTCGTACAGCTTCGATATTTTCATCAGAACGTCTTGTGCGTTGTCTGGATGCATGACTGGCATTACTGAGATTACCGGTGTTCACAAATTTTGCGTATAAAGACTTAATTGTGTTCTTAACTGGAGCACTTTTCACTTTATTTTTTTGCGAAACGCACGTTGAGTTAACACAATTGAAAAGTTATTTTGAATATAAAGCTGAACAATTTCAGCGCGTTCTTTTGGAGTGTACTGTTCCATGGTATAAATTGTCTTCGAATGACGCTTCTAACGCGGTATGACATTAGCCGATTTGTCAGCGCTGTTAAAAGTTACAGCGTTGCCAGATGGGTCAACTTTAAATGGCCTACCCTGTATTTTCGAAAAAAATTGTTTCAAAAATTTTAGAAAAAAATTATTTAAAAAATTTTAGAAAAAAATTATTTCAAAAATTTTTAAGTACATTCAGACCCGTATGCTCCCAGTTAAGGAGTATAATGGACTCCTCTCCAAGCAGCTGCGAGAATCGAGAGTGACCCTTGCGCATCTTCGTTCTGGATTCTGTTAAAGATTAAACTCCTACTTATCCAGAATCGACCTCAACACATTAAACATATGAGCGTGTAACGACTCCCCGCGTGATACTAACCATCTCTTTGTATGCCTAGCTAACGCTATACATCGGACGCTCCTTTCCCTATGATCCAACCCAGTCGAAACATCACGTTTCCTGGGCCTACCGTTGGATGACCTCGATGACAACTTATCTGAACCTTACCATCCTAATGTAGATTAGATAGACTTGACAACAGCAACATAAAAAGTTGGCACTTTGAACTTCGACTCACATATTCGTTATCTGGAGGCTCGAATAATTTCGCTCATAGGGTGGCAGTTCCTATGGGCACTGTTTGCACAAAATTTTATTGCGATACTTTTATTGGTGCTTGATGTGCATACTGGAAAGTGAAAAAATCAGATGGAATTTGAAATTGTGCTACATGGGAAGTAGGTGTGGTTTTGGATCTATTTCGCACTGGAATATAGGAATGACAAGATAATATTGTACACCAAATTTGGTCGAGATCGGCTAATTTTCATCGAAATTTCAGCGGTGCGGTCATCCAATCGTGACCTAAAAAGTTCTTTCGTATCATCCGGGTTTATCACCCAATTTCATACATTTTTTACAGCTCCGGTAGGGTTGTTTAAGATATTTGCCATGAGCGAATTCCGATATTGTATCTTAAGTGGTTTGAGCAATATGTACATCAAACCTCTTAGCGGACGAGCCACACTCATCGAGTTAGACCGGCATGTGGCATCTCGTGACATCGCCAAGGAGATGGGAGTTAGTCACCAAACCATTTTAAACCATCTCCAGAAGGTTGGATACACAAAAATAGCTTAATGCTTGGGTGCCGCATGATTTGACGCAAAAAAATCTTCTGGACCGAATCAACGCCTGCGATATGCTGCTGAAATGAAACGAACTCGAGCCATTTTTGAAGCGGAGGGTGACTGGCGATGATAAAAGCATCACACACGACAATAGCAAGCGAAAACGGTCGTGATCGGAGGCCGGTGAATCGTTCCAAACAGTGGTCAAGCTGGGATTGACGGTCAGGAAAGTTTTGCTATATGTTTGGTGGGATTGGAAGGGAATCATGCAGCATATGAGCTGCTCCCATATGGCCAGAGGATTAATTCTACCATCTACTGCGAACAATTGGAGCGCTTGAAGCAGGCGATCGACCAGAAGCGTCCAGAATTGGCCAACAGGAAGGGAGTAGTGTTCCACCAGGATATCGCCAGACCACACACTTCGTTGATGACTCGTCAGAAGCTACGGGAATTCTGATAGGAGGTTTTATCGCATCCACCATATAGCCCGGATATAGCGGCAAGTGATTACCACCTGTTCTTGTCAATGGCGAACGCCCTTGTTGATGTAAAGTTGAACTCAAAAAAGGCTTGTGAAAAGTGGCTGTCCGAGTTCTTTCCAAATAAGGAGGGGGGCTTCTGCGAGAGGATATTCTGAAGTTGCCGTCTAGATGGAAAAAGATTAACGAACGAAACGGCGCATATTTTAACTAAATGCGATTACTGCAACACTTTTTATTAAGCATTGAATAAAGAGCAACAAAGCGGAAGGGAGATATTTGACAACCTAATATATTACTTTATATCTAACTCTATTAATTTTAGATGATACGTACAACAGTTAGGCGAAAAGAACTTTTATACTATGTAGCAACGTTTTACAAGAGTATAGAAATTATATTTATTTTAATACTTTATTCGGGAAACCCCCTTGTTCGCAAAATTTTCTACTATTAACACTAATTCGTTACACAGTAAAGCATTTAATGAAAACATAAAAAGGCATATAACGTTTGTATATATGTACATATGTATAGCCTTCTGCCAATAAAGATAAGATTATATAGGGTGTGGTTTTAAGATAATAATTTTTCTTAAGACAATGCTGCGGTAACCAAATGCCTGAGACTAACTTATATGCAATCAAATTTTATGCCTAATAATACAAATAGTTGCCATTTCCTTAATTTTGTATCGAAAGTTAATTCTCAACTTTTTGACAACGACTTTAAGGGGCTATACCAGTGTGACGCATGAAAAATTAGGCGATTTTCGTGAATTTTTTTAAAAGAAAATACTAGATTGAATGTTTCGATGTTCTATGGACGTAATAAAGTATATTTTTAGCTATATTAAAAATTTTTTTTTACAAAAATATTGAAAAATAACGGTTATGTGCAGTCTGCGGAAGTGCCGAAAAAAAGGTGCCTCAACTGCTCCGGTCGAATGAGTAGCTGAAACAAAAAAATTCAAAATGTTTATTAAACTTAAATATATTTCCTATACAATGAACAACGATCTTTGAAAAATATCAAAAATTAAGAAAATGGCGTAATTTGATACTGGTATAGCCCCTTAAGAGGACGTTTTTCGAATATAGTATATCATTGATTTTCAAAAATTTGAAACATTCTAATGTGAAATCGTGATCTCGGCGACATTTGGTTTCAACAAGACGGCGCCTCTTCCCACACATCCCATCAATTAATGGATTTATTGAGAAAATACATCGGGTGATCGTATGATATCACACCGTTCGACTTTTCCTGTGGGGATATGTAAAGTATAAAGTCCATGCAGACAATCCCGCTTCGATTCAGACCTAGGAGCGAAACATCACGCGTACTATTCGCCAGTTACCAGTCGAAATGCTCGAACGAGTCATCGAAAATTACACACATAAATACATGGACCATTTGAGACATGACCGCGGACAACATTTGAAAGAGATAATCTTCAAAAAATAAATGCCAAAGAATGTTCTTTCAAATGTTAATAAATATGTATTCCCTTTTAATTTGAAGTTTTTTCTTTTAAAAAGTAGGGAACCTCGAAATGGATCACCTTTTGTAAATGATTATCGTAACAGGCTAATTCGATTATACGCGAACTAGTCCCTCGGCTTTCGAGATATCAATCTGAAATTTTGGACAAGTCCTTTTCTTGTCAATCTCAAATCCCTGTTTTATTTGACGAAATACGGCATGGATTACTGCCCCAAGCAACGCCACAATCTCCGAATGTATTGTTTATATCCGACAAGTAGCATATAGCCGACTGTTCAAGATCCAATTTTTGTAAGGAAAACGTTTTTGTGTGACAAGATATCTTCACAAAATTTGATATAGTCAAAACAAAATTTTTCAGATTGAATCATTATAACATATACAGATAGCTGCAATTCAAGCTGACTGATGATCGAATTCAATATAGAGAGCAAATATACAATTTGAGTATAAATTCCATTAAAAAAAAATGAAGCAAAAATGTAATGTTATTGACAGTAATTTTTTTTATTTCCATACAAATACATATCTCCAACTTTCAACAACTTTTTTCATATACCAAAATAGTTTCTCAAAATTACCGTAGCGCCTTTCTCACGCCTTCAGAACTTCCAGAACTGGCTACCACGTTTATTTACTATGCATTCACTGACCTTATTGTTATCAGCCTGGTTGTTGCTGTTCCTTTATGAAATTTTCTTGCGAAGTTCAATTTTGCACTTACCTGTAATACCCTTCAGCCCTATCGGACTGTCTCTCTCTTCGGGCTTGTTTGCTTGGGCAAGCTTTTTCCGCTCGCTGTGCTTGGTGTTATCTTCGTTTAGCCTTTTAACTCTTCATTATTTCTATTTTGCAGCACTCGATCGTTATCTTAAGTATATTTATTTTCGTATATATGTATGTATATATGTATGTGCTTTTCTTTATCTTTTGCTTTAGTAAACTTCTTCACCTTCTTTTCTTGTGCTTTTGAATGCGACAACTTTACTTTGTTTACTTCAACTTCGTACGCAGCGAGCAGGCCTTTAATAACAACCGTGAAAACACTACTCAAAAACAAGAAATATAATGAAAACAACAATTATACAATTAAGCCAAGCGTATGTGTCATCCAGGTGCAAACACGATTTTTTTGTTTTTAGGTTTTTTTTGGATGTCGGTATGTGCTTAAGCACTGTTTTGTATATAAAATGTGCGCGTATTTGCCTTAAGTAAATATGTATTGCAAATATTGTATATATGTATGTATGTTTGTAGGTACTTTACAATCATTGACGTTTAGGCGGAGGTGTGCGCGGAGCGTGTGTGTGGCCACTATTTGTCAAACAAAATTTTGTGCGGCTGTGCGTCGACACATAAGGTATACATATGTACATAGATATGTATGTATATGTTAATATACGCATGTACATATGTACATATGTATGTTTGGCTTGGCTGTGTCATTGCTTGTGCTGCGGATCAAATTATTAATTTTTATTTGCCCAACTTCCGCGCTGTTTTTTTATTTATACTTGTTTGTTGTTGTTATTGTTGTAACAAGTGAAAGAAATCGAATTTTGTCAACCCACAAGCATTGAGTGTGCCAATTATTTTGATATGCTTACATATTTATGTATATACAAATAGCACAATTGATAAAAATATTTTTTGTGTATTCCAAATTAAAATTTGAATTTTTTATTAAGAAAAAATATTAAAAAAAATATATTTCATTTTTTACAAATTCTATTTATAAATTTATAATTTTTAATATATATTTTTTTTAATATTTTATTAATAGATATTAATTTAATTTTTTTTTGTCAAATAATTTTCGTATTATTATTTTTATTATTTTTTTTATTCTTCCCAATAAATTTTAATTTCTTTTCTCTTTAGTTATTTTTTTTATTTGTTATCGTTTTAAATTATTTAATCACTTTTTTACACATTTAAACTTAATTTTCTTTTCAATAATTTTCAAAACTATTTGCTTTTTAGTTTTTTTATATTATAGGAATGCTTTTTAATTTAGTTTTTTCATTTAGTTGTTTAAATTTATGAGAATTATGCATACGTGTTTCATATATTTCTCATTTATTTATAATTTAATTTTTATCAGTTTCTAAAAGTAACTAAATTCAAAAGCAAAGTTTTTTAAAATTAATTTTACTTTTTACTTAATACATTTTTTTAACCCATAATTTTTTTTATTTTAAATTTGTTTTAGGTTTTATTTAAATTTTTTATTGTTTTTTCTTTGTTTTTTTTTTATTAAAATTAATTGACTTTTTCAAGTATTTATAAAAATTCATTTTACTTTAATTTCTTTTAAAAATTTTATTTTATATTTTTGTTTTAATACATATGTAGAATTCTTGCCAAAATTTTTTTTAGATTTATTTTTAAAAATCAATTTTAATTTAATTTTCTTTAGAAAAAAATATTTTTTTATAATTTGTTGCAATGTTATTTTTTTATTTTTTGTTTTTAATTATTTGATTATTATTTTTTTTATAATTTTATTTTAATGCATAGAATTTTTTATATGTTTCGAATAACACATCAAAAATTATTTCTTAAAAAATTGTTATTTATTTCAAAAAGTTTTTTAAATTTATTTTGAATAATCAATTTTAATTATTTTCTTGTTTTTTTTTGTAATTTTTTTTATATTTTTGTTCAAAGTTTTGATTTATTTTTTCTCCAAATAATATTTTTAAATTTTTTTAATTATGTTAAAGTTTGTAAATATGTTTTTATCAATAAATGTTAATTTATTTTTTTTCTAATTAGTTTTTAAACAAACAAAAAGAAAAATTATAAATTCTTAATAATGAATTTATTTTTTTTTAATAAAATTTACAAAATTAATTCATTTTTTAATGACACACTTTAATTTAATAAATTTTGAATTTTTTTTTAATTAATTTAAAGTATATATATTTTAATTTAATTTTCTTTTTAATTATTTTTGAAACTGTTCTAAGTGTTTTTAAGATTTTTACATAATTTTTATTAATAAATTTAAATTTCATTCCCTTTCAAATAATTTTAAAAATTTATTAAAATTTTGTTTAAATTCTTTAACTATATTTATCAATAAATATGAGTTTAATTTAATTTTGAATAATTTTTAAAATTAAAAAAAAATATAAATTCAATTTTATTGTTTTAATTAATTTTAAATTTAATATATTTTTTTTATAAATTGTTGATAATACATTTTATTTTTTAATTTTTAATTGTAAAGGTAGTAATTTGCTTTTCGAACTTTTTAATTTAATTTAATTTAATTTTTAATTATATTTTTATATTATATAATTTTTTAACTTTTTTTTTATAATTTTCTCCTTGCATCATTCAAAGTTGTAATCAAAAAATGTCACCATTGAGCATTTAAAAAATCCCGAAATAAAAACTGAGATTTACAAATATGTATATGCTCCACTCTGACTACCTTTATTTTTGTTGTTTTTAATTTCTTTATTTTTTTCCACTTTTATCACTCGTCTTCACTAATTACACACTTGCAAATGAGCAGCCGGTATTTTAGTGCAAATGATAGGCGTTTATTCAACCGGTTTCTCGCGCAATTTGAACGTTTTTGCGTTTTGTTATTATAATTTCACCGCTTTACTTTTGTTCTTGCTTGTCAACCGCGCCAACAACCGCGCACATCAACGTTTCGTAGTGAACTGAAGCGTCCAACAAAGTCACTATCATTTGGAGGCCACTAAAGTTTTCAACGATGAGTGCCCATTGTGATGGAGCGACGTCGTGTCATTGCCTAGAGCTTCCGTGCGCTCATCAACGCTCATCAACGCTGTTGGTCAACGCTTACTATGTGCTATGAATCGCCCTAAGTCGTTATCACGCTTGGCAATATTGCCTGTGTGCAAGGTTGGTGGTTGCAGGGTTAATCGTGTGATTTGCCGCGTTTGTGGTGAGTTACAATTGTGTTGTGGTGGAAAGTAGTGCGGCGAAGCAGCTTTTGAGGCGCAGCAGTGTTTGGTTTTTGTTTTATTCGGGAACTCAAATTAAATGGAATTAAATATCGGAACCATTTATTCGTTCATTTATTTGAAATCAAAAACAATTATTTACAAAGGAAAATGTTCTAGATACTAAACTATAAAGGCCTATGAACCATTCGAAAACTTACATATGTATGCATGCTTGAAAAACTTTGTTCTCTCTATTTGTTTTTGGATTTCTAGGATCAGTTCAAATTCATTGCCAAAGTCACTATTCAGGCTTTTATTCATTAATTCGACATCTCAAAGGTCAAAAAAATTTGTATTTGAAATCTTCGACATCCGCTATTTGTTTGTCCGAACATTTCTGCCAAGCGAACGCACGTTCAGATCGTTCCGCCTTGGTTTAAGGATGAAAATCTTGTTACCCCGCGAGAGAGGCAACCAGCATTTTCCTTTATCGAAATTGTAATTAGGCGATCAAACCGGTGTGATGTTTTCCTTCGTACCGTTCATGATTTCTTACCAATACTTCGTCTTAATTAGTGCTATTTTTTTATGTGCAACTTATCTTTCAACTATTTACGATGTAACTGTAAATAATGATTCTACCTTAAATATTTGGCCTAAAATTATTGTCGACTTCAAGAAAACATGAATATTTGTATTCTGTTAGGTTAAGGTCGTAAATAGAAACACATATCTAAATTGCAGTAAAACGTAATCCAATATTTTTTTTATTTTGGGGATGAAGGGGTGGAAACTGCCTACCGCAACATCAGTGCTATCGTCACAGCAACGGTATGTGCCACTTACAGGTCACTAAAAAACCCCTTCTCGAACCGTCGACCACCCCGGGACCACATTTGCATTACTTCAGGGTAGTGTTTAATTTTTCTTATTGAGATATTTTCCTCTACGCACCTGCGTCCAGGTTCTGCTTTTTGCTGCGTAGTAAAATTGCTGCGAATTTCTGAATAATCCCCCCCATGCTGCTCCTGACGTGACTACTATCTTTCCTGATTCCTCTCCAGTTTGGTAAAACAGTTTTCTGTTTCTAAGAACTACCACAACTCTGAGGTAGTCGGGAATATTAAAGTTTTTTTGGAGAGCGTCAATCATATCCACCCAGTTGAAAGCTTCTCGGGCATCTAAGGCCGCCAGCAACACTATTCTTTTATATTTATGCCATCTAGTGAACGGTATGCTGATGGAAAGTTGGGGTAACCTTTTCCCCTACTGATTAGCATCAGCCATTGCTTTTTTCACGGCTCAGGAAATATTCCGGCTTCGAGGCAGGCGTTGTACATGTTCAGCCGGCCGCTCTGTAGCGATTTTTTTAAGGATTTCTTATTTGATTTGTGATTTGTTGGCCTTGACCTTCCCAGTGACTAGTTGCAGCTCTTTAAGGTAAACTGGGGAATTTGCTGATACCTTAGAGTGTGTTCTTTATCACTAGCCCTTTTTTCGTGTGGAGAATAAGGTAATTTTACGACGTGATCCATTGCCAGCGATTAAGGCAGGTGGCTTTGCTCGAGCGCCTAAGTATTGTCCTCATTACTATTTTGTTCCCGAGTCGCAAGGGGTCTGTTAGTATCATCACGTTGTTCTTTTCATTTTTACTTTTTGCTGTCATCTCTGGCGTGCTTCAGCTCCTTTTTTGCTGTTTTTTATTGCTCGACTTCTGGAAATGCGGCTCCTAAGCGCCTGGTTCTCGTCGGTGGCATGGCGTCTGAGTTGGGCGTTGTTTTCAGTCTATCAGTAAACTGATGCTTTATGTTAACTGGGGGAAGCCTTGGGCATTGATTTCTGATAGGTTTTTGTTATATTAAGCATTGTGTGCTCGACAATTTTTCTTGTAATTAAGGGAAGCTGCTAAATGGGTTCTGGTCGTCTATTGCGGATATTAATTTCGAAGTATGTATATAGTTTGGGAATATTCCACTTTAGTGTTCCAGTATTTTTCCTGTGCTGGTTAGCAGTTTTTCCGGTAGTGATCGTGACCTCCAGAACTATGTGATGCTATACATAATTATATCCTTCCTTGTAAATACTACAATCTTTCGAGTTCGATCGTCTTTAGTCCACTCGTATAGACTTACTCGTGACAGGTAAAAATTATATTACTTACTGCAGAAACCAACTCTATATAGGAGATTTTAGCCGTTCATATGTATATATTGCAAAATGTTTTAAACCTTCATTTATTTCAAAAACAAATATCATTTTGAAACCATTATTTTTACGAATACTTTATGGCATATATTTAAAAAAGATGTTTGATTTTTTCTAATTGAGACCGGGCGATTGATTGAATTTTCGTCTTAGGCACATGATCATCTTACACTCCGATGTTGTTATGCTAATAAAGAGAAATGTTAATATTTTTCAATAAATAAATATTATAAAATTAGCTACACGAAAACTCCATCTACTGTCCATCAGATGAAAGTATACATAGGTTGCTATATATATTTCTGGACTAGGCAACACTAAATGTTGCCAGGTACCAGGTGACATTTCCATTGGAAAGTTTGACATTTTCTAGCATAACATCACTCAGAACGTTTTGTCATTTAATCGTGAATTGTTTTATTTACAGGGAATTAAAAAATTCATCTCGGCCAAAAAATGGAATTAACTCGTGAACATTTTCGTGCGATCATTTTTTAAAACTTTCGATGTGGATTATCACGACAAGAGTGCGTCGATGAACTAAAATATTTGTATGGCTATGAAGCACCATCCTATAGCACTGTGAAAAACTGGTACAACGAATTCAATCGTGGCCGACACTCGCTCAAAGACGAATTCCGTGAAGGTCGCCCAAAAACAGCCGTTGTGCCAGAAAACATCGATGCCGTACGTGAACTGATAATGCAAGACCGTCATGTAACATACCTTCAGATAGAGGCATGCCTATGCATTTCTCCCACCAGCATACATTCGATATTGCATGAGCACCTGGCCGTAAAAAAGGTTTGTTCTCGTTGGATCCCGCACAATTTGACAATCGCTCAAAAAAAGGCTCGTGTGGATTGGTGTAAAGAAATGCTGAAAAAATAAGATCGCGATGCTTCAAAAGACGTTTATAAGATCGTCACAGGTGACGAATCATGGATCTATGCGTATGAGCCCGAAACAAAACAGCAATCGACCGTGTGGGTCTTCCAAGACGAACCAAATCCAACGAAAGTTGTTCGTGGAAGAAGAACTTCGAAGCAAATGGTCGCCTGTTTCTTCGGCAAAAGTGGTCATGTGGCGACTGTTCCGCTTGAGCAACGTAGGACGGTTAATTCTGAGTGGTACACCACCATTTGTTTGCCTGAAGTCTTCGGAGAAATTCGAAAAACGAACAAGAGAAGACCATTGTGCACCATGACAATGCGAGCTCCCACACATCGGCTTAAACCAGCGCCTTTTTGACCGGCCAAAACGTCGAATTGATGGGTCATCCGCCGTACAGCCCTGACTTGGCACCCAATGACTTCTTTTTATTCCCACACATCAAAAAAATAATGCGTGGTCAACGATTTTCGTCGCCAGAAGATACTGTTGAAGCATTTAAAAACCATGTTTTGGAGGTGTCTCAATCGGAGTGGAAAAAGAGCTTCGAAAATTGGTTTGGACGCATGCAAAAGTGTATAAATCTTGATGGAGAATATTTTGAAAAACAATAAAACCATTTTCGTTAATAAATATTCCTATTTTCATTATTAGGCCAGAAATATATATAGCAGCCCTCGTATTACATTACCTCTTTTTAATTAGCAGCAGTGTGGATTTCTTCAAAATAAAGAGCGTGTATATAATCAAGCCTTGGGATGCGTTGAAGAAATCGGCCACCTGGAAAAACGGATTTGGTCCCATTATATAACCGAACATTTCCAAAATCCAACTGACAACCATTACAATAAACAAACGCAAGAATAGCCAAGCACTAGAAGAGAAAATAACGTATAATAGTGTCTTTTCTTATTTATATCGTACCAAACAACTCACCTATGCTCATGCGTTTTCCTGTGCCTTGTGGAGTTCATGCTCCGTGAGACGCCTTGGCTATCGCTAAAGTTAAACAAAACATCACTGTATTAACGGCGATGAGCAATAAACAGGGTCCATGAAAATACATCATAGCTGACCAATCATCGGCTGGAAGTAAGAAAAACTGAAATTAAAGATAAACCATTATTTCAATATGAATTGTCTTACTTTTCAGCCAACAATGGGAATAACCGATGCCAGATTTGTATCGAATATCTATATCAGAAAACTGTAATGTCATGGTCACAATAGTCATCAACAATGGCACTCCCCAAGCGTAGAGTGAGTAGTTGCGAAAATGTGTACGTGTCGCTTGTTGTGACGCAACGGTGAGGTAACCAGAAAATGTGGCCCAAATATCGTAACAAATGCTATTGAGCCAGAAGAAAGCGCTCAGGTAAAAGTAATAAGCGACTGAGCCTATTATACAAGTATGTTGAAATCGAAGTAAATTGAAAAATTAAATCAAATTCATAAAAACACACTCACCAATTATACTACATGCAACGGTACTGTAATCCTTCGTTCTCAAATTGACCACAATAATCATCGTACTTGCAATTGCCAGCGCGAGCAGATAGCAAATCAAGCATTTGTTGTATAGATTTTTATATAGCTCCGGTATAGCCCAATAGATCAATATGGTTAGCAATAAAAATGGCAAGGAAACCAATATCACTGTGTGGAAGAAATTTAATAAAATAATTATAAGAAAAACAAGAAAAAACGTTAACTTCGGTTGCACCGAAGCTAAATACCCTTCTCAGGTGCATTTCTGTTAGTAACTATTTGTTCAGTTTGTATGGAAGCTATATGCTATAGTCAACCGATCTGAACAATTTCTTCGGAGATTACATTGTTGCCTTAGAAAATAATATATACCAAATTTCGTGAATATATCTTGTCAAATGTGAAAGTTTTCCATATAAGAACTTGATTCCGATCGTTCAGTTTGTATGGCAGCTATATGCTATAGTGGTCCGATATCAGCCGTTCCGACATATGTGCAGCTTCTTGAAGAGAAAATGACGTTTGCAAAATTTCAAAACGATATCTTAAAAACTGAGGGACTAGTTCGTATATATACAGACAGACGGACAGACGGACAGACAGACGGACATGGCTAAATCGACTCAGCTCGACATACTGATCATTTATATATATACTTTATAGGGTCTCCGACGATTCCTTCTGGGTGTTACAAACTTCGTGACAAACTTAATATACCCTGTTCAGGGTATAATGAAAGAAAATAATAATAATAATGTAATAGAAGTGCTACCCCATTTGTGTTTCCGTTATATCCATGATCTGATCACTGAAATTCGCCTCTTTTTCAAGTAGTGGGTTTACTAATTTCATACATATTGATCTCTCTAAATAAAGACTGTTGAAAATGATTTGCTCTCAAGTACCTTTAGTACTTTCATTCTATCTCAGTAAGAGTCGTGCTTTTTAAAATATTGAATAAATAGCTCACCGCACTAAAATGTTCTAACCTATAGATCAGAAATAGATGAGACTTCCAATTCTTTTGGAGCTCGAACTTAATAGTTATAGACAAGGTCTTTTGGGTGCCGACAAAAAATTAACATTTGTGTCATATATTTTGTGAATTTAAAAGGTTTGATTTTCATTACAGAGTTTTCGGGAAGCTTCATTTTTTAAACCTATCTCAATATAGAAAAATTCGGCTGCACCGAAGCTATAGTATCTTTCACAGGTGCATTTTTTAGAGCTTAAAAGGATACAAAGATGTCGTTATCTTGATTTTCATCGGCCAGTATGAACGACAACGATATGCTATAGTGGTCCGCTTTGAACGATATGTTCGGAGATTATGGCGACGCTTTGAATAATAATCTATGCCGAATTGCAAGAACATATCTTGGAAAATAAAAAAAAAAAAAAAAATTCTACCAAAAGGCTTGAGTTTGTTCGGTCGGCAAATGCTACTATTGTCCAATCCGAACCGGTATATTCTTCTTTACTTGCGCAGACAACGTTTACGTGGTTATAGCCGAGTCAACAACAGCGCGTCAATCGCTTCTGCTTTTCGCCAATCCGAGATACCAAGTGCATCCACCTAAATTCTCCAACGGAGTGAAGGCCTTCCTCCTCCTCTGCTTCCACCGGCGGATACTGAATCAACACCCTTAAAATCTGGAGTGTTCTCAACACAGCGCAACCGCTGTCTCTTGATACGCTGTACTATGTCAAAATCGCCGTATATCTCATGCAGCTCATCCTTTCAACGACTGCGGTACTCGCCGTTGCCAATGCGCAAAGGACGATAAATCTTCCGCAAAACCTTTCTCTCGAACTCTCTTAAGGTTAACTCATCAGATAATGTTCCATGCCTCCGCAGCATATAATAGGACGGGAATGATGACGAACTTAGTAGAGTTTGGTCTTTGTACGTCGAGAGCGGACTTTACTTTGCCTTTTTGGATTTCAAGGCTGATATTGCTGTTGGTGTTGATGGAGGTTCCAAGATATCTACGACTTCAAAGTTATGATTGAGGAAGTTACACGACTCCTTCCTTGTCTGAAACCTCGCTTGGTATCGAGCGGGTCGAAGAGGTGCTTCCCGAGCCTGACGGAGCTTTTGCTGTTGCTCAACGTCTACTTACATAGTTGTATTAGCTTGATGGGGATACCAAGTTCATACATAGGGGCATAGAGGCAGTTGACTTTAGTGCTGTCGAAAGTTTCTTTATAATCAACGAAAAGTTAGTGTGTGTTAATTTTTCTATCATGAATTTTTTCCAAGATTTGACGCATGGTGAAAACCTGGTCAATACCGTGCTCGATAAGGCCTTATATGCGATATTGGGAAAGCGATAATTAGCGCAGATTTTGGGGGTCCCAATTTTTGTGGATTGGCCAGAGTACACTTAGTTTTCAAACATCCGGCCCAAATCTTGCAAAGAAGCTGTTGCATGCACCTTGCTAGTTTTCGGCTCCTGCCGTTTTGTAGCTCTTCAGACGGGTAATTGCAATTCGAAACTTATCACAGTCCGACAATGGAATCTTATTCCATCGTCATCGATTGAGAAATCGAGTTTGTCATCTCCAAATGTTACACTCTCACTGGCGCTCCACAGGCTGCAGGCAACCATATTTCGGGCCACTGCGAAGTCGATCAGCCTTAACCCATTTGAAAAGAATTCGCCATGAAGATTGAACTTTCCAACTGTTGCCACCCTGTCGTTAAAATTGCCAAGCACAATTTCTACAACGTGGCGGGGCAGCTCTCATTGGTGCGCTCTAAGCGCTCATAGAAGGCATCTTTGGTCACTTCATCCTTCTCTTCCGTCGGCGCGTGGGCGTAAATCAGTGTGTTACAAATCCCATACCAAATTTGCGCTCCTTTATATGCAGACCGTCCATCATATTTCTTGGACGCCAGTGATGTCAGCCTTTACTTTTACGAGGACATCAACCAGCTGAGCAACGGCACGTTCCCAATTTAAGGACCGAACTGTGGTTGTCATCAAAAGTGGGGTCTTTCAGCCGAGGCTGTTGTTTATTTTTCATTGGGAGTGGTTTCTACGTGACGGGTCCAAAACCTCACAACCTCGCTAAACGAGTGGTATAAAGTTTTCGACACAGATCAGATCGATGTCGCAAAAACTGTTGGACTAATTCACATAGATACAGATGGACAGACAGGCCGATATGGCTAAATTGACTGAGTTCACCACGCTGATCTTTTATACATAAGAAGTATGTGTGTTTACAATTTATTTACCTATAGTGTTTGCTCGAATCTCCGACGATTTCAAGTACGGCATGGGACAGTTATATGGTTGTAACTGAGATATACCATCTATTTCAAGGCCAGACATGCAATATTCTCCGCGGATTAACTTCTTATTATCATCTAAGCGCCACAAAATACCATTCTACAAAATTTCACAAATTTCTTAAATCCATAGTTTGCATAAATCGATAATTATATAATATTATTTTACCTCATATAAGGTCCAATTTTCGCGTGATTCCTCAACCGAGTTTAACATATACCCATTATCACATGGTAATCCCGCTTGCACCAAAAAGTCTTTGAACGCATTCTTTAAATCCACACTACCATTAGACGACATAATATTTACATAAGGCGTATATCCGTATTCTTCAGCCGATTCCGCACATGCCCATCGATAGTCAGTACTATTCCACTGCAACGTCTTCCAACCTTGCAGCAGAGCTTGAAACAATTTTTAATTTGGCACGCACAACCACGCAGATGTCTCGGCACTGTTCTCCGTCGTGCAGTTCAATGTAGTCGTAAGAGCCGATCAAATGCGGTGGCAACAGTACACCTTCATAGAGGTAAGAACCATTGCTAAATCTTTCGCTACCGGTTAAGTCAACGGTGTCTTCAAAAGCGCAGTTCGGAATAATCGATAAAGCATCGAGTGAGTCCATTAAATAAATCACAAAGCATAAAGCAAGACATATGTGGACATTAAAGTTGGTACTCATTGCAGAAGTTCCGTTTGTAGGGCAATCCTAGAATTTGATACTTAAAAATACTAAAATTTTTTGGAACAATAAATATAACAAAGTAAAATAAATTCTTAATATTATATGAAATCAACTTCGTATTTTTATATAGACGGCAACCCTGTTCAGAAAAATAATGGATTGTCAAAAAAGTCTTGCGGTATTTTTATTGAATCAATTCGTGTGGCACCCATACATCGAGCTTCTTAGTGACTCCAAGCTTCTTCAAATGGTTTATAACGGTTTGATGACTACTATGCCGGTCTCTTTCGACCAATTCAGCGATTTTATCGCAATTTTCGACGACAGGCCTTCCGGAGCGTGGCGCATCTTCGGCCACCTCTACACCAGAACGAAAAGAAACCATCGTTGTGTGGTGGAAATGGAAACTGTATCGGGTCCATAAACTGCACAAATTTTATTGGCGGCTTGAGATGCATTTTTGCCTTAATCGCAGTAGTACTGTAAAATATTCCGTATTTTCTCTTTATTTTGCTCCATGTTTGCGACGCTATAACTCACGAACGACTTAAAAGAAACGACAATCAATCAACCACCTGTTAGCGCGTGAAATGAGCTTTCCAAAAAGGTATAGCATGACCCGATGCGACGAATAAAACTAGAACTACGCGCTTTCAGCGCCAACTAGCGAAAATATCGTAAGACTTTTTTGACAACCTATTATACACTTTTATCATAAAGTTATATTAACTCACAGTTATTTGCTAAAATTTCTCCAAAAATTCAATTATTATATTATTTTCAACACACTCACTATTTCTACTACAATTTTGAAAATTTTTCTATTAAACTTTTTAATATTTGCATTTAGTGACCGTAAAAATTATTTTACAAATTTAATTGAAGTAACCCGCCGCAATTGTAGACCGATTGCCGTTATTGACGAGGTCAAATCTAAATATATACTGACTTATGCTTTTACGCTTAAGCTATATTTTTCTAGATTGTACTCATAAAACCGCAGAATTTTTTGCACTCGGTTATTAAAAAAATTTTAAAAATTTTATTTTTTCTCAGAATTATTTTTTGGTGACATAATTATATACTATGGCGATCCAATAAGTTATTAGCTTATAGTATAATAGAGATTTATTTGTCAACATAGTTTCCTATAGCTCGATACACTTGCCTTAGCGAAACTCCAACAGAAGATCTGTAAAACAACTTTCGTGACAGCGATAACCCCCTCATTTGAATTAAATTTCTACCCGGTGGGTAATTTTTTTAAGCTCGGATACGAAACGAAATCTCACGGAGGCAAATATGAAGTATACGGGGGATTGAATTCCAGTTCGAAGTCTGTTTCGACCAATTTCACCCTGGCGACGGCGGAAATTGTAACCGGCGAGTTGACATAATAGAAAAACGCTTTTTCTTTAAAAATTTAAATCATATTTTTTCAACTTGGCGTCAAACCGACCCAATCATTTACTGTAGAAGCGCCGCCCTGTGATCGTGAATTACATCAAACGAATCATCCACAAAGCCGGGACTATCACTTTTCTGGCCGATGAGGCGGTCTTAACCTTTTTCGGAGCTAGTTCTCCGGGTAAATTCCACTGTTATGAATATTCCTTGATATATGGATCCATTGGTATACAGATCCACTTTTCGAAAGCCGCTGAAACTGCTTCGAATTGCGTTTAAACAGTCTCAAACAATGCTGTCAAGTGGACTCATAGTTGCACTTTTTGTCCGGAATGAGAAAACTCGGCATCTGTCGCTTCAAGCACTTCCATAAGCAAAATTATCAGTGGAAGATTTTGAGAATGGCTTAGCTCATTCAGAATCCACGTGCGACCACTTGGAAACTCGTTAAACTCTTTTCTGACAGTCGCCATCGAAAAGGAGTTAACGAATACAGCATCTACTTAGTCGCTTTTGGGATTTCACTGCGCAATTTCTCTTTGAAAAATAAGAATTTTTGGTCTGGAATTTATTTTGGTTAACCACCGGTTTTTTTAAATGCTGTTCATTCGTTGACGACGTTTTATATCTACAAAGTTTAGATCTTCCAACATAAGACCGTAGTAGCCCCTTCGGTAACTCACGCCTGTAGACAGAAACGTTTTTTAGATACTTTTTGTGCAGCCCGGAGCAAGGCACCAAGAAAATAATGGAACATCTCATGCACTTGTCCCGCATTGGCAAAAGACTACGCTGTAAGCAACTGGAGTTCCCACCGTAAGATAAACTGGTAGAGCTATCGATAGTGAGACCACAGAGTCTGTTAAAATTCGCGCCAACCGCAGGCATCCTAAATGATGACTACGCCTCATGGACCTAGTAACCGAACTCCATCTAGTATCGCAAAGGAGAAAAAATTATCATTTCATCTATGCAGTATGGATACGCGCACAAGTTCCTCAGTTTTTGAGATATCGATCTGAAATTTCGTAAACGTTCTTTTCTCTCTAAGAATCTGCTCATATATCGGAACCGCCGATATCGAACTGTTACCGGATAAAGGTGCCATACAAGCTATTCGGTCGAAGGCAAGACCTAGTATGGAAAACTTTTTTATTTGACAATATATTTTTACGAAATTTGTCATGAATTTTTTCAATTTAGTGCTATAATCTTTGAATATATTGTTTAGATCGGATAGCTATAAGAAATAACTGTCATACAAACTGGCCGATCAAAATTCACTTTTTTAGGGAACACCTTTTTATTTTACAAAATATCCCCACGAAATTTGGCTTAGTATGTACTGATCAGACCAGACCACACCCCGTTAGAGTATAAAAATTGCACCAGAGAAGTGTATTATAGCTTCAGTGTAGGAGAATTTAACATTTTTCCTTGTTTTATATGAAGCTAGTATAGGATAACTATTTTTGTTATCAAAAAAAATCTGTATCACGACATAAAAAACAGGCAGAGATTACAAGAGCTTAGGATAGGGGCAATTGGTGATTAATTACAAAAAATGATCCAGTATTTGATTATTTGAAGTTTGCTCGCCCTTTAAGCAGCATGGGGCTAAACTCCCTAGCAACAGCAAAAAAAAATGATTCATACTAAAGCTGAAAGATCTTTTCAAACACTCATTTATTTTCAGAGAAATTCTGTAAAATTTAATAGTGCCTCAACTGCAATTTCATCTCACGCCACGTCTTTTGTAATTTTCTAAATTTGTTTCGATAAAATTTCATTCAATGCTCTCTATATACAATACCATACCGAAATCACCTCTCAACATTTTTGTATGAGCTCTGCTTTCTGCTTTAAAAAATACGAAGAAAGCAACAACAATGTTTTACTGTTGGAAGCAATATACCATAAGGGATGTTACTCACGTTAACCTCAGTAAGATTTTCCTATCGAAATTTCATATTTTTAAAAGTTTTGACGCTTAGCTAAAAAAAAATGTAAATGCAAGTCTAGAAACATATCAAAAACAGATATTTAATAAATATTTTTGAGGAAAGTTTTTTTGAAAAGTTCTACAGGATTTGCCACCTCTTAAAAATCGCCGGCCAAATAATGGGTGATACTAGTAGAGGTCTTTTTTGACAGATCAAAATCGAAATGGATCATCTTTTACTACAAATTGATCACCAAACTGGAGGTACTTGAGAAAGTTTTGGCTTAAATGTTTTCAAGCAAAGTTTACACCTAATTCCAAAAATTTAAAAGCTTAGGATTGTTATACTTACACATTTGACAAAACCTACTCTTATCCAAACTTTTTAGTAAGAGGAAAATATGTTAATGAGTGCGTATATGCATCCCATAGATTTGGAGATCATTGAGCTCCGTCTACCTAGTTCTGCCATAAGTTCTGTAACAAGATCACACCGTTCTAAAAATAAAATTTTAAAACACTTTTCATTAAAGATAATTTCATTTCAAAGTGTAAAGGGTGATCCATTTCGAGGTTCCCTAGCTTTTTAAACAAACATCAGAAACTTCAAATTTGAATGAGGAATGTTTATTATCATTCCACAGAGCGTTCTTTGGTATTTAATTTTTGAAGATTATCTCTTTCAAATGTTGGCCGCGGTTACGTCTCAAATGGTTCATCCGTTGAGTTCAATTTTCGATAACTCGTTCGCGCCTGAATCGAAGCAGGATTGTCTGCATAGAGCTCGGACTTTACATATACCTACAGGAAGAGTCTAACGATGTGATATCAGATGATCTGTGTGGCCAATCGACAGGCCCAAAAGATTAATAACCGATCACGTACTGTGACCTTTGCCAGCTTTCCTCAAACATTTCGTGAATGGAAAATACTCAGTTTATATTCAACAATTAGGTAGAACTGACCTATATGCCCACCCAAAGAACAA